>VDFB02255882.1:554988-621362 GCA_007258455.2 Sequoia sempervirens | reverse complement strand
AGTTTTGATGCATGAAGAAGTGACTAAGGAACCACCACAAAGAAAGAGTTTGTTCAGAACAAGATGTAAGTCCGAAGGAAAGGTATGTAAAGTCATCATTGATAGTCATAGAACTGATAATCTAGTTTCAGAAGAGATGGTAACCAAGTTGAATTTGAAGAGATTGAAACATCCAAACCCCTATAGGATAGCATGGATTCAAGATGAGCATAAGATATTGGTGAATGAGCAATGTTTGGTGAAATTTCATATAGGGTCATATAAGGATGAAGTATTGTGTGATATTATTCCTATGGATGCATGCCATTTACTATTAGGAATACCATGTCAATATGATAGGAAAGTAATTCGTGATGGAAGAAGAAAACCTATACTATGACTTCAAATGGCAAGAGGATTAAGTTGAAACCTTTGGAAGAAGAGGAAAAAAGTGAAGTTTGTAGCACTGCCAGACTATGTTTGGTAGATGGAAGGATGTTTTTGGATGGATTGAGGCATGCAAACCTCTATTTTGTATTGATCCCAAAGAAGGGTGGCAGTCCGAAAATAGAAAAGGATGTTAATACACTGCAGACAGAGGTAGTAGAGTTGTTAGTAGAGTATGATGACATCACATCAAAGAATGTACCAAATGGACTTCCACCAATCCGGAGCATTAGTCATCATACCAATCTAATACCAGGAGAAATTTTTCCAAACAAGGCAGCCCATAGAACGACACCAACAAAGAATGCATAATTGGATTGATAAATATAAGAGTTGTTGAAGAAAGGATTGATCACAGAAATTTTAAGCCCATGTGTGGTACTTGTACTGGCACCAAAGAAAGATGGAGAGTGGAGAATTGTACAGATTCAAGAGAAATCAATAGGATCACTGTCAAATATAGATTCCCATTGTCAAGGATGGATGACATTATGTACTATTTGAGTGGAGCAAAGTATTTCACAAAGATTGACCTAAAGAGTGGATATCATCTGATCATAATCAAAGAGGGAGATAATGGAAGATTGCATTCAATACTAATAAAGCATTGTATGAGTGGTTAGTGATGCCTTTTGGATTGACCAATGCACCTAGTACTTTCATGAGATTGATGAATGAGGTACTAAAGAAATTATTGAGTAAGTTTTTCATTATTTACTTGGATGATATTCTAATTTTCAGTAAGACTAGAGAAGAACATTTGTGGAACATCAAATAAGTATTGTAGAGGTTGAGAGAAGAGAAGTTGCTGATTAACATCAAGAAGTGTGGCTTTATGAAGATAGAGTTGGTATACTTGGGTTTTGTCATTTCTGCTGAAGGATTGAAGATGGACCCTAAGAAGGTTAGACCAATAGTTGATTGGACTACACTGATAAACATTGGAAAGGTAAGATCATTTCATGGATTGGCTAGTTTCTATCAAAAGTTTATCAAAATATTTAGTAGCATTTGCACACCTATGATAAAGACAATGAGAGGAGATAAGAAGGACTTTAAATAGACATCTGGAGCACAAAGAAGCTTTGAATTGTTGAAGCAAAAGATGATCTGTAACATCTAGTGTTAGCATTACTTGATTTTGACAAAGTATTTCAAGTTGATTGTGATGCAAGTAGAAATGCAATAGGAGCAACATTGAGTCAAAAAGGAAAACCCATAACTTATTTCAGTGAGAAGTTGAATGATGCCAAAAAAAATATTCAGTTTATGATTAGGAATTCTATGCCATAGTTCAAGCCTTGAAGAAGTGGATACATTATTTTTTGCCTAAGGAATTTGTGTTGTATATTGATCATCAAGCTTTGTAGTATTTGAGCACTCAAGAAAAGTTGAACCAAAGACATATGAGATGGTTTGAGTTCTTGCAAAGTTATACATTTGTATTGAAGCATAGGAGTGGCAAGTCAAAAAAAGTTGCAGATGCCTTAAGTAGGAGAAGGAATTTGTTGACAGAGATGAGAGTAGAAGTATTGGGTTTTGAGGAACTAAAGCACACGTATAAAGATGATCCAAATTTTGCTAAAGCTTGGAGAGCATGCAAATAATTAATAGTAACAAACCAAAGCTAATGGTTGGATTATTTCATTAAGGAAGATATGTTGTTCAAAGGAAATCAGTTGTGTATTTTGAAGAGTTCAATGAGGGAGAATATGATCAAGGAGAAGCATAGTGGAGGACTAGCAAGACATTTTGGTGTTGACAAGATAGTAGCTTTGGTGAGTGAACACTGTTTTTGGTTGCAGATATATAAGGATGCCAAGAAGATTGCTCAAAGTTGTAGAATTTGTCAAGTAGCAAAAGGGAATAGTCCGAATGCTAGATTGTACAAACCTTTGACAGTACTAGAGAGACCTTGGGAAGATATAAGCATGGATTTCATATTGGGATTACCAAGAACACATAGAGGACATGATTCTATAATGGTAGTAATGGATATATTTTCTAAGATGGAACATTTCATTCTTTGCAAAAAGACTAACAATGTTGTGCATGTTGTCGACCTATTTTTCAAGGATATTGTGAGATTACACATGGACTACCTAAGATTATAGTCTCAAATAGGGATACTAAGTTCATTGGATACTTTTGGAGAACATTATGGGAGAAGATGAAGATAGATCCAGAGTTCTGTTCAACATATCACCCACAAATAGATGGACAAATAGAGGTAGTAAACAAAAGTTTGGGTAACTTATTGAGATATTTGGTTGGAGAAAAGGTGGGAAATTGGGATATAATTCTACCACAAGCAGAGTTTGCATACAATAATTCAGTAAACTGGAGTACAAGGAAGACACCATTTGAGATTATGACAGGAACACATCTCGTAGGAGTTGCAAAGCTCAGACATCAGTATGGCGAACAAGATGAGAACATAAGTAGAATAGTTTGTAGGATTCACGAAAACATTGCATAGTCAAGTCCAAAAACACTTGGAGGATATGAATAGTAAGTATAAGAAGGAAAATGAGAGGAGGAGACATAAGGAGTTCATTGTTGGAGATGAAGTTATGGTATATCTCAAGAAGGAAAGATTTCTAGTTGGAACATATAATAAGGTGAAGATGAGAAAGTTTGATTCTAGAAATGCATATGAAGTGGAGTTATTAGAGACACTTGATATATCTCCTATTTTCAATGTGGTAGACATATATGATTATCATGAAGGATAGTCAAGTGGTAGTAGCAATGAAGTGGATTTGAAGGAGCAGTTACCACATCAACCATCAGAGGAGATTGAGCAGATTTTGGATACCAGAATTGAAAGGAGCACTAGAAATAAGTAGTACAAGGGATACTTGGTAAAGTGTAAAGCAAGAGTAGTGGAGGATTCATCATGGCTTTCTTAGGCTGAGGTGGACCACTTTGGTTTTCCTCTAGCCCCTGGAAAGTGAGGGACTCACTTTTCTTCCAAACTTGGGTGTCTGATGTAGGAGCATCCTTGGTTGTAAAGCAATCTTGTATCAACCAAAAATATTTCTTTTTTGTCATTTCAATCTATAGCAGTTTCAACATTTCATTCCACATTTCATTGCATTTCCATTTCTTAGCTCACAAAGAAAGATATAGAATCTACATGAGGTCATCTACAACATATCCATATTTCAAAAAGTTTGCATTTGTTTACAAAAAATTATCACTCGAGCAAAATTTCATTATCATTCAAAGTTAGAGCATTTGGTTTCAATTTGGTACAAAATTGTTGTACGGACCTATTCTAGAGTGTGTTGAGGTTAATGGAGCATCATACAAGCATTTTGGGTTCAAGGGGATATTTCTTAGAGATCCGCAATATGTTTCATCTTTCAAAGAATTATCTTTCATGTTTTAATACCAACCTACACGCTTGATCATTCATTGGGGTTTGTAAAACCTTGAGGCTGATGTGGACCATTATTGGAGCTAGAGAATCATATTTAAGATCATTTGTAATCATTTGAAAAGCATCCAGTTTAGTAGTTAATCAAGTAGATCATTAGAAATAGTTCACAATTCAATCCAGCCTTCTAGGTTGTGGACTGTAATAAGGCCTTGAGCTAGTTGTAATGTGGTAATTCCCTTGCAACAGGAGTGTGATCCCTAACTATTTTGCACATGACATGCATGTAAGACTATAAGTTGTTGATTCAATAAAGATCTTTGTTTACTGAGTATTTTCATTTTTTTTTCCCATTGTGTTGACTCTAAGCTGCACAGTTGGATAGTTATTTCTAGACCCTCCATCTATGATTGCACCATTCATGCACTTGATGAATGAGGTATTGAAGCCTTTCCTAGGTAAGTTATTGTTTATATTGATGAAAATATGATTTTTAGTAGGAAAAAGGAGGAACACTTGTTATAAAGGTTGTGTTATAGAGGTTGAAGGAGGGAAAATATCTAGTGAACCTAAAGAAGTGTAATTTTATGAAGAAATAATTGGTATATCTAGGCTTTATAGTTTTAGAAGAGGGGTTGAAGATATGTTAAGGAAATAGTAGATTGACCTTCACCCTAGATCATGTTTAAGGCTAGGAGCATTCATGATCTTGAGAGATTTTATAGAAAATTTATTCAAAATTTCAATGGGATATGTGTACCTATCATAGAAAGAATGAAGGTTGGTAGGGGATAGCTGCAATGGAATAAAGCTTTCATTAGTTGAAGAAAAAGGTAATAGAACAAGTAGTCTTTATGTTGCTAGAATTTGACAAAGTATTTCAAGTAGAAGTGATGCTAGTGGATGTGTGATTTGAAAGGTATTGACATAAGAGGGAAGGACCAAATGTTGTCTATTTCAACAAGAAGTTGAATGAAGAAAAGAGGAAATATTCAATTTATGATCAATAATTTTATGCTATAGTGCAAGCTTTAAAGAAGTGGAGACATTATTTGTTGCCTAAAGAATTTATACTCTACGAAAATCACCATGACTTATAATTCACTAATAGTCAAGGTAAGATGAACCAAGGGCATATGAAATGGGTCAAATTTTTACAAAGTTATTCTTTTGTTTTGAAGAATAAGAGTGGTAAATTGAATAGGGTAGAAAATGCACTTAGTAGACAATATTTGTTGTTGAATGAATTTATGGCCAGTGTAGTTGGTTTTGATGTGATGAGGGAATTATACCGTAATGATCTTGATATTCAAGAAGCTTGGATAATTGTTTAGATTCCAATGGAGAAAGATAGGAGTATATGGTTAGAATATTTTGTACAATATGATTTGTTGTTTATTAAGGGATAGAAATTATGCATTCCCAGGGATTGAATGTGAGAGAACCTAATGAGAGAAAAAAAAGGTAGATTAGGAGACCACTTGAACATTGATAAATTTTGGTAAAGGTGAGTGAAGGGTATTTTTAGATCAGGATGACACTAGACCTATGGATATTGGTGCGAGGGTGTCAAATATTACAACATGCCAAGGGGGCATGACAAAACAATGGTTTGTATCAACCATTATCAATTCCAGAGAGACTGTGAGAACATGTGTGTACAATTTTTTTTGGGACTGCCTTGTACCCAATGAGATCATGATTCAATATTTGTTGTGGTAGATAGAATTTCAAAGATGGTACACTTCATATAATGTTGGAAAAATAGTTATACATCTCACAATGCTATGCTAGTTTTCAAAGAGGGAGTTAGGTTGCATGGTTTTCTAAAATTATTGTTTCAAATGATGATGTAAAGTTTGTTGGCCATTTTTGGTGGAAGTTGTGGAAGAAGATGGGTATATAATTGGGATTCAATTTAGCCTCTCGTCCTTAGAATGATAGGAAGATAGATGTTGTGAATAGGAGATTAGGAAATTTTTTAGGATGCTTGGTGGGTGATAAACCACATCAGTGGTACCTTGTCTTGGAAAAAGAAGATTTTTCTTACAACAATTTAGTGAACATGAGTGCTGGAAATAAAACCTTTCAAATAGTTTATGTGTATAGCCCTAGAGGCGATGATGAGTTGAGAAACAAAGAAAATTTGAGTAGGACTGTAGTAGAAAAATATTTTTCTTACATTCATGAGTTGTACAAGGAGGTAAGGGATAAATTGAAGAAGAGTGACATGAAGTCTAAGGAACATGCTGATGTACAGAGGAGAGAAAAAGAGTTATAGGTTGGAGACTTGATTTTGGCACATTTATGTAAGGAGAGGTTCCCATAGGGAATTTACAATAAATTGAAATGAAAGACGATAAGACCTTGCAGGGTCTTGAAGACGTTCTCATCCAATTCTTATGAGATTTCACTCCTAAAAGGAATTGTCATCTCTCCAATATTTAATGTTTTTATTTGTATAGTTATTATGATAGAGAGGAAAACACACAGGGAGACATGCATTCAAGTTCACATGATATATACTAGACTAGATATATCTATTTATTAAGAAGAAAATTGAGCAGGTTAGCAAGGTAATATATTCTCGTGTGGTGAAATGAACCAGAGGTAAGAAATACTGGGAATATTTGGTTTGTTGGATTAATAGAGTAGTTGATGAAGTCATTTACATGAGTGGTCCAGATTTAGAAAAGTATGGGATTTATGTTTCCTACTTATCTAAATGTTCATGAGTTGCACACTCATGGAATATTTCTCTTGCCCAAAGTGTCTGATGCAAGAGCATCTAGGTCCATAGACAATCCTGCATCGCTTTAAAATAATTTATTCAATGATTTCAGTTTAGTTGCTTATTTTATTATTGTACCTAGGTTGATTTTTGGTTGCTTCTAGTTATAATTTTTTCTGAATTCAGATGGTTGTTTTGTTGATATCATCTCAAATATGAGCTTAATTGGTTTTTAGTCATTTTATTTTACAATTTTTTGTGAAAAAAGACTTAGTTATGGCCATGCAGAGATTTGGACTTCATCTAGATGTGGAAGGGAGTGTTTCAACTAGATGCAGATTTCTAACAGTCATATGAATCAATTTCAATTAATTCAAGATCAGTTCCCACATCAGGCCATTTGGGAAGACTTGGGTCTCAACTAGATGTAATATTCAAATGATCATCCAGATCAACTCATTCTGGTTGAAGATTGTTTTCTCACAAAAAGCTATTTACAAAACTTGGGCTTCATCCAGATGCAAAATGAAGGGTCCTATTTGGAATGTAGGTTTCAAATGATCATCTAGAGATCAAGAAACGTTTATTTGAAATTTTCCTTGGCTCATTGACTTCAATTTCTATGTGATATTTTTAATTCCATCGAGATATGTAGACCAAGCCAAGTGAATTGAACTTGATCATTTAACCATCTAATTTAGATGAATTTTTTGATGATGACATCAACAAATGATGATGTCAAGATGATGTGGTGATGGTCCATTAGCATGGGTAGCAATAGATGATGACAAACATGGCATATTGATGATGTCAACATTGTATGGGATGTTGAAGAATTCAAGTGAACTAGACTTCTGGTTGGAAAGTTTATTTTTGTGGAGTGGCATCGCCATGGCATAAGAGTGTATGAATGTGGGGTTTTGTATCTAAACTAGACAAAGTGAACAAGTGATGTAAAGGTTTATGTCCTGTTTGGATGGAAGGAAAACTTTCACTAAAATCAAGTTCAATTATTTTCATGCAGAATTTTGGGGTCAAACTAAACCTTGTAGAGATTCATGGACAATTGGGATTATCAAACTGGGTGTCTTGACCAATTCCAATGGGGCATAATTTTATGTGGACATTCTATTTTGATTTAGTTTAGATGTGAGTCTATGGATTTGAAGTGGATTACGAGAGTTTGATGGTATATTGGATTGGCTGTGTTTGGTATTGACTGTTCAATAGACCGATTACAATTTGAAGGTTGTTTAACTACCAAAGGTTTGGGAACCAAACTAGATCAATTGTCCAACCAAAGATTTATATAATGGTTAATGATTATTGTTTTGGGTTCATAAAAATCTAAAGGGTTTTGATTTTTGTGTATTTGAAACTATAAATTGATAAATGGTTGTACTTCTATAATTTTCAAAGAAGAACTAAAACATTCTAAGCTTTTGTGATTGTGGATATTGTCTTATTTTTTTTTGACTTCTAGATTGGGTTGTTTTGTAAGACACCCTGATTTAGACTGCACCATTGATTAAAATTGAAACCCTACAAATTAAACGTGAATATATACAAGTTATAAATCAAACCAACTAAGATACATTGTCACGACACAATGAATTATTGAGCTATCATATTATCTACTATTTAAACCAAAGAACAATACATTAAAAAGCTTTAATGATTTATTTTGATTATATATTATATATAGCCATATATATAGGGTTTTATTTAGTTGTTTGTATATATTGTTGACATGTATATTATGGTCATCTATATAGGGTTTTATTTAGCTGTTTGTATATATTAAACCCACTTTTTTCTAAAACATTAACAGTCTTTTTATTATGAAAACATGAATATAATAACTGTATATATCACTTTGTATGTACATACAGGTATTTAGAAGATAACATACATTGATAAGGCAAAGGGATTATGGTTTTTAAATTATTTTTTTACAACGAATGTAGTTTACAAATATCATATTGGAAGAGATGTAGATAGGTAGTACCAACCTAGAGATGTGTAGATAGTTTAAGAACATGCACAAGATGCATGGCGATGCTTTGCATATTGGAGAGGATAATAGCACAAAACTTGGATGAAATTGATAGCTTATTTCCTTGTGAATATGACATCGCATAATTTCTCTCCTATACTTTATTCGAATTTGAAAAATGAATGCATTCAATTTGGTTGTTGAATTTTTTAGTTTGAAATTGAATTAATTCAACTTGTATTCGATCATCTGAATTTGTAGTTGTGATTTGTGTATAAATCTTATGATGAAAAGATTGAATTATGAATTATATTATACTTGATGTCTAGTAGGGGCATGCTACACCATTTATTATTTGTGCAAGTACCTATAGTGAATGGAGTTGACCCATGTGAATGCCGAAGCAAGAATGAGATAATGTGCATTTGACAACCCATCAAGTTGGTTGGAGCTTGTTTGTATGGAAAATTGCAAACCAATAACTTTGGGTGAAGATGTGCATATATAAACTATTTTGAGTTTCTTATCCTATGCAAGTGGATGGTTATTATAAACATAAAAGATTTAAAGTAATTATAAAAGTGGGTTATTTGGAGCAACTTGTTCTATATGAGAAATGCACTTGCATGCATTTTGATCACATTCATTGGTCAACTACACATCCACAAGAACTATTGTCTATCCACTCTCGAGAATGCACCTTTGACCGTATTTATTAGTTAATTGAAAATCATAATACAATATATTTTTTATTTTCAATTAATTAATAAATACCATCAAGAATGTGCTATAGCTAGATAAAAGTTTTCTCCACAAAAAAAAATGAAATTTTTTAATAGTCTTTTAAAAAAATTCTATTAATTAAAAAACAAAAGTTATTTGAGAGATTAGATGTGCAAGACTAGAAGGTTATTAGAACATGAACGACTACGGACCCTTTCTCCTAGTGGGTTGTACATTTGACTTTCCAGTTTTGGATTGGAGATGCATATTTAGATATATTAGAACTTAATCGAAGATTAAACCAATTTGAATTCCTAAGATAAGAAATAATTGAATCTGTTAAAATGACATAGTGACTTTTCATTCACTCAAAATTTGTGAGTATATACGTATGTAAAAATTGAAATTATTATTAATTTTTATTGTGGCAAGAGTTCGGGTTGATATTATAACTCTAGAACATATATTGGCTCATGTCTCCTTTTCTCTTACTTTTGTTGTCACTCTCATTTATTGGGGAACCTTAGTTTATAAAAGCCAAAAACTAAGTAATTCGGAGAAAAGGACATGATATTGACGTGTATTTGTATAACGGAAATACTAGTTACTGTTCTCTCTATTCGGAACATTTACCATTAAGTAATTTGTACGAGTCATTCATGTTCCTTTCATGAACTTCCTCTATGATTCATATAGCTATAGAAGTATGGGGCCCGTTTTCGTGATTTGTGGTGAGATTGAAGGAGGCCACATCAGTTAATTTGTTTGCTGGTATCTAAGAAGGTCAAACGAAGGCGCATGCTGCTACAAAGATGTGTGGGAGCACCTGTTTTGTCGGTCATAGGTGTTCTATGTGCAGATTTAAGTGGGAGCATCTGCAGACATATGAGGCGTGGGGTCGCACTGATGATTATTGCTCTGCGTATTTGATTCCTGGAACTCCCTCCCTCACTTAGCACGACTTCTGTAACAAGGACTGGAGCCCACGAGTACCTTAGATTCCTTTGCTTAATTGCTTTTTTCAACTCATTTTGGCTTTTCCTCCTTGTTTTTATCTTGCTGCTGCTTCCACTTCCATGATTTACAAGGAAAAATCCTGATATTGTTGTTGAAAACCTAAAAACACATAGGGTCAGAATAGGAATGATGAGGTTCCCATTCATTGGTTGAGCTGGATCTTGGGAGTGTAAAAAGGGCGCGAGGAAGAGACATTGATGGGTAGTCAAGTAGTGGGTGTTGTGGTGGTGGTGGTATGGTTGGATCCTTCATTGTGTAGTCGTAGCATACCAGCATATGGTGCGCAAGCTATGGTCCTTGAGGTGGCAGGGGGTGTACGAGCTATTATCCTTGGGGAAGCATAGGCAGCATAAAGAAGAAACTCTAGACAAATGAAGATTTGTTTATTTTCAACTGGCATATAGGTTGCCAGTACAAACCAGCACATCCATAGCACTTGACAGTGTTTATTTCAACACAACATATGCAAATAAAACTCGTGCTCGCAGTTGGAAGGAAAGGCACATTGGTTGTGAGGAAGCTGCAAGTAAATTTTCCAATTCTCACGTACCTTTACAATATATAGACTCACTTAACTTCCTTCTACGAGAAAGTACACCATTTGACATACCCAAGACCTTTCCATACCATCTCTTACAATGTCACTATACTCTCATACCGTTCTACACTCCTATATTTATTTGCTTCCACATATCATCAGGTATATCAGAAGATTCAATGCATTGAGTGGTTTGGTATATCGAGAGGATTGATCTTCCATGTTCATCACTCTTCCACCTATTGATGGGTGTGGTGTGGCATATTGGAGAATTTGGCCCACTACGGAGCTAGGTATATCTAAAGACATGAGTGATAAGCCATTCTTCTAGTAATGATCCACCTCTTTGTTTTCAATTATGTTCATTTATGGATTATAAATTGTCAAGTAGTCTACTCATTTTGGAAGTAGCCATATTTGATTTCCTAAGGAGTTTTCATCAAATTTTGTTGCATCTTGGTTTTCTAATGCAAACTTATTTCCACCTAGGCATGAACAAATACAAAATACTTACGACTAGATAAGATTTTGGATGGGTAGGTGTTGGTGACCCTTGTGTTGTCCTATTTGCCTTTGGGTAGTTTTTTATGTGTTTTTAAGTGGGCACTTTTTTGTGGCTTCCACAATGCACCCCTTTTCTTTCAAATTGGGGACCCTATTTCTCAAATCATAAAGATTCTTGGTTTTGGTTTTATTCCAATTCATGCTCACTTCATTTTTTTTTTATATTTCCACTCAACCATTAAAGGGCATGATATTCATGGATGTGATTTTCATCATTAGGGTATCACATCTTAGTATTCATCACATGTGTATGCTTTGGTAGGATGATGGGTACTCTATGTCTGTGTTTTAAAAGGTTCCATCTCATGGCTTTATTGATATTTTTCTTTAATTTTAAAGATTTGTCCTATTTTTTGTTGAATTTCTTATTTTGCATCAAATATTTCATAGCTGAAAAATATACGAGCTTTAAGTTGTCCTAGGATAAACATGTGCCATTCTCCTATGTTGATGGAAAAAAATGGTCGAATAGCTAATTTAAATCTTGTCCATTTTGGTTTTTTCTAATCCATGGATCTTCGCCTAATTAGAACTATTTATCAAATTAAACCTTAAGTTTAATTTCTTTGTCATTTTATACACACTTTTGGTTTACTTCAATGTTGACTAGGTAGGCAAGTCATCCCACTTAAGTTATCCACACCAATTGGGTGATAGACCCAATTGGTTATGCACTTAGGCTAGTTTCTATAAATGGTAAAACAACTAAAGCAATCCCTTTACACTATTCCTTTCACTATTTTGCCATTATTTGTTGGCTATAGAAACATGGGATTTCATTTCATTGTTCAAAGGGGGTCCATGAGGACGAATCAAGCCTTAGCTCACATTGGGCATGGGTGTAGACTAATAGAGTGCTACCTCTTATGTGTCACATTTGTATGTGAAGTTTGGAGTCAAATAAGAATTATAGCTATCATAAATTATGGTGTTATCCAAGAATTTTCCCCACCATAGGACACATGGCCTCATTCTAGTGACCAATGAATAAACTAGCTCTAGTGGAAAAATTAAATATTAGGCATCTTGGTTTGGCTACAAAGATGCGCTCTTCACCAATCATAAGGGACTTATGATCATCAACCCTCAAATAGTCATTGACTAATTTATTCCCTAGGTGATTAAATTTGAATTATTTCCCTTTATATGTTGATGCCCATGGGTCCATCACTAGATTGTGGGTAAACCCGCAATGGTGAGTCTCAAGCTTGGAACACTAGTTTTACTATTTCAAATGAGGGAAGAAAGTTGAAAACACCTTCATTTGAAGGTATGTCAAAAAGTATCTTCGTTCAAAGGTGGACCTTCATTTGAAATTAAAAAAATGTAAAAAAAAACTTCAAAAGTTTGAAGGACCCTTTGTATTCCTTATATAGAAATCATTAGAAAAGGAATAAAAATGACTTTCAAACAAAGGTCCCTTTTTTCCATTTTTGGAAATTACCTTCGTTCAAATGTTTTTTTGCATTTTTTTGGGAACAACATACCTTCAAATGAAGGTCCTTGAATTTCTTCAAATGAAGGACCTTCGAACAAAGGTCCTTGGCTAGCTAATTTCACTCCCCACCTCAAATTTTCCTCAAAATTTTATGATTCAATCCTCAGTTTGGACCTTCAAATGGAATGAAATTGAAAAGATAATTTGAAAGATCGCATTCATCAAAATGAGCTTTACGAAAAATATAAATTTTAATATATTTTGATTCTATTATATATTTATTTAATATGTTTTATTGAACATAGTTTTTTCACCAAACATCAAGTTCTTTGTTCTACACATATGGAAAAATAGTAAAATATTAAAAAAAATCCTTTTTTTTGCTCATTAGGTATTGATGTCCTCGTTTTAGTAAAAAAAATGTTGAATTTTGATACATACAAAAAAATATGTGTTACAACATACACCTATGACCAAATTATAATTACTATGACTTTGAAAATTAATTAAGAAAAAATATGCAATAAAAAATTATGAAAAAATATGCATGCACTAGATATTGATGTTACAAATCTATATTTCAAAAATTATAATTTTACCCTTTCTATAAAAAATTATGCATTATGACATAAACATCACTTTTTAAAATGTTGTTTACAATAAAAAAAAGTTATTAAAAGTTACATAAAAAATCACAATTTATTTTTAAATATATTTAGAATCTACACATAAATCTTCACAAATCACTAGTTCCCACGGTCTTCAAATTCTTAACAATTTAGTTGCTATAGGTGTCAAAAAGTGAAGATTTAGTTAAAAAAGTTGATTTCAATGTCCTACTTTGACCAAAAAGTGGGACTTATTAGTGTGAGATCATCCTTGTTTGTATGATTTTCCTATCTATATGCTTTTATGTGAACAAAGTTCAAATTTAAGGTTGTAATGTGTATTTAAAAGTGAAAGTTACATTGATGGGCATAGATGCCTAGAGGCCATGCTTGGGAAATAAAGGAATTCAAAGGTCTATCAAGGGAAAGTAAAAGACAAGTGTTATGAATTGTGTTCAAATAGTGAGAGAGGAGAACTAGTTGGAGCTTTGTATTTAAATGGAGCCCATGGACTTATGTTGGATCCCACTTGGTATCATTGAGGTATAATGTCTCTATTACATATATGTGAACCTAGATTATAAAAAATGAATTAGAACAATACTTACTTGTGCAAATATTTTTTTTTCTTTCAACTTCTCTATGTCTAAATCCATCAAGGAAATGTTTATAAACATCTTAAGGGACATTGTCATATCACTAGAGTCAAGATTTTCTAAGTCAACTTTCTAAATGAACCAACTCTACAAATTTGACCAAATGATTGTGAACAACATGCATAAATGTGTAGATAGATTATAGATTCTAATATATATTATAAGTATTTATCCTTACAAAAATAAATTTTCTCTACTGATTTCTTATTTTTTTCTTTATAAGATTTTCTAATACCAATGAATGAAATATTTAATTTTTAAAATACCATTGAAACATAGAAACATGTAGAAATGTGTACCAAGTCAACTCATAATGACAAGTTAAAAGATGTAGGAAATACAATTTGAACTTTTCAATTTTGGGTTAGTTTTGTAGACCTCTGTATTGAACCAAGTTCAACCCCAAGTGACATGTGTATACACCTAAAAATGGTCTGGAGAATATAATTAATTAAATATGATTTATTTGATTAATTAATCCTAAATTCATCTACTCAGTAAATAAATAGAAATATTTATTTATATTAAGTTCACTATCAATTCTTCTATTTTATCATATTATTTTCTATTTTAAATTAAGTACACAACTTCAATAATTTGTGTAATTTAATTATCTTATCATATTTTCCTCTTAATTAAATAAATATATCCTAAAGTTTTTATTTAATTATCATATTCCTCTTTATTAAATAAGAAATATCAAATATTTGTTTTATTTAATTAAATCTTCCTATTTTGCTAAATTTGAATAAATAAAAAATATCCAAATAAAGGAATAAATCATATTCCTCTACTCACTCACCAATAAAATTAGATTTTTCAATCTAATTAATTGAACTAGTATTCACGGGAAAGCTTCGGGGACAAACTTGCAGGAAATCCTCTCAATCTTCTTCCTCTGATCTTTCCTATCATCTTGCATGATGTTTTCATGGGGAGGAAAAATCCCCATGATCAGCTCAAGCTCCTAAATCTCTCACCATTCAAATCTCAAGATTCAATCTAGGCCTCTGCTGTGTTACCCTTGTGCAAAACTGCTGCCGAAAATCTATATATACAACCTTCTGAAGCATGAAAATGATTTGAGAAATCCCAATTTATGAAAACTTACTCTACAAGAACAGGCATTCATAGCAATCAAGTGATCAATCAACCATAGCATTAGCATTAACATTAGAAATAAGCATCACAACATCATGGTATTAGTAGATTTCATATCACGACAACATCATTAGTTTTGACTGTAGCTTCCTTTTATCAGTTTGCATCAGGATCGTTTATGGTAGCTCCATATCATCTAGGAATCATTAGCAAACATCACAATCACAACATTTAGCATCATTCTATTCTCTGAATAAGAATTTTAATAGTCACAGTATTTTATCAAATTTGTGAGCCTTTTCGTGACTCATAAATCTTTGGAGATAGGAGACAATGAAGTGCTTTCAAGATTTTCTCTATTTTAAATTAGTTTAATTCATGTTTAAATCTTGATACAATGTTTCATTAAGAGGTGTATTTAATTGTATTTAGTTTACCTTTTCCACACTTACATTCTGGCGCCCACCGTGGGGCTGTACCCCATGTTTTTAACAAGTTTTTCTAGAATTTTTTCATACAGGAATCTGGCGTAAATTGTTTTAGTGTGATCGGAAGATTCTATAGCACTTTTGAGACAAACTATAGTGCATATTCTTGTTTTAGCGCTTTCGAAGAAAAGTTTAGCGCTTTGAAGGACTGTTTTAGCGCTTCGATCATTACCTTCCAACACAGGCCAACAGTTCACATCCAACATTTGTTTTAGCGTGTTTGTAAAATCCTATAGTGCTTCTGGGTATTTCTATAGCACTTCTGACCACTGCCATAGCGCTTCTGTGTAATTCATTTTCTGGATCCGACATGTCCACGACCAGTAAATTTCATTTCTTCAGTTGGATTAAAAATAATCAATCTAGGATAGGCATTTCTTCAGTTGGTTTAAAAAGAATCAATCTAGGATAGGCACTTCTTCAGTTGGTTTAAAAAAGAATCAATCTAGGATAGGAACTTCTTCAGTTGGTTTAAAAATGAATCAATCCTAGGATAGTCACATTTTCATTTGGATTAAAAATTTATCAATCCAGGGTACTCACCAGACTTTTCAATTTGGGATTTAAAAATTAACACCGTGTCTTTTTGTGAAGCAACATCTTCACTGTGAAGCAACATCTTCATTGTGAAGCAACATCTTCACATAGATTAGAAATTTTTTGTTTGCGCTCTAAAATTGAACAAGTGATTTCTGTGTTTGTATGGTTGATAGGCATATGCTCTCCCCTTAACTGAGTGATCCAAAAAGCCAGACTCATCCTTTAGAAGGCCTGCTGTAGAGGGAAAAAGTACTCAACCTACGAGAACAACTTGAGTGGGAACAACCAAAGCCAGGTTTTCCAACCCACTATAAAACAAAAGTAAATTTGGATAAATCCTCATTTACCAGAAGTGTGCATGATAACCATCCCAAAAACCTTTGTTCTAAAGGTTGGGAGGTCTCCTAAGGGAGTTTATCACTTGCTGCTCTAAACGGAAACCCTTTCTAAGAACCATAGTGTAGTATCTAGCTAAGTTAGTAACCAGACATTGTAATACTCGCAGTGCAAGGGGAGGGAAGAATCTTCCCCCAAGACACTCACCATATAATTTCCAAGGACCATTTGCTCAGGGGATCAAGAAATCTAACCTTGAGTACGCACTTGGAAAAGACAAAAACACGAGCGTCCTTCAGGGGGTGACACGGCTGTGTGAGTCGACATAATTTTAAGCTGTGGGCTGTTGAGTATAATGATGAACTTTTGACCTTAAGAGTGAGTCTATCTGAAGTGCATTTTTGTTATCAAACCAGTGAAAATAGGACCATGCGTGGTTCTTTGAACATACACTATCTATTTAGATTATAGCTCTTAAAAAAAACTGTCTACATTTGATTGTTGTGTTTTTCAAAATCATTAAAATCTAGATAAAGATCATCCAAAAAAAAAACAACACAAAAGAGTCAAAGCAGAATCAAACAGTGAAATTTATGATTAGGGATTGGAAATCCACAATGTTTGTCAAGAAATCCCTCACAACAAGAGTCAAAAATCCAAAGAAAAAGAAATTGAAACTCAAACCACCATGGCTGAAATAAATAAGGATCAATTGAATGCTTTAACTCAGCAGATGGAAAACCTTCAACAACAATTCCAAGACATGCAAAGGGAAACAACCACAGAAAGATATATGTTGCCAGACATTACCCATATCCTCTTGACCAAACAATGAACATGAGACCTTCACCAAAAACTACATCATCCAAGTTCAATGTCATTAATTTTTTGCAAAAGTTCAATAAGCCCAAATCTACGTCCTCAAACAAAAATGATATTGAGCAATCCTATCATGTCATGCATTTACCTCCATCCACCATAAGCAAAAATAAACCTCAAGATTCTTTCACTCAAGTTAACAATTCCATCCAATCATCCTCTTCTATCATATCTTCAACATCCAATGATTCATGTCAATCTCACAATCCAAAGCATGCTAGCATAGACTTCCCTACACATCAAGATCAAAATATTCTTTCCCCCTCATCCAATGATATCAAAATTCCACAAGTTCTTCCAATATTTGACCAAGATCCCATTTCTCAAGAATCTTATGATGATCCCCTCCTTTCACTTTTCATCCAAAATAATTCCCTTCCATCTCAAGAGACAAGTGTCCTTCCAAGTTCTTCTTCCACATCATCTAATCAATCCATACCATCTCATGATTCTATTGCATCACAAGAGCATGCTAGTTCTTCCATCCTATCTAATGATGTCTTACCAACTAATGATCAAGACATGCTTTCTACAAAATCTCATGATCCTCTTCCTCATCAAGATCAAGATATGCTTCCATTCAAGGATACCCTTTCATCCCATGAAGATGTTTATCCTTCTCATGATCAAGCTACTTCATCTCCTACACCTCATGATCCTTTTCCAAGTCAAGATCAAAACACCCCATCATCCGCATGTCAAGATCCTATCACACCTATTCAAGCTATCCATGAACCACACACCTATAAATTGGGATCCTCCACCTTTATCCATTTCGGTTTACTTCCAACACCTATCCTCTCATCCATATCATATCCTCCCCAAAATGGACTCGCATCTTGTTTCACAAACAATACATATCCCATTGGTAAACAAATGTGTCAAAGTATGAATTACAAAGGAAAAGGATTAGGCCTTCATGAACAAGGTATCCTAGAACCCCTTTTTGTTCAAAGAAACCCATATCACCATGGCCTTGATTATATGCCTAAGTGTCCTAGTTCATCAAACCTTCCATCTATCCTAGGTCCTCATTCTAGTTCATCAAACATTCCATCTATCCTAGGTCCTCATCCTAGTACATCAAACCTTCCCTCTATCCTAGGTCCATATCCTATTTCTCAAGAACAACAAAGGCACACATCCTTGATTCCCTTTCAAAATTCTACCCACATTAACTCATCCATAATACCCCCACATCATTCATCTCAATCCACCCCTCCCATTGCTCTTGGAAGCAATTTAGGTGCCAAATATCAAAAGCTTCTATATCAAAATCCACATTTATCAAAGGATCAACATGTCTCCTCGAAGAGACACGCAAAAACAAAATAAAATTTGATCCAAAATCAAAAGAAATTTTCAAAAGGTCACAAAGGCCCATCAAAGCAAAAAGGCAATTTTCAAAGACCACAATGGTCCATAAATCAAAAATAAAAATGTCAAAGGCCACAAATGGCCACAAAGCAAAAATCAAAGTCAAAAGTCATGTGGATTCCTAAAAGTTTCATAGAAGCAATAAAATATAAATTGGCATCCAAATTTGCTAATCCAAAAGCTTCCTCCAATTTTCCATCTAATAACCTATCAACTTCCAAATCCATTTTTCCTCCATCACTCCACCACCCTTCAAGGTGTGTGCCAATGTTGATCTTTCCATCCTTTCCATCTATCCATTAATAGGCCTTCCAAACTCCTTTCCATTATCCAACATTCATCCCCCATCATTCTCCTTTAATCCAAACCTTTGCATAAATCCTTAGATTCTTCCATCATATAATTAATCTGCCAACATTTAGGAGTGTAATTCCCATTGCCATGGTTTATTAGAGGGATATTTGGTTGTGAAAATTGATGCTTAAGTCCTTCCTCCATTTCCCTATCATCCATATCCTATCTTCCATATTCCTCTTGCACTCAACACTTAGGGACAAGTTTCATCCATCTTATCATTCATGGTCATTATCCTTTCTATGCTCATTCCTTACATTTCCACCTTTGATCCTGACAAGGTTAAGGATCTTCTTGAACACCATATATCTTATCCTATATGCTTTATCCATATCTTTCATATTATCCATATTCCATCATTCTTACTAAATACATCCTTTCTTCCTTTCCTTGGTCTTGATGAGGAATAGGGGAAAAATACTTGGGCCTTGTGTTTGTATCTTATCTAGTTGATCTTGATCATACCATTCATTATTTTTATCCTTGTTTTCTTCCATTCCATATCTCTTGGGTGAAGCCACAATAGTGGTTTACAATTCAAGTGAGGAAGGAAAACTCACAAAAAATGAATACATTGCAAAAAACTTGATTTTAGGGGTTCGTATGAACCTACTAGTTCGAGTGAACCCTTTTAATTCTTTCCCACCCAAAAACCAACAAAATCCCTTATGGAAGGGTGGTTCGCTCGAACCCCCCTTATTCCTCATCCCCCTGAGACACAAAAAAAACCTAAATTTTGGCACTTCAGAGCTTGGGTTGAGGATGAAAATGGAGGAATCTTCACAAACCCAACTAGAATTAGGTAGTCCTCAGAACGAGCTATCCAACGAATATAATTTTAATATGTTTTGGTTTTATTATGTATTTGTTTTTTAAGTTTTATTAAACATAGGTTTTTCATCGAAAATGAAGGTCTTTGTTATGCACATGTGGAAAAATAGCAGATTATCAAAAAAAAGATTGAAAAATATGAGTGCACTAGATATTGAAGTCCTTGATCCAACAAAAAAATAAATTGAATCTTGATATATACAAAAAAAGTTATGCGTTATACGATCACACTATGTCTGAATTGTAATTGGTTTGACTTCGAAACTTGATTAAATAGAAAATATTCAATAAAAAACTATCTAACCAAGTGGAAGCACTAGATATCAGAGTTAAAAATCTAAATTTGAAAGAATTAGAATTTTATCCTTCATGGAAAAAAAGTTATGCATTATACGGTGTGTGTCACTTTTTAAAAATGTTGTTTTATAAAAACCAGTTTTCGTGGGAGATGGGAAAATATGTGCAATATGATTCCAAATTTATTGAAAGAAATATTTTTAGAATCTACAGACAAAATGTGATGAGACTCTAGTTTGCATCATCTTCAAATTCCTCATGGTTTAGCCGCTATAGGTGCCCGAATGTGAAGATTTAGTTAAAAATAATAATTATAGTGTCTAGTTTGGCCAAAAATTGTAAACCACTATTGTGGGATCACCCCTAGCTTAGCTTATCAAAATCCATGTCACCATGTCCCTTTGCAACCTTGAATCTTATCATACAAATCATATTTGAGCCTAGCTATAAAACATTATGCAATCCTCATATCTTTTGTCAATCAATCATCAATAATCATCAATCTCATTGCAATTAGAGGAAATTAGTGATCCTAAGTACTTATCATCATCATGCCTTATGAAATCAATCATTCCTCGCATCTTAATCAATCAACCATTATCATCTTTTGACAAGAGATATGTTGCTTCTGTGACATGTTTTGCAGTGAATCTTTCATTTTGATCCATCATTTATCCATGGTTGCATTACCCCTATTGTGGGGCATCTTATTCCTTGAATCAATCATATCATCTCATTTCATCTTAAATATCCTGAAAAATCCAAAAAAAAAAAACAAAAAATACAAAAAAATCAAAAAGATTGAAAAAGTGCAATAAAATCATGTAGTGAAAACCTGGAAATAGGTGCTATTTGTGATTTGAACCAACTTTTCCATCTATTAGATGCATGTCATGGTCATTACTTTCACCATCACTTTACATCCATTATCATATCATTGCGAGTGGTCAAGTCCCACCCTAGCTTGGGGGAAAAATCCTGACCTCACTGGGGGCAATAAATCTCAAGCTTAACCAAATGGATAAACAGTAGGAAGACAAACAAGACAAAAACAATGATCGAAACACAACAAAACATGGAACATCAATCACCATCGGAGACACATCGGAAACCCATATCATATCAGAAGATCCAAAAAACAAGTCAGTCTCAAAAAACTAAAATATGAGTCGTCAGTTGAACTACATGGTCTCTACGTGTATAACGTAGAGAAGGCTAATATTTGATTAGCCCTCGAGGCCCCTAGGATAGGTCTTTAGGTTAGGTTTGATCCAAAATCTTGAAAAGCAAAAAAATCACAAAATCAGGATGGATGATCTAATCTGAATAATGATTGAAATACTTTAAGAAAAATTTAGATATGTTGTACTTTGATCATTATTATCATTTCTTTGGAGCAACTCAATAATGTATTGAACTAGAGAAGCTAGGAAGAAGAATGGTATTTTCTTTGTTTGTTGTTAGTGATTTAATCATCATTACTGTGTGAATTGTCGCGAGACGTGCTCTACAAAGTATCACTGATGACATTCCAATTCACATAGGAAAGTGGTTAATTCTTGTCTGTTTATGCAAGAAATGCTCAGGTTGTCTCAGTTTAATTATACCTCGATGCTTGTGTTCGCTTGCAATATCAAAAATCATGAAAGTAGTACTCAGGTCATCATTGGTTTACATTATACCTTTGATTCTTGTACTCACTTTCAACATTTTTAAAGCTCTATGATGATACAAAGCACAATAAAAATACTGTTAAGATGCCAATGCTTGCATATGTAGATTTGCATGGTTAAAATAGATTGCATTCATATTAGTTTTGCATCTGCATTATAGATTTTCCACATCTAATGATGATATCTATATCAGCATGCACTAGATGCAAAATCATGTCCCATGTCTTCGGGAAGAATTCTAAAATCCTCCTATTATCATAACATATCACAAATCAGCAATATGAATGAATCAATCAAAATTCAATAAGCCTATCAATCTAATCAGCTTCGGTGATACTTTAATCAAATCTTGTGAGCGACTATCATTGAACCTCGCCTATCATGAGGTCAATCATCAATCTATCAATGAACCTCGCCGATCACGAGGACAATCATCAATCTATCATTGATCCTCTCCTATCATGAGGTCAATCATCAATCTATCAATGAACCTCGCCTATCATGAGGTCAATCATCATTCTATCATTGATCCTCACCTATCATGAGGTCAATTATCAATCTATCATTGATCCTCACCTATTATGAGGTCAATCATCATCATCCTATCATTGATCCTCACCTATCATGAGGTCAATCATCATCACATCAGCATCATCAAATTAATCGGTTGAACGCGATCATCAAACATCAAACACAAGGAGGCAACATAAGGCATCAATTAAGCAATTAATCAATCTAGTAGGCTCAATCTTCTTTATCGGGAGATAAATTATTTCATCACCAAATCTTCATAAAATCTTCATCAGGTCATCAAAAAATCACAAAAAATTGCAAAATTCGAATAAATCAAAAAATAATTTATTAATCTCCCGAGGGGGCATATATCCATCAATCACCCGAAAATCATGTCTGGGGCATATTGAAACTTTTTTCGTCAATACTAGCAGTAGCAGCACAAAATTTTCTTTGAAGCAATGCGTAAAGACATCACTTCAAAGAAGGGAAAAATGTATACACCTAAAAATGGTCTGGAGAATATAATTAATTAAATATGATTTATTTGATTAATTAATCCTAAATTCATCTACTTAGTAAATAAATAGAAATATTTTTTTATATTAAGTTCGCTATTAATTCTTCTATTTTATCATATTATTTTCTATCTTAAATTAAGTACACAACTTCAATAATTTATGTAATTTAATTATCTTATCATATTTTCCTCTTAATTAAATAAAGATATCCTAAATCTTTTATTTAATTATCATATTCCTCTTTATTAAATAAGCAAATATCAAATATTTGTTTTATTTAATTAAATCTTCCTATTTTGCTAAATTTGAATAAATCAAAAATATTCAAATAAAGGAATAAATCATATTCCTCTATTCACTCACCAATAAAATTAGATTTTTCAATCTAATTAATTAAACTGGCATTCACGAGAAAGCTTCGGGGACAAACTTGCAGGCAATCCTCTCAATCTTCCCCCTCTGATCTTTCCAATCATCTTGCTTGATGTTTTCATGGGGAGGAACAATCCCCATGATTAGCTCAAGCTCCTCATTCTCTCACCACTCAAATCTCAAGATTCAATCCAGGCCTCTGCTGTGTTACCCCTGTGCAAAACTGCTGCCAAAAATCTATATATACAGCCTTCTGAAGTATGAAAATGATCCAAGAAATCCCAATTTATGCAAGCTTACTCTGCAGGAACATGCATTCATAGAAATCAAGCAATCAATCAACCATATCATTAGCATTAGCATTAGAAATAAGCATCACAACATCATGGTATCAATAGATTTCATATCATGACAGCATCATTAGTTTTTACTATAGCTTCCTTTTATTAGTTTTCATCAGGATAGTTTACAGTAACTCCATATCATCTATGAATCATTAGCAATCATCACAATCACAACATTTAGCATCATTCCATTCTTTGAATAGGCATTTTAATAGTCACAATAATGTATCAAATCTGAGAGACTTTCCATGACTCATAAATCTTTGGAGATAGGAGATAATGAAACACTTTCAAGCTTTTCTCTATTTTAAATTAGTTTAATTCATGTTTAAATCTTGATACAATGTTTCATTAAGAGGTGTATTTAATTGTATTTATTTTACTTTCTCCACACTTACAACATGATTTGAATTAAATAGGATAATTGATCAAATTGAAAAAAAAAAAAAAAATTTGAACTAAATATGAATATAACACAATCAATGATAAAAATGCTTAAATAATTATATATAAAAAAATACAAAAAATAAAAAATTTAAGTGGAGCTTAATACAAAAATATGCTTAAATCAATGCATAATTATATATTAAAATTTATGTATAAATAAACCCAAATTTTCTAAAATTTATAATATATATACTATGATATGATGCATATGCTAGCTTTAGCATTGTTTAATTCTACACAAGGATCTTAAATGCCTAGTTTTACAAGGGGGTGTGAGTCCCTTATCACAGCCAACCTTAAAGGGCTTAACTCTACTCCACCTTATCCACCACTCAAACTCAACTTTTTCAAGATATACAACTCCTGAACCACTACCAATCTATCTAAGTAGTGCTAGTTAGTTTTTCTACCACCACACAAACCTATTGGTGGCACCACTAACATAATGTGCTTTGAGTTTTTATTTTCCAAATAAGGGGATGTTTTTCTAGGAGTCATAATCTCCACCCATGATGTCAAATTTCTTCTTACGTAGCAATTTTTTTTTGTACTTTCAATTGATAAAAATATATTTTTCTAAAATTTTACTCCAGGTATTAGAAATTTCTATTTGAAACCATTTATTTCACTTTTTTACAATAGTGATTACTTTTACTCCCATAACTGGATTTTGGCCAAAAAATTGAAATTTACCGAAAAAATCACAAACAATGGTTTGTAACCTCTAATTTTCTATTTGGTAAACATTATTTTTGAAATTTGTAAAAATCTGATGTCTCTTATAAATGGTAGTTTTAGGCTTGTCCATTTAAAAAATTACACTCTAGTGCCCATTATTTTTTTAGGAGTGAAATTATAACATTTATATTTTGTGGGGTGTAAAAACATGATTTAAGTTTCCCCTATATATTTTTTCTCTTGATGTTTATTATTATCACAGGAAAACATAGGAATATAACTCCTCAAAAAATATAATTATCACACATGCAAGCTAAAAATGAGACAAATACTACAATCTAAAAGAATGTGACAAATGTTGGCTAAAAATCCTCTAGAATACATTGAGTTTGAATTTTTTTTTTATTGAAACAAGTTAGAAGAAGTCATGGATTGATTGGATTGAAAGTATCAAATAATTTGTTATTTAATATTGCAAAGTGCACAACACCAAAGTATGTATTGGACAAATTTGATAATTTATTTGGCACCATTGATGAGTTATATAGATTGTAACTAGATGTAGATTTGACTTCACTCTCTCTTGATGATTTTCCCTTAATAAAGGACTTGTTGAGTTGAAGTTATTATAGCAATTAAAATGTTTTTGAGGAGATAGAATAGATAAAGAATTTTGAAATGATGAAAAAGGTGGTAAGGTGATATCATATGGTTTTAGGACATAGAGCACACCCACTTTCCAATTTCATTCAAGGATAACCCTAGAGATCTCAATGCAAAGGAGAAAGAGATCTTGCAATAGGGTAGTCCTAGGGACTGATTGTAAACTAATGAGGGGTTCACCACCAAGTAAGAACTTGGAAAGACAAATGCAATGAAAATTGAAATGTAAGGTGAAATGCAAAACCCTAATTCAATGCAAAGTAACACTAAATGACCTAAAAATGCAAGTGAAACAAAATAGAAAGCTACAAAAAGGAATGTGTACACTTGGAAATATGGAGATAGCTGGATGGAGGTCTAGAACACTAGAAAATCTGACTTTAACACTGAGTGAGACTTATTTTCCAAGCTAGGCGAATCAATCCAAAATATAGGTTTCTGTGCGAGAACAAGAATTTTCCAAATGAGTATTGAATTTTCAAATACTTGAATTTTGACTGAAACTGGGACTCATTCGCCAAAATTGGCGAATCAATCCAATTAGGTTTTTTGAAGCTTCAAAGTTTGATCTTTCTCTTCTCTATTTTCTCTATCCTTCCTAATTGATTTTCGGATCTGAAACCCTAATTAGCAACCTATAGGTGTTCTCCAATGTTCTCCAAGGCTTGATGACAACTTTGACAACTTTGAATGATTTGACAACTTTTCTCCAATCTTGCTTCTTAGGAAATATGCAACCTAGACTTGTAAATCACACACAAAGGAGAGGGAAAAATGTTGTTCGGTTAGTGGATAGGGGTTTTCCTTGGTCAAACCTTGTTTTGGTAATCAAACCTTGAAATAGAATGAAATAGGAATGAAAAATCATGAATGAAAAAAATATGATGTTGCAACTCACCAAACCCTATCAATGAAGTGTTGCAAACATGTGTGAGATGGCTCCAATGGATGTAGATCTTGACTCTTGCTTGAAGGTGATAGAGCTTGAATGAGATGCTAGCTTGAATCATAAAACCCTACATCACATTTGTTAGCTCAAAAAAAAACATGATGCATGAAGTCTTTGACATGATACTTGATGCTTGAATGCTACTCTAAAATGCTTGATAATCTTCCCTTGAATGCTCTTGAATGCTCTTGAAAACACTTGAATGCACTTGTAAACTCAAGCTTGCTATAAGGATGAATACTTGAATGCTTGGGGTTATGAGAGAAAGAAACTTGTATTTATACTCAATTATGCAAAAATTTCTGAAATTACAACACTACAAGCTGACATCAAATCTAGGAGGATAAAACCCCGCCAAAAATTTGAATTAATTTTGATTTTGGGCCACACAAGACTCATTCACCCAAGGTGGTGAATGAGTCCCACCAAGCATAATTTTTGGGACCATTTTTAAAAATGCTTAGAAAGGTGTGAAATCAAGATGGGGACCAAAATATCTAGGTGGGACTCATTCGCCCAAGGTGGCAAATGAGTCCCAAATCATTAAATTTGGGCCATTCAAGCCTGAAACACCTGAATTATGATTGGGTATTGATCTGTGTTGGGATTATCCTTGAAAAGATGCAATAAATGGGGCTTTTGGATGCAAAATAAGGCCAATTAAAGCATAAAGAAGCCCAATTATTAAATAAAACCCTAGAAAAGTGAAAGTGTGTTACAACACTTTACAACACTTCAAACAAGGTGCCAATAAGGTCATTTAGTTCACAAGGGCCCAAGACCTAATGTGAATATGTTAAGCATATTACAACACTAAATCAAGGCCAAGTTAGGGGGACCTTTTTCTGTCATTACAAATTTATTCTTAATTTTATCTAAGTTCAAGTGTCCATCATAGATATTTTCTTCCACCTTTTACTCCCCTATGGATGCCTTATGACTTGATTTTAAGATAGTTATTTTTTAGCATTGTATTAAGGAATGTGAAAACCTTATTTAGATGGTTTTACTTCCCAATTTTAAGAATAAAACATTGGTGATCGAATCATCCAAAGGCAAAGGTAAGAATTAATCCTAAGTTAGAATATTCTTTAGATGGTATTTTCCAAAAGAAAATTCTCTAAGTCTTTTTAAATTTTGGTATCTTTATGTTTCTTATATTTTCTTTACCTTGAAGAATCATAGTGAAAAGAGAAGTCAAAAAATGTAAAAAAAATGTCTTTAATTTTGTTAATATTTTCAACCTTTCCCAAAAAATTTCACATATTTTTTCAATTTGTGAACCTTACGACTTTACAAAAATGTCTTTTTTGGCATTTTCTCCAGTTCACAAACCTTGAATCTTTGTGAAAAAGTCTTTATGTGGGTACATCTTTGAATTTCATGGACCTTTTATTTTCCTGATGCCTTTATCAATTATTCTTAAGTTTTTTGTTTCCTTGGAAGCTTGACATTTTTTTCTCAAAAGATTCCCATGTCCTTTTTTGATATTTCATGAACTTCTCGAAAATGTGATATAATTTATTTGTTCTATGGTTTATCTAATTTTCATGTTTACAAATTTTTTGAAAGTGCAATGAAAAGTTTTGCAAGTTCCAATTATTAGTAATTTTTTGATTTTGCAAGCTTCTCAATAAGCTAACAAGGTTCTCAATGATACAATAAGTGTTTGATTAGTAATTTTTTTGTTGAGTTATCAAAATTTATAGTTCACCAAAAGTTTATAGGTATTTCAAAATCCTAATTATATATATATATATATATATATATATATATATATATTGGGAACCAATGTGCCCTTTCACATTAGTTTCTATTTTCAAAAGAAGAAGCTTATGGTTGTGGCTCACGGTTGCCACTCACCTCTATTCATGTTGATTGTTCTTGTTTCTTAGAGGCAAGCTTCCACACTCGTTCATTTCTATGAAATTTGAAAACATCTAAAGTTTGAATTTTCAAATCCTTCATAATTTAATTCACATTATGTTTAATAATCCAACATATTTTATTGCTTCTATCTATCTTTAATGAGTTGCAATTATTTTCAATTTGATTTGCACATAGAAAAAAATCTTTCTATATTTGCTTGTCATTTTTTCCTTGAACTATTAGTACATTTTATTTAATTAATCTCAAAACCACCTAAAATGAAGTACAAATTCTAGGGTTACAAATAAGATACCATTATGCATGATTTGTTGGCTAAGGTTGGAGATAGTCACCTTGGGCATATTAAAATGGAAAATTTATTGTAACGAAGCTAAGGTAGCAAAAAAACTTCCTACACTAACATTGAGGGGAGAGTTGTTGGGAAATTGTGTCTCTACCTTGCAATTATATAAAGGAACTATTGTTGATAGGATATATATATATATTTCCTGGTTACACCAATAGTTTTAATATACAATGGCATCAAGGGGAGGAGTGGGATGTGTGTAAAGTTTTTTTTGTTAAATTTTTTTGGAAACTTCTCATATGGCTGACATACATTATATAAATGATACATTGTAAATCTAGACCATTAATTATTAGGTTTTAGATCTAATGGTGGATATTTTGTTGGTTTTTCTTGCCCTAGAATGTAACCCTATTTTATGAGGTGTTGTATTATGACTGCAGGTGAGATGATGATGTATTCTAAGAGTCTGATAGTAGTCATGCTGTCTCTTGATCTATGGTGGTGATACTCTTGTGAGAAGATTGCTTTGAAAGTATATTGTAATCTTTGTGATTTACTAAATAATATATTGGGTGGCTTTTGGATTGTGGGGTTTTTCTCCCGAAAGGGTTTTCCCCTCGTAAATCACCGTGTCATGGTATGCATGATATTTATGTTTATTTTCGTTTAAGTTTTTGTAACTGTTAAAGATATGTAAAAGTATTGCATTATTCTCCTCTCAAGATTAGTGTAGGAAGTTGTTCGCTACCTTAGCTTCCTTACAAGTGGTATCAGAGCTTGATCACCTTTGGTTTCAGTTGTGGGTTGTTGGGTTTTTTGAACTAATCTAGTTTTGAGTGGGAGATTGTGCAGAAGATACTTTTTGATCTTGTTGCATGAATTTTTAGATGGAAAGTTCATCAAGGAGAATAGAGGTGGATAAATTTTCTATAAATAATTTTGATATGTGGAAGCTAAAGATGGAGGATCTATTGATAGATCAAGATTTGTGGGATGCTGTTGATGAGAGTGTTTCAAGGCCTGGAAAAATCCAACTTAGGATGCTCAATATAATGTTATGGATTGAAAAGCCAAGAGTCTAATCAGATTGTGTTTGGAAGACACTGTTTTAATTAATGTCCATGAGGAGACCTTTGCACATAAACTATGGAAGAAGCTTGGTGAGATGTATCAGGCCAAATCTTTAGTGAACAAGATTTTCTTGAGGAAGAAATTGCATTCCTTGATAATGGAAGAGGGTGGACGAATCACAGAGCACTTGGGAACATTCAATTTGATGGTGGCTCAATTGGCATTAGTTGGTGTCAAAATGGATGAGAAGGAGAAATTTCAGATCTTGCTTTGTTCTTTTCCTGATTCATAGGATTCTCTTGTTATAGCTAGTGGGAGTACTCTTGTTATTTTGAAGACTGAAGATGTGGTGGGTTCCTTTCTTTTTGAAGAGATGAGGAGGAAGGTATCCATCACTGCCAAGGAGGCCCTAAATTTTCATGGAAGTCTTGAGGAAAAAGGAAAGAAGAATGAGTTCAATGTGACAAATCCAAGTCTAGGGGGAGATCTAAATCTCTTGGAAAGTCCAAAGTTATTTGCTAGAACTACGCGGTAAGCCTGAACATGTTCATAAGGAATGCAAAGAAGAAAAGAAGAAAAAAAGAAGAAATTTGATTTTGATTATGAGTCTGAGAAGGAAGATGGTGACACATTCATTGAAGCTTTGGAAACTTGTATAGGTAATGATGCATGGTTAATTGACTCAGGTGCATCTTTCCATATGACCTTCAATAGAGATTGGTTTTCTAAATATGAATAATTTGATGGAGGTAAGGTGTACTTGGGTGATGATTCTCATTTAGAAATTTCTTTCCATGGTAAAGTTAAAACCATATTTCTTGATGGTAGAATAAAAAGGATTAATGGTGTGTTGCATATCCCTTGATTAGCACAAAATTTGTTATCTGTGAGAAAATTAATAGATACGAGTGTGCAGGTAGTATTTTCTTATGAAGGATGCAAGATGGTTAGAGGTGCTATGGTGATTTCTAGAGGTGTCAGATATGACACATTGTATAAGTTGGATGCATGCATTGCTGAGTGCAATAGTGCTTTTGTGAAAAGCAAGTATTTGGAAAAAGTGATGGTTTCACCTTTAGTAGATGGTCCTGGATTTTGGGTACCCAAGGGTGCTCTTTCTTCTAAGATAAAGTTACCTGTAGAGAAAAATATGTTATGGCACCAAAGACTTGGCCACATTGGAGAAAAGGGTCTAAGGACCTTGAAAAAAAAAAACCTTGGTGAAGTTTTGTCTGATTGTAATCTTGAATTCAATTTTTATGAGCATTGCATTTATGGAAAACAAAACTGCGTTTAGTTTTACTCGATTTCTCATAAATATTGTGGTGTATTGGATCTTATTCATTCTAATGTGTTTGGTCCTGTAGATGTTCCTTCGATTGGTAAATCCACATATTATGTTTCATTTATTGATGATTATAGTAGAAGTACATGTGAGTATATTTTCTAAAGAGTAAATATGAAGTTTTTAGTCAATTTAAAGAATTTAAAGCAATGGTTGAGTTGCATACTGGAAAGATAATAAATTTTTTGAGGACTGATAATGGAAGTGAATTTTTCTCTAATGATTTTGATAGATTCTATAAATATTATGGTATTCATAGAAAAAAGACAACTCTATATTCTCCACAACATAATGGAGTTGCAAAAAGAATGAATAGGACACTGATGGAGAAGGCTAGGAGTATGTTGAGTGGTGATGGCCTAGAATAAAGGTTTTGGGATGAAGCTATTTCCATTGCCCGTTACCTGATTAACAGGTCTCCTACATCAACTCTTGTTGATAAGACACCTATAGAGGCATGGTCGAGTTGCAAGCCTTCATTAAGACATCTTATAGTTGTTGGTTGTGAAGCATATGCAAATGTGCCAAAGGAGAAGTGTGAAAGAATCTGTGATTGGGATCCCACAAGCCCTGGATGATAATCTAAAGAGAAACTTGTCACACACAAATGAGAAATTACACAACAAAATATGTGAAACAATAATGATTATTGATTATTGAATGATTACAATGAAGGATTGAATATCCTTATATAGACTCAGGCAAACTCAACATGAGACCCTGAATGATAGAGTTTTGACTGAGAGAGGAGTGAGCTAACAAAATGCATGAATTAGTCAAGTGAATTTATCTTGTGTGCAACACAAAGAATAAATCACATGATTGATTGAAATGAATAATTAATGCAATAACACTCACAATCAGAACTAGATGACCTTTTCCTAAGTTTGCATTAAGCACTGGAGTAAATATTAATTAATTTACTCCAACACCCCCTGAATAAAAACTGAGGAGAAGCAAAAACTGATGAAGGAAAATAAAATGAAGATATGAATCCCGCCCATAATGAGAGAGATCCCATTCCAATGATGAATGCTTGAAGACAAAATATGATCCACTGCTTGGAAACAAAATTTCTCCCCTTAGGAAGAAAAGGATCCACTGGTGGTTGGAGAAGCCAAACCAAAAGAATGGGTGATTTTGGAAGCCAAATCTGGATGATGTGTTCCTTTGAAAACTTCTCACTTGTCCACATGTCAAACAAAAATGATGTTGATCCAAGATCTTGTGAAGAATAATAGAGAACAAGCTACAAAGGCGAGGAAGATGGTGGGCCAACAACGGTGATGTGGCTGTCAACAAAGAGGAAAGGAGAAAATCCAAGTGGAAAAGCTCCTAAAAATTTATTCAAACTAAAGAAGAAAGTTGCAACTACTGAAGAACTACAAAGATGCCCTCCGATTGGGATGATGCCATTGTTTATCCAATGCTCAATATTGTCCTACTAGAAAGAAACTCTGGAAGCACATGAGGATATGACTCTGGAAGCTCATGTAGCCAGGAACTTAAAAAAAAAGAACACTTTTGACTACCTATTGGAAGAACAGTTTGGAGCTTGACAGTTAATAAGCAACTTTTAATATTCTAAGTTTGTTTATTTAGAAGAAAAATGAAAGAAACCTATACTAGATGCTTTAAGTAGAAACCCCCATATGAAACTTTATATAAGTTTGATTTTTACAAAGCTCCAAATTTTCCCAGATCTTTATCATGTGGTGCTCGCAAAGCACGTGCAATTTTTAAAGAATCAATAAGGAAGAAAGCAAGGAACATGCAAAAAATAAATAGGGAAAGAAACATGCATGCATCTAGAAACTAAGGTTTACATCTACCTCCATTGTGGTGAAAATATTCGCAAAAATCTACCCGCAGAATGAAGAGAAGAACACGCTTGCAAAAAGACAGATCGATCATGTCATCAATAGACCACCCCTAAACATACAATAAATTCACACCAATCAGAATAGTGGGTTGGGTTATATTGGTTGCTTCTTGTGTGAAAAAATTCCCAAAATGGGCTGCCTTTTCTTAGAACCGTGCTTACTTCAGGTCTCCAATCTCCCATAACACATTGATGAAAACATGCCTCCCATAGAGATAGCTTCCATAATGAAATTTGTGGACTCCTCTTTTAGGAAAGCGACTATAATGTGTCTAGAATGTAGATTTGAATCACCTCAATGGCATGAGATTTTAGCACCTCCTCTCTACAACTGTCGATACACCCCTTCCTCTGCTACCTGTTTGTGGCTTCTACCACCGGTCTGTGACCTTAATCAACCCTCACTCGCCTCTTCTCTCATAGCCTTGGGAGGTCTCTAGTGCCAACTTACAACATAGATCTTAGAGCCAATCAACCCCTTTTTCAAGTTTTCCAGCCTCCTTATAATGTTTTCTGGGGTGAAGGGTCTCCCCTCTTCGAAAACAAAAAATAACCCTCTCCTCAACAAAAATTGGCCCTCTCAGTAGAGAATTGAGCCTCTTGAACAAAAAAATTATTCCCTCTAAATTGTCATTTGAACAGTGATTTTGGGGCTTTATTTGCAACAATTCATAGAGAAATAAAGGGTTCTAAAAGAAAAAATAGAGAGAAGAAAGATTGTGGGGGTATCTTATCAAACACGCCTACACTAGAGATTAGAAGACCGCCCTGAACAAAAATTCAAAATGCCAAACGCCTCGATACCTGCAATCATCGGTGCAAGGGATGAAACTGCAGGTGAAGGCATCCTCAAATGACCAAACTGAGCCTCCAAAATTGTAAATCGAGCCTCCAAATTACAAATCGCCCACCAAATGGGCATAGTCACACCTCCAAAAACAAATCGCAGCCTCCAATTTCCATTTTTATAGAGAATATCACTCCTTTCAAAGAAAAAAATAGCAAAAATATTTGTGCCTTCAAGCAATGCAAAGGTCTACAAAAAAAATCAATTTCTGCAAATTGTTGGTGATTATGGGCTGCACAACTAAGCACCCATGACCTGCAAAAAAGACTTCACGAACCTTCACAAGGTAGAATAAAAAAATGGGTGCAACTTATGTAGGTCGGTTATCTCAAAGAGGTCGAATGAAATTGACCATCTTTCATGTGAGGCTGCAGATGTAAATCGTCTGAGGCTGCAGATGCAAATGTACACGGGTGGAGTCAAATCCTTTTTGTTGTGAGTTGTTTTGTAGGTAGATTCCAAATAGTGCCCTAGGATGCTTTAGAAACACCTAACCATCATCCTACAGTTGGTTGCACACAACAATGGCATCAAAAAAATACAATAATGTTCACCTTGGCTTGCAAAAAATTCCTCAAAAAAGCAAACAAGGATCTTCAAATCTAGAGCTTTGATACCATGAAATAATCCATGATTGGGATCCCACAAGCCTTGGATGATAATCTGAAGAGAAACCTATCACACACAAATGATAAATTAGACAACAAATATGTGAAACAATGATGATTATTGATTACTGAATCAATTATTGAATGATTACAATGAAGGATTGAATATCATTATGTAGACTTAGGAAAACTCAACATGAGACCCTGAATGATGGAGTTCTGACTGAGAGAGGAGTGAGATAACATAATGCATGAATTAGTTAAGTGAATTTATCTTGTGTGCAACACAAAGAATAAAGCATATGACTGATTGAAATGCATAATTAATGCAACAACACTCGCAATCAGAACTAGATGACTTTTTCCTAAGTTTGCATTAAGCACTGTAGTAAATATTAATTAATTTACTCCAAAAAAGTGAACATAGTTGGAGAACAAGGCTGCAAAATGTATCTTCATTGGATATAGTTATGGTGTGAAAGGATACAAGCTTTGGGATCCTATTGCACAAAAGGTAATATATAGCAGAAGTGTTATTTTTAGAGAAACTAAGCCTTCTTCTATTACATTGCAGCTAGAACAAAGTGAATAGGAAGATGTGATTCAATTTCCTTCTACACCTAAGAAATTTGAGTTGAGGCCCATGGATAGATAAGAAGTTGAGGAGAGCTCATCTAGCTCTAAATCTTCTAAAGAGGAGGAAGAACCTCCAACTCAACTTGTTCGTAGGTCTACAAGGCATAGACATTCACCTAAAAGTTATACACCTGATGATTGGAGATATATTTTTGCTCTGAATACTAACATGGATGAACCCAAATATGTAGAAGAGTAATTAGGTATGAATGATGTAGAATCTTGGAAGATTGCTATGGATGAAGAAATGCCATCTTTGAAAAAGAATGATACATGAGATCTTGTACCAATTCCTGAAGGATGAAAACCTATTGGTTGCAAATGGGTGTTCAAGAAAAAGATTGGTTTAGATGGAGGTATTGAGAAATACAAAGCAAGGTTGGTTACAAAGGGTTACTCTCAAGTTGTGGGTTTTGATTATGGTGAGATATTTTCCCCTATTGCAAAAATGAAATCCATTAGATTTTTTCTTTCTATTGTTGTTGCTTATAATTTAGAGGTTGAGAAAATGGATGTGAAAACTGCTTTCCTTCATGGTGACTTGGATTAGGATATTTATATGACACATCCAAAGCACTACATGGTGAAAGGTAAAAGTAAGTTGGTTTGCAAATTGAACAAATCTATGTATGGATTAAAACAAAGTCCTAGGATGTGGTACCAAAAATTTGATACATATGTGTTGAGTTTGGGATTTGAGCATTCTAAATCAGATCATTGTGTTTATTATAAAATTAATGCTGATCATTTCCTATTTATTGCATTATATGTTGATGATATGTTATTTATTGGCAAAGGGAAAGTTATGATTTCAAAACTAAAATCTCAACTTGCTGATAAATTTGAAATGAAAGATCTTGGTGTAGCTAGACACATTCTTGGGATGGAAATTAAAAGAGATAGAATGAACAAAAATATATGGCTAGGTCAAAGTAAGTATGTCAATTCAATTTTACAAAGATTTAACATGTAGGATTGTAGACCATTGTGTGTTCCTGTTTCAGTTGGAACAAAGTTATCTATTTCAGATTTTCCAACATCTCCATCAGAGATGAAAGATGTGAGAAGAGTGACTTACCAGAGTGCAGTTGGAAGTTTGATGTATGCTATGGTTTGTACTAGACTAGACATTTCCCAAGTAGTGGGAGTTCTTTCAAGATATATGTCTGATCTTGGTAGAATTCATTAGGATGCCATTAAAAGGGTCTTCATATATTTATGTAGTACCTCAGATTATTCCTTATGTTATCATGGTAATGTGACCAAAGATGATTTACCTTGATATTCATGGTTATGTGGATTCAGACTAGGTAGGTGATATTGATAGTATACGATCCACCAGTGCTTATGTGTTTACTTCATTTGGTGGTACAATCAGTTGGATGAGTAAGCAACAAGTTGTGGTTGTTTTGTCCACTACTGAAGTAGAGCATATGATAGCTACTCATGCTTGTAAAGAATCCATTTGTCTTAAGAGGCTGTGTTCAGATATTGGAATAAAACAAGGTGTAGTGACAATTTATTGTGACAGTTAGAGTGCGATATGTCTAGCCAAGAACCTGACATTTCATGCCAGGACCAAGCACATTGATGTATAGTATCATTTTGTTTGAGATATGGTTGAAAATGGCAGGGTGAAGCTGGTTAAGGTAGAGACTTTGATGAATGTTGTTGAATCTTTAACTAAGCCTGTGAGCACAGAGAAGTTTAGATGGTGTTAAGAGATTATGGGCCTTTCGACCACTAGCAATTAAGAGACAATGTTTATTCCCTCTTGTTGCTCTTGCAAGGTGTTCAACAAGTGGGAGATTTGTTTGGAAATTGTGTCTCAACCTTGCAATTATATAAAGGTTATTGTTGATAGGATATATATATATATCCCAGTTACACCGATAGGTGTAATATACAATGGTATCAAGGGGAGGAGTGGGATGTGTGTAAAGAGTTTTTTGTTAAAATTTTCAAGAAACTTCTAAAATGATTGGCATACATTATATATGATACAATGTAAATATAGATCATTAATTATTAGGTTTTAGATCTAATGGTGGATATTTTGTTGGCCTATCTTTCCCTAGAATGTAACTCTATTTTATGAGGGCATTGTATTATGACTGCAGGTGAGATGGTGATGTATTCTGAGAGTCTGATAGCAGTTGTGTTGTCTCTTGATCTCTGGTGGTGATACTGTTGTGAGAAGCTTTCTTTGCAAGTATATTTTAATCTTTATGATTTACTGAATAATATGTTGGATGGCTTTTGGATTGTGGGGTTTTTCTCCCGAAAGGGTTTTCCCCATGTAAATCATTGTGTCATGGTATGCATGATATTTATGTTTATTTATATTTAAGTTTATGTAACTGTTAAAAATTTGTAAAAGTCTTGCATTATTCTCCTCTCAAGATTAATGTAGGAAGTTATTTCGCTACCTTAGCTTCCTTACAAGGGTTATGTAAAAAATATTAAATTTTTTATAATAGTTAAATGAATAAACATAAATAACATTCATACAACAATACATGAACTATGTGGTTAAAACCTTTTAAGGAGAAAAACCCCACACTTCAAAAACTACCCAATATATTATTTAGAAATAAGCATGACTACTATATACTTTCAAAGAAATATTTCTCATATGAGTATCACCAACTAGATATTTGGGGGTAAATCAATAGTTATAAGACTCTTACCCTCAACCTTCATCTCATGAACCTAATATATAGGAGATACACTACATGAAACCCTCAAATGACATAAAAAAACCATGAGCTAAAACCACTCAAAAAAGTTTCATCCAATCTTATCTCCAACCAAAGACTCCCTATGAAGTGTCAACTCACACACCATCACATGTAACTCCCCCTTACAAATCATTTATGTGCTCAACATGTCTTTATATCTCCAATTTCAAGAGACCCAACTTCTAGAGGCCATACCTTTTGATCTAGTTGTTTGTTTGATGAATTATTTAAACCACTGAAAAGCTCATGAAGTGATCTATCAAGCTAAAATTGGCTTCATTAATTATAACTTCTAGGCCCAAAAAACATGAAGGGAACACAATATACTTAGAGGGAGGGGTGAATTAGTAGATCAAATATATTTAAAACTCTTTAATTCAATATGTATATCTAAATATGAAACATCAATCAAAACAACTACTATCAGTCAAGAAATCATAGAGGCACACATCCACACAATGAACACTAGATATACGTGAAAACCTAGAATGAGAAAAACCATGGTGAGAAGAGTTGCTTAGAGCTACTGTCCACATACAACCTCACATAAATAATGAATATATTATAATCATGAAGTAGGCACCAACTTACCAAAGAAACCAATCCCCTATAGTATATGTAGGTACCAACCTACTGGAGGAACCAATATCATTTACACAGATCTGAGCACTAGCTCACTGAGTAGGACACTAGTCCTAATAGATTCTAGAGATAAAGCTCATAGTTCTTCAATGATGATTACCCAACTTACATAAGATCTAATATTTCTGAACAAACACTCTCTTACACTCCTTATGGTCTTTTGACAATGGAACACAATGATTTAGATGCAAATCCAATTGAATTTCACTTGCTCACACAAGTTTATACTTCCACATAAATTTGTATCCACATGTACATGTCAAGTGAGATCTAAAACTATGATGATTATATACAAGAGATTATATTAATATTACTTCATCTCAGCCAAGGATTTGCAATTAACCAAGATGACATAGGATGGACCTAAATTCAAATTACATGAAACATGTAGTGAGTAGTTCCTAAAATTAATTTGTTATCGTAAAAAGAACATGATTCAATGTACATCCATAGGTACCTTAAGCTAGACCTATTTTAGCATCCCACACTATCTCTAGAGGTTACACACTTCAAGTTGTTGTCACAAAGTTTCAAAACACCAATTGGTTAATTGAAAGACACAATGAACCTTCTATCACTTTAATCCTTTTGCATGCAGAACATAAATCCCAAAAAAAATAGAATAAGATAGAACAAGTTTAAGCATACTCTCCTTTCAAATTGCAGAGATAAACTCACATCTATAATGGAATACAAAACATTGACTATATTGCCAAAAAAATCTTCCTACCTTGAGTAACTGGCCTCCAACACTCTAGATCAGACTTCCTGATTCCCTCTTCACCATGAATAGATGCAGGCATGATATTGCAAGCATAATATAGTCAATCAACTTCGTTGTACTTAAAATGCATTGATAATGATAATATAAGTATAATTACATTCACTGTTCAACTTGCATTACTCCTTAGACATCAATGAAAATAATTTTGTCATCAAGGACATTACTCCTTGACATTAGACCTATGACATCAATGAAAACCTATGTTCATGTAATGACATAAATTTGTACCTAATCAAATTTCCCATTAATTTACCCTCATTTTGGCCTTACAAGTCTAATAATGCAAAAAAAACTACCACCTTCATCCAAATCTTTCCACATGTCACTATTATTTTGTGTTAGTGAGGGAATTTTTGTCGAGGACACATACATGTTGCACTGCCATCCTAACAAGATCCCTAAATCTAGAATTTGCAAAAAATGTTGTGCTTCCTAATTACCTAAAAATGCAACATCTTATGACTTTTGACCAACAAGAAATGGCCCTTTACCTCCATTTCATCCATTTGAACTCATTCAATCACATTTTGAAGCTCTCTAACTTATTTGATCTCTCTCTCTCTCTCTCTCTTGCTATTCTTCATTCTTGCTTCACTCTCATTCTTTCTTATTGCTACCAGCTTCTCCTTTGGCTCTTATAACATCCTCTTGCTTCAATGCCATTGTCACTATAGGTTTACAAAGCATTACCTCCTTGGTCTGGTGTCATCTACTTCATTCTTCCTCTATCAACCTTGAGTGCTTATATAAAATAATGTGACATTGTGTCTTATCATTTATTTACATCATTATACTCATAGAGTAGCATTCAAGCTATCATTTATCTCTACTTCTCCTATCACTTCTATTCTCTCCTTTATCATTTTTCTCCATATTGTTGCATATTGGCTATCTGTGGAGGCGAGAAGACCAAAACGAGGGTTTGACTGAGGTAGACCTCAAAACACAACCCAAAACTCTTCTTGTTTGCATTCTTCTTCTTTCCTTGTCATTTTCACTATTAGAATAGTGTTCATAGTATTCTTCTTGTTGTATTGTAGATCTCTATATTTCTCTATTAAACAACAAAACTTCAATATTTAGAGTGTAAGTAGGACCTGCATGTTTTTGACTGGTTATCATACGCTTTGTTTATATAGGACGCTGGTGCAGGAGCACCTTGAAAATGTCATGTTTCCATGAAGCAAGATCAATTTTTTTTGTTTCAACATTGTAACAAGGTCTTCTTGGTCATTTTACATGTATTAAAGTCCTTAGGAGGCCAAGTTTTAAGTCTGATGTCAAAATTTGAATAAATGTAAAAGTTGTCATACAAAAATGTAAAATTGCATAAAGGTTGTAATCAAGGAAGGTGAAGGGTCATTTGTCTCTTAGGTCATTCTAAGGCAATTAGAAATTGAATATTTATGTTCTAATGCCTATAAAAATTCTTTTATAACCATTTTGAACTCGTGGGTGATTGAATCCATGGTTAGATCAATGAGAAACTTTGATTTTGTGCATTTTCTTCCGAAATTTAGTGGTTTTAGGCCTATGTACAAAATTTTACGAGCATAAATGGATGCTTAATTGGTTGTATGTGGTAATGGCCTCAATCAGCTTCCATACATATTTTGTCTCATGCAAATTTATGCAGTTTTGAAAGAGATATTGAGTTTTTCCTATAAGCAGATAAAACCCTATTCTAGGGTAAACATAGTTATTAAAAAATTGTGTTTCTCTGAATCTAACCATTGGAATTTGCTAATAATTGGTGTGAAGATTCCTTTTTCCATCTAATTTCATATTATTAAGGTTTTAAATTCGAATGTTTAAGATTTAAGGGTGTAAATTGAGAATTCTTGACTGTATATCTGGGTATATACAAAAAATAGGGTAGTTAAGTGTGCTAAGCACCTAGGGTTTGTGAAAATGTCTTGGAAAGTGGAATTTGGATGATCAAATATGCTTATTCAGGTCTAATGGAATATGTTTGAAGTGCTAGTTGTCTAGGTTTGAGATTGGAAGGCTAAAAGTCAATAAGCCCCTTTTGGTGTAAGTCGAATCAGGCCTAAATTGGCACGTTACCAGTCTTGATTGAGACATATTCTCCAAAAAAACATATCCTGGATTCTAGATATGATTTAAAACCCTTAAAAAGGAATCTAAAAAGCTGGTTACATTTTGAAGTTAAGGTCTACAATAAAACATATCTTTGATAGAGTGTGAGTGGAATGCTACAAGGTATAGGGACAGTCATGGAGTGTTTGTTCACCAAACAAAGAATCTATGACCAAGGGGTGTAAATTGAGTTTTCTCAAGTTATGTTGATCAGGTAGGAGTTACTTCAAGTATTTAATCATTTGTTTATGTCTTGGGAAGTTAAGTTGTGGCTTGTGAGTTCCATAGGTGCACACTGAGGACAATCATAAAAGAATGATGAAAAGATGAAAGGGCAGACCTTGTAATAGTTTGATTTTGGGTTAAGTTGAGATTAATAAAGTGTTTTGAAGGTCATTGAAGGAGTTTGGAACTTTGAATGCAAATTTGAGTGTTTGAATTGAGTTTTGGGAAGGAAAAGTGAAGTAGTGATGAGTAATCAAACAAGGATGTTTTGAGTTTTGTCTAATGAGATTGAGGGAGTTTGTTTTCTTCCTCTAGCATTGCATCAGACGCTAGTGCATCCCTAAGACTCCAGCACACTATGCTAAATCCTGGTTCCTATGATGTCATCCATAGACAAAGAATTTTCTAGTCTACAGTTTGAGACCTCTATGGTCGATGCACCTGATTTTGGAACACCTATCATAAGTAAAAGGGAAACAAAGCTCTATTTTCTCTTCCTTTTTAGCCTAATCTGTTCCTTTCCAACCTATCAAAAGGTTTGAGATAGTTTAGGGTAGTTCATTCCTTGGGGATCTCTCATTACCTAGAGCCTTGGGAGTGATGAATCCCCCTACTCTACATTTTTGATGAACCCAATGTGAAGGTATTTGTTTTTGTTCCTCTATGTTAGAAACCTCTCTTGTGTCTTAGGTGCATTACAGATTCGTATGTTGTGAAGCTTTATGAGATTTACAACTCAGTCTACAACCTTCGGTCATGTTGTTAGAGGGATTTTAAGCCATATAAGATTGGAATCTAAGAAGGTCACTGTTGGTCAAGCTAATATGATCTTTGAGGAAGTAATTTTGGGAATGTTTACTAGATTCTCCAACCCTTTGAGAGAAGCTGCTACACGTGTTCCTACCTCTATTGCTTCTCCTTTCACTTCATCTATAGATGAAGATGATGCTCTTGAAGTCATTGTAGTTTAACTTCAAGTTCCTTAGATAGAAGTGTATACACCTAAAATCGGTCAAGACATTTAATTAATTAAATACTAGTTATTTAATTAATATTTCATCTACTTATAAATAAATTCTTAATTTATTTATATAGTTCATGCCTTCTAATTCTGCAAATCTAAAATCACATTCCTCTAATTTTATTAAATAAACAAATTTCTATAGTTTGTTTTATTTAATTAATTTTCACTAATCCCAAATTTGGAATTCAAGCACATGTCTACAACTTTTCATGCCACCTCACCAAGGTAACATGAAATTAAATAATTCTAATTTTTAATTAGAATTATCTTCAACAAACTTTCAAACACATGGCTTATTCCTCACACACTTGATTCTCCCATCTATTTGGCATGTTTCCCTTGGTCAAGGGGACATTCTCCAAGATTCTTCCATCTCAACCATCCATCCCTCATGCTTGAATCTAGACTGCCGATCGCTGCCACATCACAAGATGCTTGAAAAATCCTGTAAATACAACCCTTCGCCATAGTATTTTGCATCCCACATTTGAGTAGAGCTATTATGCAGGAATATCTTTTGGAGCATTGGAACATTTGGAGTCTTATAGCATTGTTTAGCATTTTAATAAGTTTTCATTTGTAGCATCATGTTAACTTAGAGCCATGCTTTGCTTTATAGTTTCATTTTATTTTATCATATTCATAGTTTATATTTGAGCATATGCAAAATCATCCTAGCCTCATATCATAGCATTAGCATTGTATAATCTAACATCATTATCCATTTGTCCAAACATCACCATTATCATAGTATAATGGATTTTATCATATAGTTGCATGTAGGAATTTAGGTTTCTTACATTTTCGAACATCTCATTTCTTAAGTGGTCATTTTAACAACCATAGTGCGCATATAAAATCTAAGAGCCAAATAGTTTAATAAATCCTTAAGAATAGAGGACAATGGCACGTTTTTAGGAATTTAATCTTGTTTTAGTTTGATTCAATTTTATTGATTAAATCTATAATATAATGTCTCATTGATGTTTGTGTGCTTTAGTATTAATTTAATAACTTTCCCACATTTCACACACACATAAAATGGCGCCCACCGTGGGGCTTGACCCCATATTTTAACAATTTTATGGAAAATTTCATGTAAATAGGCTAGACATGATGTTTGAGTGCAACCGTGAGTTCTTTTGGTGCATCCAATAAATCTTTCAACGCATACGACCTCTGTTACGATAGATACGACATTTCTTTGGATGCATCTAGCAAATCTTTTAGTACATTTAGGGAGTCTTTCAGTGCATTAATTACTTCTTTTAGCACATTCATCATTTCTTTTAGTGCATTCATCAGTTCTTTTAGTGCATACATGAGTTATTTTAGCACATAAAGTAGCTGTTTTAGTGCATAGGAAGGATATTTTAGCACATTGAATGACTGTTTTAGTGCATCTGTGTAACTTTGCAAAATCTGAAAAATTTGAGAATTAATTGGTGTTTTATACTTGCAGGCACTTTTATACGTTGGTCAAAGAAAATCTTATCAAACTACTGATGATTTATGTAGGGGATGGAGTTATTTAATGCTTTCTTTTGATTAAGATAGGAATCTAGCTTAATTAAGAGGTTAAAGAACACCATGTCTTTCGTGCTTGATGAGTGGTAGGTGTATGCTCTCCCCTTAACTAGGTGACCAAAAAGCTAGACCCATTCATTTTTATTTTTTAATCCATAGAGGGCCTTCCTTGTGGGAAAAAGTAATCACCCAAGGGAATGACCCAACCGATAACATGCTAAAGCCAAGTGACTTCCAACTGGGATATAAATGTGGGTACTTGAGGAAAGTTCAAGTATCACGAGGATTGTTCTGACAAGAAGGGAAATAATGGTATCTTTCCATATGGATGATCCCCCATGAATGAAATTCCTATACTAGAACCCTTTGTTATAGCAAGGCCAAAATCCTTAGTCTATTTGTTGGCGCAAGAACAGTCCTTCTGAAGCCATCCCACATTTTTGCGGCTTTTAGTAGAGATGAAAAGTATGCCATGGGAGTTTCATGGATATTGATGCTTTGCTTCCCTAAGAAGTGAGTGCTGTGGAGGGGAGCCAGTGTGGTCAAGCATCTAACCATCCACTAAAAGTAGGCACAATTAGAGTAAAATCCAAGTGGGAATCTAGTGAATATTGTCCTACATAGCCTTAAGTTGTACATGTTTGATGTGTTTTACCAAAGTTTTTTTAAAACAATTTCAAACAAAACATCATACATTGGAAGTGAAAACCTTGATTTAGAAAACATCCATTGAAACAGCCAATTCTTTGACTAGAAAATCAGAAAATCAAACACAAACTTGCAAGAAACTGCGCCATCTTCCCAGTCTAGTGCATCTGCTGCATTTTCTAGTGCATCTGTGCAATCGTGTAGCGCATCTAACTGCTGTTATAGCGCATCTAATCATTTTTCCAGTGCATTCACCCTATGTTCCAGTGCATCTAAGTCATAAAATAGCACATCTGAGGCATATTTTAGCGCATCGACCCTCTGTTCTAGTGCATCTAGGTAATCTTATAACACATTTGTGCAATATTTTAGGACATCCTTCCTCTGTTATAGCGCATCTAGGCTGTCTTCTAGGGCATCTGTCAAGTCTTTTAGCACATCTGGGCTCTGTTTTAGCACATCCATTAAATGCAAAAACCTGAGAGTTAAGTTTATCCCCTATTTCACAGTTTGAACCAAAAGTCAAAATATTTTTCCAATCTAGAATCATTCCTTAGGTACCACGGAGTCTAAACTTGTTAAAACTGACCTCTAAAAGTGGAATTCTCCAATCTAAATCTAGATCTAAACATCTCAAATTTCCTAAATCATCAAACTTATCGTATCCTTGATTGTTAAGCTAAGTTTCATCATCGTGATTTATCATCCTCTCATTACGAAACAAAGCTATATAATCAAATCAAACTTAGTCTCATCAATAGAATTTGTCATTCTATTTGACTTAGTTTTAATCCTTGGCACTATTCCCAAACAAAGATCAAAGTTTAGTCAAATTATAACACTTGTATGCCCATTCAAATAAGATTACAAAAGCAGAAACTCAAGGAAAAAGAACTTGAAACCCAAAAAATTGAAACTCGAAACATTGAAACTCAAAACATCGAAACTCCAAACATTGAAACCCAAAACACCATGGCTGAACCTGAAGAGTATTCTTTCCATGGAAGCCACAACACTGATGATGAAGAAATAACTAAGGAAGATATCCAACATGTTGAACAAGATCGAAATTTGTATAAGTACTTGGAAAATATTTTTCAAAGAAATGAGGAAAAATACTTACTAATGCTAGCTAAACAAGGTGCCAAATTTCCTGATGACTTTGATGTTAATCAATTAAAAGCACCTCCTAAAAATCCTAAAAATGATCCAAGACAAGTGATTCTCTTAACTAAACAAATGATAAACCTCCAACAACAAATTCTTGACATGCAAAGGGGAACCTCAAAACGATACTTGCTCCAAGACGTTTGTCCATATCCTTTTGATCAATCCATCAACATGATCCCTTTTCCTAAACATTTTTAATTCCCAAAGTATGATAAATACAATGGTAGAACAAATCCAATAGATCATGTGAGGGAATTTAGGACCATGATTCTTGAATTTGCACACGAAGAAACCTACTTGATGAGATTGTTTCCATGAAGCCTAGATGGACAATGCCTTGAATGGTTTTCTTAATTCACACCACCCATCAAAACCTTTGAAGAGTTGGTTAACAAATTCATCACTAAATACTCCTATAACATTCAACACAAGATCAAAATGAAAGACCTTTGCAATACCAAAGAAAAGAAGGGTGAATCATTCCTTTTATTTTTGCAAAGGTGGAGAAGAATTTTTGGAAGATATTCTCGTCTTGTACCTAAAAAAAAAAAGATATAAATATTCATTGATAACCTAAATGATGAGATGAGCTATATATTGGAATTGCAATGCCCACCTACTTTTGAGAAATTGATTGAAAATGGGATGAAAATCGAAGAAGCTTTGGTCAAAAGAGGAGTCATAAAACTCTACAATGAAAACAAGTCATCAAACTCCTCCTACAATTACAACAACAATGATAAACCAAAGTTTTGGAAATGAAACAAGAATGTGGGTAACAATGCTGGCATAGTTGAAAACCAAAATGCAAAACCTGTATTCAACTTAACAACAGCTACCGCCAAGACAAATCAAAACAACAATCAAAACAACAACCAAAACAACAACCAAAATGTCCATCAAAACAACAATCAAGTTCATGCTGAATCTAGAACACCATCATATCAAGCATCATCCAATCAAAGAAGGTTCACACCTTTGGGACAATCATTAGAGTCAACATTGAAAGAGCTTCTTGAAGCTAAAGTCATAACGTTACCAGAGGAATGAGATTATAACCCACAAGTTAAACCATCCTGGTGGAATGATGCACATTACTGCTATTTCCATCAAAACAAAGGACACAAGAAAAATGACTGTATACAACTAAAACATGTGATACAAGACTTGATTGATAACAAGACCATATTTGTAGAAGAACCCCAAACGAACAATGATCATGGAGCATTCAAGAAACCTCTACAAAACTATGAAAAAGGGGAATCTTATTCATCAAATAACAAAGGAAAGAATGTAATCTATGTCTATGAGACTAGGACCATTCTTAACATTTATGCAGTTCACAATCAAATTCATGATAAACAAGACATTGAATCAACTGATTTGAAATTTTTTCAATCCCAAGCTATGGTGGGACACACGACCACTCCTCATTTCCTATCATTTACTAAGAACGATGATGCATCACTCACCCATCTGCATAATGCTCCACTTCATATTGAGGTTTTGATCCATAAATGTTTGGTCAAACGTGTTGTAATAGATGGAGGATCTAGTTTAAATATTTTCTCTTTAAAGTTTATACATGCATTAGGATATTTAGAAAATGTAATAGATTCCAGTAAAAAGATTACCATGAAGGGATATGATGCAAAAGAGTGCTTATCTAAAGGATCAATTACTCTACCAATCAAAGTTGGCCCTGTGGTGAAAGATGTGGTTTTCCAAGTCCTTGATCTCCCCTTGACCTATAATATCCTCCTTGGAAGACCATGGATACATGAAATGCAACTAGTGTCCTCTACATACCATCAATGCTTGAAATTTTCTCACAATGGAGTTGAAATCACAATACAAGGAGATCCTAAGTCTTTTATGTCTGGCCATAATCAAAGTCCTAAATCTGAAATCACCATCCCTAGAAATTGTGAAGCATCCCCTCCTCAAATAAATGTTGATCCTGAACCCGTAAAAGAATCTACCACGGTTATTACACTATCAAACCCCAAGGTCCAAATCCATGATCTAGGATGTGGAGAATACTGTTTGGATGAGTTGCTAGTAAAAGATACTACTATTATCATCAAGAAAGGTCGGACTTCCAATAATGATGTCAAGACAGCTACAAAAGAAATGCAAGAAGATGACTGTGTTGAGATTGAAACCTTTTGTGATCCTCATGATACACCCACCCATTCCATATCTGACTCTACCCAAGCTTTTGATACCTATGATAACCCCCTATTTGGCCAGGATATCTATGATAACCCACTTTTTGACCATGATCCTACTGAGGATATCTAACCATCCTTCCATCACACTTGCCCCTGGGCTAGGGTATGAATCTCCTAATGTTCCCTCTATCAAGTCATCTTGCCAAGTCACTAAGGATGTGCAATCCTTCATTGATGTTAGCAGTACCGAAAAGGATAGTATCAAAGACTCCATTGATGGCATCACCACTCCCACTTCATTCATCTCACCCACATCCATCCATCTTGTAGACGTGGATCAACAAGTATCATCTAAAGAAAATATAACAGCGGCAAATTAGAAATCAAAGGTAAAAATTCCTTTTTCAAAAGGAGATTCAAAATCAAAATAAAGCTTGCCATGAAAGAAAAATCAAGAGAAGTCCCTTAGCCAAAATAAAAAGCTATTAGACAAATCAAAAGAAAAAAAGATCAAGGAAAGTCCCTTAGCCAATAAAAAAAGCTATTGGACCAATCAAAAAGAAAGAAAGATCTTGACAAGTCCCCTAGCCAAAATAAAAAGCTATCGAACAAATCAAAAATCAAAGTTAAAAATGGGTGATCCCACAATATTGGTTTATAATTTTTGGCCAAACTGGACACTGAAATAATTTTTTCTAACTAAATCTTCACTTTCGGGCACCTATAGCAGCTAAACTGTGAGGAATTTGAAGATGATGCAAACTAGAGTTTCGTAAAAAAATTTCTATAGATTCTAAATATATTTTATTCAAAATTTTTGGAATCAAATTACACTTTTTTTTCCAACTCCCTCGAAAACTAGCTTTTTTCAGAAAACAACATTTTTAAAAGTGATGCTCATCGTATAACGCATAACTTTTTTTCCATGAAGGGTAAAATTCTAATTCTTTCGAATTTAGATTTGTAACTATGATATCTAGTGCTTCCACTTGGTTAGATAGTGTTTTATTGAATATTTTTTCCTTAATCAAGTTTCAAAGTCAAACCAATTACAATTCAGATATAGGCAGACCGTATAACGTGTAACTTTTTTTGTGTGTATCAATTTTTTTTTTTGGTTGGATCAAGGACTTCACTATATGGTGCACTCATATTTTTGAATTTTTTTTTTGATAATCTTCTATTTTTCCACATGTGCATAATATAGAGCTTAATTTTAGGTGAGAAACCTACATTCACAAGAAATAAAAAATAAATATAATAATAAAATTAAATTTATTTTAAATTATACTTTTTGGGAAGCTTATAATAAGGACTACATACTTACAAAAAATAAATTTTAAATGAATTCATTTGATCCCCCAAAACATAAATCAAAATTGGTTTTTTATCAGCATTTTGATAGGTGTAAAAGAGACTTTGTTATAGGTATGGTTTAAAACTAGTGGGGTTCTATCCAAGGGGGTTTGATCTAAGGTAGTTTGATCAAACCCTCTTCAATTGGAATGATTTAAATATAAATTTTTAAGGCTTAAATCATTATATTTTCAAAAAATATGTGATTTCAACAAAAATCAGAATCTCCCAAAAATTGTAAACCAGCTTTGTGGGATAACCCAAATAAAAGAGAGTAAAAGTTGATCTCCAAACATGCCTCTCCCTCAAAAATCACTGGGGGCATATACAAAAGAAGAAAATCAAAGAAAGAACTTGTTGATCTACAGTCTACATCCATGTCACTCATACCACATATTCCCTTCCCCTCATCCATGTTCGTTTACCCGCCATATCATCACACCTCCACTGGTGATGTCTTTCAATGCATCTTTGATGGCGAACCCTTCACATACTATAACTTATCAGTTGCCCAAGCTCCTTTTTGTCTGAATTCTGATGGCCCACATAAAATGCGCATTAGGGATCCTATCATAGTCTCTTTCATTTGTCACCTCTATCGTCCATCATACTTTCCGCCACTCGTACTCCTCATTCTGATTGGGTCCTTTCATCCAACATGGTCATTCACACAGGATCCGAGTATCATATTAGTCTTTAGATTAGGAGAATATCAGTTGTCCACACCTAAAGGGGATTTGTTTGACAAACCCCTCAATAGCTTGCATCTCATGAAATTCTACACCTGAATCATCCAATGCATTGGAAAAAGTCCTGAAAAATATAAAAACATTAGCAAATGTCCTAAAAAAATGATTGCCTTGATGAAAACCTAGAAAACAGGTGTCATGGTTAGAAAAAAAAAAAAAGGGAAAATACAAAAAATGAAAAAAAGAAGATAAAAATCAAAAAAAAAAAGAAATACAAAAAAAAGGTGAAAAAAAAATAAAATCTGAAAATCTGAAAAAGTGCAATAAAAACAAGTAGTGAAAACCTAGCAAACAGGCATTATTTGTGATAAGTTAGCTTTTCCATCTATTTGAGCATGCCGACCATTCACTTTCGCCATTTGCTTTCACCATCATTCTGCCTATCATTGGAAAGCCTCATGTACATATCCTAGCATCGTGGTTGTGTCTCACCCTAGATTGGGGGAAAAATATTGAACTCACTAGGGGAAAATAAACTTTGAGCTTGAACAAATAGACAAACAATAGTAAGAAAAACACAAAAAAACACAAAGATCATAGTCCAACACAACATTGAACACCAAAAACCATGAACACATCAACCATCCATATCAAACAACAAACAACTAAATCAATCAAATCAAGAAAAACCTCAAATGGATGATGTTCCTTCTGAATCATGGCTTTATCACTATGGCATGAATTTTCAACTGTTGAACTTTGATTTTTGTTATCATATCTCTAGAGCACCTCAATGATGTATTGAACTAGAGGAGCTAGGAAGGAGTATGATTTTTCTTTGTTTGTTGTCTGTGAGTTGATCACTATTACTGTGCAAATTGTCGTAGGATTTTCTCTACAAAGTATCACTAATGACATTCTGAATTTGCATAGGAAAACAATCAACTCTTGTCTGTTTACATGGGTAATGATCAGGTCATCTCAGTTTAATTATACCTAGATACTTGTGTTAACTTGCAATATCAAACATCATGGAAGTAGTACTCAGGTCATCATGGTCTAAAATATTCCATCAATGCTTGTAATCACTTTCAACATTTTAAAGGCTCAATGATGATAAAAAGCATGACAAATCAGCTGTTACAATGACAACATTTGCATATTAGATCTACATGAGTAGGGTAGATTGCATCCATGTTAGTCCACATCTATATTTATGGGATTTTCAAAGCTGCAACAATTTCACAATGATGTTATCTTTGACACTAATGGATTGAGTACACTTGACATTTCCAAAAACACATCATTCTCATTTAGTCGCATATCAGTTGCATCATCATTTGCATAAATTAGAAAACACATCATTCTCATTTAGTCACACATCAGTTGCATCATCATTTGCATACATTAGAAAGCATTCTTATATCATATATACATTATCATACATTCATCCATTCATTGCATCATCTATTTGCATTAGAAAAGTACAAAAACATAAAATGCATCACATTTCACTAGTTTAATAGGATCCATCACATCCATCATATAGACATCTTAGTTGCATCATCATTTGCATCCATAACATATCATATCATTATCATATAGAGCATCGCATAACATATATAAAATAGAAATAAAATGCATCCATCATAATCATCATGATCATCATCATAAACATCATATAGGCACATAGATCAAATCATAATCATCACCACATGTCATATAACCTCAAAATCATAATGTCATAGTGTGCAAGGATATCCAAGGGTATAAAAAGATACATCAAAATAAAAAATAATAGTGTATCATAATGTCTGAAATCAAGAAATACACCATCAATGTCTCAACTGAATTAGTGTATACATCAGGTCTTGGTACATCATCAAGTCTCAATACATTAATCAATCCTATACTAGAGCATATCAATCAATCAAATAAGTCAAACCACATAGCCCAATCAAATTTGAACCCACCTACACCAGATGCGGAAATCCTCCTATGATCATAACATATCGCAAATCAACAATCTTATCAATCAATCATCAATAATCAATCAAATCTAATTAGCTCTGATGAGACTTTGATCAAATCTCATGAGAATCTATCATTGATCCTCGCCTATCATGAGGTCAATCATCAATCAATGCACCTCACCTATCATGAGGTTCATCAATCAATCCAACCTCGCCTATCATGAGGTTCATCAATCAATGCACCTCGCCTATCATGAGGTTCATCAATCAATCCAACCTCGCCTATCATGAGGTTCATCAATCAATGCACCTCGCCTATCATGATGTCCAAACTATCATTGATCTTCGCCTATCATGAGGTCAATCATCAATCTATAATTGATCCTTGTTTATCATGAGGTCAATCATCAATCTATCATTGATCCTCACCTATCATGAGGTCAATCATCAATCTATCATTGATCCTCGCCTATCATGAGGTCAATTATCAGTCTATCATTGATCCTCACCTATCATGAGGACAATCATCAACATCCTATTATTGACCATCACCTATCATGAGTTCAATCATCATCATCCTATCATTGATCCTCACCTATCATGAGTTCAATCATCAACTATCACATCAACATCATCAAATCAATCGGCTGAACATGATCATCAAACATCAAACACAAGGAGGCAACATAAGGCATCAATTAATCAATTAATTCATTTGGCAGGCTCAATCTTCTTTTTTGGGAGATAATCGTTTCTGGATCATAAAATTTTGAAATCATTAGAAAATCATCAAAATTTCAAAATTTCAAAAAAATCCTAAAAATTCAAAAATTCACCGATTTATCTCCCGAGGGGGCATATATCTGTCATCATTTGAAAATCAACATCTGGGGCATCATTTTTTTTTTTTGTCGACATCAACAACAATTTTTTCTTTAAAGCAACGTGTAAAAACATTACTTCAAAGAGGGGCAAAATGTATACACCTAAAATTGGTCAAGACATTTAATTAATTAAATACTAGTTATTTAATTAATATTTCACCTACTTATAAATAAATTCTTAATTTATTTATATTGTTCATGTATTCTAATTCTGCAAATCTAAAATCACATTCCTCTAATTTAATTAAATAAACAAATTTCTATAGTTTGTTTTATTTAATTAATTTTCACTAATCCCAAATTTGGAATTCAAGCACATTTAATTAATTTCACTAATCCCAAATTTGGAATTCAAGCACATGTCTACAACTTTTCATGCCACCTCACTGAGGTCACATGAAATCAAATAATTCTAATTTTTAATTAGAATTATCTTCAACAAACTTTCAAACACATGGCTTATTCCTCACACACTTGATTCTCCCACACACTTGGTCTTTTCACACACTTGATTCTTGCACCCATTTGGCATTCAAACACATGGCTTATTCCTCACACACTTGATTCTCCCATCCATTTGGCATGTTACCCTTGGTCAAGGGGACATTCTCCAAGATTCTTCCATCTCAACCATCCATCCCTCATGCTTGAATATGGATCGTCGATCACTACCACATCACAAAATGCTTGAAAAATCCTATAAATACAACCCTTTGCCATAGTATTTTGCATCCCACATTTGAGTAGAGTTATTATGCAGGAATATCTTTTGGAGCATTGGAGCATTTGGAGTCTTATGTCATTGTTTAGCATTTTAATAAGTTTGCATTTGTAGCATCATGTTAACTTAGAGCCATGCTTTGCTTTATAGTTGCATTTTATATCATGCTTTGCTTTATAGTTGCATTTTATTTTATCATATTCATAGTTTATATTTGAGCATATGCAGAATCATCCTAGCCTCATATCATAGCATTAACATTGTATAATCTAACATCATTATCCATTTGTCCAAACATCACCATTATCATAGTATCATGGCTTTTATCATATAGTTGCATGTAGGAATTTAGGTTTCTTACATTTTCAAACAACATCTCGTTTCTTAAGTGATCATTTTAACAACCATAGTGTGCATATAAAATATGAGAGCCAAATGATTTAATAAATCCTTAAGAATAGAGAACAATGGCATGTTTTTAGGAATTTAATTTTGTATACCTTGGAATTTCTACTGCTCTAAATGTGCAAAATAACTAAGAAACATGAATAACAAAATACCAAGGACTCCTCAAGATTAGCCAAAGAGTGGTTCAACGAAAAGGAATGCAAATAAGATAAAACACAAACACTTTTACTTCCCTTGTTGTTGATACCTCTTTGATTGGCCCTTGCTTGGATTGGTTGTGTGCTCCTTAGATGATTGTTTGAATGTCTAAATGCAAGATGATGAACAAAGATGGCTAAATGATTGAAAAGGCTTGAGGATTCAAATGGACAACATGTAGTTATCAAAATGCAAAGTGTTGGAAATGCCATTGAAAAGGGGGTATTTATAGGAGATTTTGAACTCTCTAGATAATTCAAGGGTCAAGATTGATCCAATAAGGTCAAGATGAAGGGCTATGGTGGGTTGAGAACCCACAAGCCCTCACATCTTGACATGTGGAGGGTGACGTGGACAAGAGGATATGAGGTGGAGGTGAGTTGTCAAAAAGGTACATGAGGTGGAAAAGGACATGCACCTTGGGGGATGAGAGGATTTCCACAAAAAGGGATTTCTTATCCCCAAATGGGAGTGAAAGGGACATTTGAGGAATTTTGGAATTCCTCAAAAATCTACATGGGAAAAGGAAAGGTGGTTGGGGATATAAATGTGAATTAAAAATTCACATTCATAGGATGGTCTAGAGGATAAAAGGTGGGCTCCAAAAAGGTGGGACTTGGTCACATGTGGAGATTGTGACAAGTCTAAGGTTGGTCACATGTGGAGATTGTGACAAGTCCAAGGTTCTAGAAGCCTTGGAAGGATGGAATGTGAATTAAAAATTCACATATAAAAGAGGGAAATCTAGGAAGAATAAAAAGGAATTAAAAATTCCTTGGAGAATGATTAGGCTTAATTAATAAGTAATTAGAAGATAATTAGGGGCTAATTAGGATTAAAAGCCAACTTGCAAAAGTTGGAGGATGTGACACATCCTAATCAAGGATTAGGCATGTGCACATCCTTAATGAAGAGATTAGAAATGGATTAGGATTAGATGAAAATGACATGTGAGGAACTAAATAAATGTAATATTTATTTAATTTATTTGATGAAAAGGATTAAGGAGGGTAAGGCATTTAATTAAATACCTTAGGGATTTGGCAGAATTAAATATTAATAAATTAACTCAATAAGAGGAAGTTTGATGAAAAGTGATAAATTTGGATAAATTAATTGTCCAAATTTAGATGTCTACATTTTTCCCCTCTTTGAGATGGTGTTACGAAGTAGCATCATTTCAAAGAATATTAAAATATAGAACCTAGAAGAAGATGGTTAGATTGGGAAAGATGCCCCAGTCATCCAAAGGAGTGACTAGGAAGGGAAAAAGAAAATGATGAAAATTAGGGATGAAAGATGCCCCCTCGAGAGGACATGCGGGTTCAAGAGAACACGAGTGTGCTCTTGAAATGGATGAGATGATGCAAGGGGAGATGAAGAAGATGATGCAAGGTGATGGGTAAGAGAGTAAGTGATATGGAAATGGATGAAGCACAAATGGATGCAGAGATGAAGATGATGCTGCCCCAGTCAATGTACAAGCCAAAATGGGTTGATGATGGATGGAGTATTGTCAATGAGGGAATTAAGGATCCCAAAACAACACGAGGATAGGGAAGGATACATCCCACTGAGTGGTATTGATGAGGGAAGGATACATCCCAAAACACCACTAAATGATAGGGAAGAATACCTCCCGCTGATGATGAAAGTGTTGTTGATGAGGGAAGGATACATCCCAAAACAACACCAAAGGGATAGGAAAGGATACTAATGGATGATGATGATGAAAGTGTTGTTGATGAGGGAAGGATACATCCCAAAACAACACCAAAAGGATAGGGAAGGATATCAATGGATGATGATGATGATGGGTCAAGGCCAGTAACGAGACTGGGGACAAGACCAAGGATATGATTAGATGATTTGGGCTAAATGGAATGGATGGGGATAGGATAGAGATGTGAGATAAGGATGAAGGATGAAATGGATGGGGGGATACATGCAAGATGATAGAATGGAAAATGAAATGCAATCCTAATACAACTTGCCATCTTCGGAGCACTGATTTTTGCTATAGCATAAGACACAAGACGCCAGGGTATGAAGGACCAAGGTGGATTAGTGTCTAATGCATAAAACAAACACAATAGACAAGAAAGCTATCCCAATACCCCAAAGTTATGAAGACCTTGGTCGGGCCAGGTATTGGAGATAACCACAAGCACAAAAGGATGCCCCAACATAACACAAGACCTCAGGGATCTTGGTGGGTACTATGTGGGACAACCAAGAAGACACAATCAAACAAACGATCAAGATATGCCCCTATGTGGACCAATCAAAACACACCATAATATAATAGATCATGGCAGCCTTGACAAGTGGTGATAGGGAGCTCAAATGATAAACAAAAACCAAAAGCATAAAAAGATCGCAATCAATTTCAAATGTCCTTTGCCATAGGATCAAGGGGATGGATGGGATTGACGAGGTCTGTTAGGAAGGATGCATCCTGTTGAGACCGATGATGGATACTAAGCTAAAAGATCGATATGACATAGGATATTCAAAACTGATTAGATTTATTGATACAAGTGGATCTTGTTTGTTAAGAACCAGCTAGATAAGGGCATACCTTGATGACACGACACAAGGGAGACAAGACATGAGATTGACACAACCTAAAGACCTAGGGGCTTGGGGGCCGATCAAAGATTAGCCTTGCCTACGTGGCAGTGCAGAGCCCTCGTAGTTCGATAAAAGGCTGACAACTGACCAGGATGGAGATTTCGATGGATGACCAAGATAGGATGGAGAACAGGAGAAAAGTGGACAATATAGATCGATGATGAATGGAACCCCGAGGGCGGATCAAATGATCGACCTTGCCTACGTGAAAGCGCAGGGGCAACGTAGTTCGACAAAAGGGGACAGTCAAGTGATGATGAAAGATGATGAGATAACCTTAGATAAGGGGTTAAAATGACAGAACTGACACGATGAAACAAGATAGACCTATTGGATTGGATTGGATTGGAGGATAGTGACTATATAAAGCTCAGGGATGGGATAGTTATCCAAATCATCAAAGATGAAGTGGGCGAATGACATGCCAGATAGATGAATGATGAAGTGACGAACGATAAGATATAAAAGATGTGCAAAAGAAGCAGAAGTGATGATGATAAGATAGATGACATTGGATTGCATGGGGAAAAGCCTATAGCTAGATACCAATGACAAGGGATTATGAGATGGGATGAGGGGAGAGGATGGGGGGAGGAAAAGGATTGTTTGGGTGGATTGGATAGAGGGATTAGGATTTGGATGAGGAAAAGGTGACCAGATGGATAGATGAGTGATTCTGGGAACTAGAAGGTGAAGGGTGGGAATAGGTGTAAGATTATGCAGAATGAGTAAACAATTGATCAAGATTATGGAATGAGTGTTTGAAATTATAGAAGGAGGTTTGATGAAGGTTTGAGATGATAGGAGGTTCGATGAAGTGTTGAGATGGTTACATGGAATGAGTGAATGGATTTATTAGAATGGATGAATAAGACAAAATTGAAGAAGATGGAGGGAGGGATCTTAAGACTTTGTTCGGTATCCAAAGACATTGACTGCAGATGGATGAAAGCTCAGATTAGGGGTTTGGTTAAGCTCAGATTGGGATGAGATTAAAGCTCAGATGAGGATTGGATTGAAGACTAGAATGATTGAAGGATATGGTTGAATTGATTCTACACCGAGTTCTGGGGCTTAAAGGGCGTAAGGTGTTGATAAGCAATTTTTTCCAAATTTGGCAATTTTCAAAAATTGTCAAATTTTTCCATTTTAGGAAACTTCATGGTCATATGTTTGAGAGTCCCAATTTTTTCCAAGAAATACCCATTGGTGAGATAGGATGAATTGCCAACTAACATCCCAGATTCGAGATATGCATTTTGAGTTATGAGTGAAAACAATTTTTCAAAATGCTGGAAAAAAACACTAAATTGGGATTTTGAGGGTCAAGATGAAACTTTCAGGCCCCGAAAATGGGTCAAAATGGGGTCCAACAACTTTCAAAGAGTTGGAAATCCACTCGTTGTCGCGTAACGCAACTCCCCGTCAAATTTCAGCTCAAACGGACACCCGAGTAAAAAGTTATGGCCTCCAGAAGTGTCAATGTAAAAATCAAAAAAATCAATTTTGAAAATCCAAACATGGCCTTTGTTCCGCCGATGGTACCAGGAAACGGGTCGGATCGGTTTTCGAAAAAGACGTTTGAAAAAAATGCGGATTTTTTTACAAGATAAGGGCGTTATAGTAATGAGATGCCCGAGGAGGGAAGCACCTCGACGGGTGGAGTCACCCCAGAGGGCCGAGGTCACCTCGACGCAGCCGAGCCCCAGATCTACGGAGTCACCCGGACGGCGGGATTTCACCGTAGAGGATGAACCCGCCACGACCGGGCTGGCCGCCTCGATAGGGCTGAGTCACCTGTGGGAGCGTCCCGCCCCAACAGGGCGGAGCCGCCCCGCGACGGGGGCGGATATGCCCCGCAAGGGCGGAGCCGCCCTGAAGGGACGAACACGCCCCGAGGGGTGGAGTGGCTACGAAAAGGAAAAGAATAATGAGGGATGGGACAAGGGACATTTGAGAAAAGAGAAAAGATTGAAATGATGTGTAAAAGAAGCATAAGTGATGGCGATGAGATAAAGGGCATTGGGTTGTATGGGGGGGGCTATAGCCAAATACCAATGACAAGGGATTGTGAGATGGGATGAAAGAATGGATAGAGATATATGGATGGGGGATGGGAGGGATGGTTTGGATGGATGGGAATATAAGGATTGGGAGATGAAGGGGATGGATATAAAGATAAGGATGGGGAGATGGAAGGGATGCTGTGATAGATGTATAGGGAGATGAAGGGGTGTTGTGATAGATGGATACGAAGAGACGAATGGGGAGATGGAAGGGATGCTATGATAGATGGATAGGGATAAAAGGCTTGGGAGATGAAAGGGATGCTAGGATAGATGGATACGAAGATACAGATGGGGAGATGGAAGGGATGCTAGGATAGATGGATAGGGAGATGAAGGGATGTTATGATAGATGGATACGAAGATCCAGATGGGGAGATGGAAGGGATGCTAGGATAGATGGATAGGGAGTCAAGGACTATGTCACAAAGGAAGTAGATGCCCCCACTCTAGATATGTCATATATGATGAGGCGTGAGAGATGGGAGACGAGTGGATGGGAAGATAAAGAAGATAACTGAAGGTGGATAGGATGAGTGACCAAGGAATATGATAGAGCATGGAGGAAGGGAATGTATACCAAGAGGTGTCCAAAGCATGTATAGATAGGTTCCCCTGTTTTGATCAAGATCACAAGAAGGAAGGAGGGATGGGAGATAAATTGGATATGATGGTAGGATGCGGAAGATAGGTGGGATGGAGGGGTTTATGAAGAGGACAGATAACAGGAAGACGGGTGCATAGCTAGAAGCATAGCGGATGGAGGGAATGCATATCAGGAAGTTGCCCCCTAGTGCCGATGGGGAGTTTATGCATGACGCCTGTTTGCCAAGTTGTCATCATGGTACTTATCCAAGGCGCTTGTTTGCCAAGTTTTCACCATTGGATGGATTATTTCTCTTTACTTTTTTTTTTTTTGACTTTTGTGGATAGCAAGAGGATGAAAATGGATAAGGATAGGGATGTGGATAAGGGAATTTAGAAGATACATGATATGGATATGGATGGATAACTCAAGCATCAAGTTAAATACATGATAAGGATATGGATGAAGGACGCAAGCATCAAGTTCTATAGGAGGTAGTAAGAGCCCATGTTCGAACTGACTATTGGATGTTGGTACAACCTTACGATAAATGGATTATGCTAGAGGATGAATTAGGGGGATTTGAGAGGGGAGATACATGGGATAATGGATGGGATGCTGCAAAGGGTATGGATGAATGATGGGGTGGATATGTGATGGGGAGATGTGTTCAGGACCAACATTGGCACATGTGGTGGTGGATGTGAAAATATAAGAGGATTACTGGATGGAGAATGTGTGGATAATGGAGGAGATGGGGCAGTGAACTTTGGAACATAAGGGCCCAAAACAGACTTAGGAGATGAAAGGGGTGTATGACTAGCTTTTGGATTAGCAACTTTGGATGTTCTTACAAATTTTTCATGTGATGGCATTGCATCTTTTTTCTTTGGGATCCACATGGTTTTGATCTTTGTTTTGGTGGGCCTTTGCGGCCTATAGATTTGATTTGGATTTTGGATTTGGTTTTGCTTTGCTTTAACATGTCTTTTAGAAGGGACATGGGAAGCTTTTGATTCATGTGGATATTTGGATTTATGCATTTTTATGTTAGCATCCAAAGTGCATTGAGTAGCCATGGGATGGGTGTGAATAGATGGATGATGTGGAGTGAGGAAGGTAGGAATATGGGGATTATGTGTAGACAGAGGATGTGCGGGTATGTGCCTTTGTTGATCCTGATTAGGGGACATGTGAGAGGGATGTTTATGATGGATGAAAGGTATAGGTGATGAATGGATGAAAGGATGAGATGGAGGAGGTGATCTTGGGATATATGGACCCAAGATGGATGGAGGGGATGAAGGATGGGGTATGGTGGATGGAGGGATGTAAGGACCCAAAATGGATGGAGCAGATGAAGGAGGGATATGGATGGTGGTTTTCAGGCGATATGATAGAGGAGGAGGGATGGAAACATATGATCTAGTGGGGCGATGGGAAGAGCTGACACTTTGGAAAAGGTGCGCTGAGGGACGTCTAGAGGTTGTATCAACATCTTTAGATTGTGAGTCGTGGGAAATAAGTCCAAGACCTTGCATGTAGATTTGTTTTTTGACTTGGATGGGCTCTAAGATACCTTGCTCATGAAGGCCTAGACCTTTCCTTGATAGTTCATTTTCTTGAGCATGCGATCCATGATAGGATTTGTGTTATTCGAAACATTGATGCCATTCCATTATTAGGGGGAGGATGATGGGCAGTAAATACACTATGCTTTTCTTCTGCGAGGAGGCCACCATGGAAGAATGTGAGAGTACCAAGGGGATATGCAAGCGGTGTAGGTATAGTAGTTTGAGGTGATGATGGGGAATCATGAGAGGGAGATGGTGGGATAGCAGCATGTGGATAGGTGATACTAGGAGAGGGATTAGGGGATATGATAGGATCTGGATTTGTGGTAGCAGGCTCATGCGATGGGGATGAAGATGGATCGGTGGAGACAAGGGGATCATGGGGTGGAATGGATGGGGGACTACAATCTTGAGGTGAACTAGATAGGATGGTAGGATCTTGATCTAGAGAAGGGGATATGTTGGCATGCTTTGGATTAGACTCTTGGCATGACGCATCTTGTGTGGATGGAAGGATGACAGAGTGTTGGAGAGACTCTTCAAGTTGGGGAGATGGAAGGATGGAGGACTCGATGCAGTCATCATAATGGATTTGGGCGTCATCGATGGGTTCGATGACTCTTGGAGTAGATGAGGTGGATGTTCAATGGATTCAACAGATTTAAAGGATGTGATGGTAGGAGATGGGGGCTCAGTGGATTCAGAGGGTGTGATGGTAGGAGATGGGGGCCCAATGGATTCAGAGGATGTGATGGTTTCATCAGTGATAGGTGTTGAGTGGAGAAGGGTCTCGTCACTAACGACCATGGATGATGGGTTGGGATGGCATGGTTCCACGACTGTAATGTGTGGAGTGGGGGATGTTTCCTTTGTTATAAGTCCTTGGAGAACTTTTGAAATGAGAGACTGGCATATGGTTGGCTCAGCTAGGGTGGTAGAAATGGATGAGGGATTATGGATTGGTGGACTAGGGTTAGATGGAGGAACGAGATTGAATGTTGGACTATGAGTAGATGGGGGATTAGGATTGGATGGAGGACTAGGAGTAGATGGATGAATGGGATTGGATGGAGGACTAGGAGTAGATGGAGGACTAAGATTGGATGGAGGACTAGGATTGGATGGAGAGTTAAGGTAAGGATATTGGAGTGGTGAATTAAGATAGGGGGACATGGATTATGGATTAAGATAAGAGGATATAGGTGGTGTAGGGGAACAAGAGGGTGTGAGGGATGAATTATAATGAGGGTATTGGGATGGTGGATTAGGATGAGGATATGTGGATGTAGGATTAAGGCAAAAGGGTGTGGACGTAGGACTAAGATAGGAAGGTACGAATGTATGATTAGAGTGAGTAGATTGGCATGGAAGATTAGGGTAGTGGGTATATGCGGATGAAGGATTTAGATAGCAGGATGTGGATGGGGGATTAGGATAGGGGTATTGAGATGGTAGACTAGGATAAGATGATGCGGGTGTTGGATAAGAGGATGATGTAGATGAAGGGTATGATGGATATGACAGATATCCCTTGTCAAAGGTAGTAGAAGCAACGTGATTAGGCATGGATGAAGACATAATGGGAGAACTCGAGGGGGTGATTGGATTTTGGAAAGCGGGTGGAGAAAGATTACTAGAGATGATAGTGTCAATGGGATCTATGTCGTATACCTCTTGATCAACAAGACTTTCATTATCATCATCAATGCAATTAGAGTTTCCCTTGACCACTATTGATGGAGGATAAGGATTCATGATGATGAAAGCATAAAGAGGATGGATTAAAGATTTTGGATGGGAATGGATTAAAGCTCAAATCGAGATTTTGGTCAAGCTCAGATCAGGATTAGACTAAAGCTCAGATTAGGATGATTGGATGATGTGATGGGATTAATTCTGACGATAAGATTTGATTACCAAAAGATGATTGCGACACCGAACTTACTTCGAGATGGAAGTAGATTGATTGGGTCGAAAGTGATGTGATTGGATAAGGTTGATTGGATTTTGAATTGGATTGGATTGGATTGGATTTGGATTGGACTGGATTGGATTGGATTTGATTGGATTTGATTTGATTGGATTAGATTTGATTTGATTGGATTTGATTTGATTTGGATTTGATTGGATTGGATTTAATTTGATTGGATTTGATTTGATTTGGATTTGATTGGATTGGATTGGATTGGATTTGGATTAGATTTGGATTTGATTGGATTTTGATTGGATTGGGTGGAAAGAGATGAGAGGGAGACCTTGAGTTTGATCACGTGAGATTACCCTTAGTAACCCTAGAGCTTTGATTGATTAATAGGATGATTACGGCACCGGATCCACCTTAAGCTAGGAATGGATTGATCAGGCCAAGGATGATAACTTACAACACTGAATTCACCTCAAGATGGAAGTGAATTGATTGGGTTTGAAGTTAAAGACTAATAATCAATTTCAAGTGCTATAGTCAATTCGGGTAACCACTTAGTAATACAAGGTTAGGACGGTTTGGTAATGGGTGGTGTTTGGAGATGCAAATGGTAAGAAATGATTGGTGGATTAAGAAGAAATTAGAATGAATAGGGGGTTGAGGATAATTGTGGAGAATGTATGGGGATTTAGAATGGTTGAATGAAAGTTTGGAATAATGAGATGGAGGTTTAAAAGGGATAAATGGAGGTTTTTGAAGGTTTAAAGTGACAAAACGAAGGTTTGGGATGATGAGGTAATGGTTGGGAATGGTGAAATGAAGGTTTAAAGGTCGAGTGAATCCAAATGGGGGGATTTCAAGTGTTCAGGAGGGCGTAATTGCACTTTTGCAGCAAAACAGGGGCGTAGCCGCACTTCTGTAGCAAAACAGGGGCATAGCCGCCCTTCTGCAGCAAAACAGGGGCGTAGCTGCACTTCTACAGCAAAACAGGGGCATAGCCGCCCTTCTACAGCAAAACAGGGGCGTAGCCGCACTTCTGCAGCAAAATAGAGGCTTGGTTTGATGCAAATGGCTATGGCAAGGACTTTAAAATGATAATGATAAGGCCAAATCGTTAAGAATTCATTGGTTTCTCACAAGAAAACACTCCCAAGCAAATACAACCCTATGATTAGTGTTGAGGGTATGGAAAAAGTGGTCTTAATCTAGGATGCACAAGGTATCTAGGGAGTCCTCGATATACTCTCGGTACGTGAGGCACAACCGTGAACACCAGCCCGTCACAAGCGTGAGTCGGGAACCCCAGCGAGATATTGAAGGGCTCAGACCAACTCTTCACGTCTATCTAGGTATCACCCTAGCTTCGATGCTCCGCCAATTACGACGTGACTGGATTGGGGTACAACTTTCGCTCTCCCCCCTTTGTATACCCCGCCGGTACGCGTGGTTGGAATCGTCCCTTGAGGTGATGAAATCCCCAAGTAGGTCCCACTATGAAGAAAGCACTAACCACTTCCAACTACTCCCTAGGCTCACACGAAGTGCAAGGGGAAAGCGGAAACAAGCTAATACTCCCTTAGGGTAACACAAAAAGACAAGAACAGCAAGCAACGAATATTACTCCCCTTAATTAAGCTATGTTCTTAGATTAATGCAAACAACAAGGATAATTTTAAAGAAGATTGAGCAAATGGATAGCCCTGCAAGCAAACATTAGATATTTTATCCCGCTTTCTCTATCAACTTCACAAGAATATGCTGCAAAAGGTTAGCACAAAACACATGTATCCTTGCAAGAACAACGTTAATGAGAAAAATAACAATTAAATCTGAAATCAAAACACCAATTTTACCTTCCAGGGGGTGCAGTCGCCCTTCTGCAGTAAAACAGGGGCATAGACACACTTCTGCAGTAAAACAGGGGCGTAGCCGCCCTTCTGTGGAAAAATAAGGGCGTAGCCGCCCTTCTGCAGCAAAACAGGGGCGTAGCCGCCCTTCTGCGCAAAAATGGGGTGTAGCCACCCTTCTGCGCAAAAATGGGTGATAGCATATAAATGAAAAATGGTAAGCCATGCCTATAAAAATAGGCATGCTCATATAAAATGGGCAAATAACCATCCCCTCCCTGTACTTAAAAATGGAAATGCTTGTATACAACGCAAAAGTAGGCGTAGCCGTATATGACAGCGTTCTGAAAAACTTAAACAACGACAAGCGTGAAATCACGAGAACCGTTTGTGGGTCCACAGTGCAATGTATACCTTGGAATTTTCCTCTTTGCTCTAATGTGCAAAATAACTAAGAAACGCATGAATAACAAAATACCAAGGACACCTCAAGGTGTAAAGAGTGGTTCAACGAAAAGGAATGCAAATAAGATAAAACACAAACACTTTTACCTCCCTTGTTGTTGATACCTCTTTGATTGGCCCTTGCTTGGATTGGTTGTGTGCTCCTTAGATGATTGTTTGAATGTCTAAATGCAAGATAATGAACAAAGATGGCTAAATGATTGAAAAGACTTGAGGATTCAAATGGACATTATGTAGTTATCAAAATGCAAAGTGTTGGAAATGCCCTTGAGAAGGGGGTATTTATAGGAGATTTTGAACTCTCTAGAGAATTCAAGGGTCAAGATTGATCCAACAAGGTCAAGATGAAGGGCTATGGTGGGTTGAGAACCCACAAGCCCTCACATCTTGACATGTGGAGGGTGAAGTGGACAAGAGGATATGAGGTGGAGGTGAGTTGTCAAAAAGGTACATGAGGTGGAAAAGGACATGCACCTTGGGGGATGAGAGGATTTCCACAAAAAGGGATTTCTTGTCCCCAAGTGGGAGTGAAAGGGACATTTGAGGAATTTTAGAATTCCTCAAAAATCTACATGGGAAAAAGAAAGGTGGTTGGGGATATAAATGTGAATTAAAAATTCACATTCATAGGATGGTCTAGAGGATAAAAGGTGGGCTCCAAAAAGGTGGGACTTGGTCACATGTGGAGATTGTGACAAGTCCAAGGTTGGTCACATATGGAGATTGTGACAAGTCCAAGGTTCTAGAAGCCTTGGAAGGATGGAATGTGAATTAAAAATTCACATATAAAAGAGGGGAATCTAGGAAGAATAAAAAGGAATTAAAAATTCCTTGGAGAATGATTAGGCTTAATTAATAAGTAATTAGAGGATAATTAAGGGGCTAATTAGGATTAAAAGCCAACTTGCCAAAGTTGGAGGATGTGACACATCCTAATCAAGGATTAGGCATGTGCACATCCTTAATGAAAAGATTAAGAAATGGATTAGGATTAGATGAAAATG
>VDFB02255882.1:228859-554888 GCA_007258455.2 Sequoia sempervirens | reverse complement strand
AACTCAAAAATTCTTTCAAATCCAATTAGTTCACATCAGGTTCACCAATGTAGAATAGGAGAAAATTAAGGTTAAAAGGTATGAATCAAAAAAACTCAAAACCTAGAGCCCTATACCAACAATGAAGCACAAATAAACATAGAAACATAAAACATAAAGCAATATTACCAAATATCTCTATGCCATTGTTGATTCACCTCTATTGTCCTTCTCCATCTTGCTTTATATGCTTCATTTCCCTCATATTTTGAGTATGCAATAGTAATCCTAGTGATAATGATAGAAAAATATTGAATATTGTACTTGTCTCCTTGAATGTACTTGCTTTGAATAGCCTAAGAGGTTGAAATGAAAATGATAGGTCTCTTTTATAGAAAACCAAATTTGGATTAAGGGCTAGGATTAAAAGCCAATAAGACATGAGAATCAATGGTCAAGATCAAAAGATGTATAATGAAATAAGGTTAGGGCTAAATTAGGGAAATGGTAGTTCTAGGTTAAGGATGGGCGGTTGAGATGGAATTATAAAATAATTCAATCAAGGGTGGAAATTAAATGATATCTGAAGAGATAAGAATGAAAAAGATAGAGAGGTTGGCATAGAAAAAGAAGTTGTTGGAGGAAATTAAATAATTATAAAATTACTTAATTTAGGAGGGAAAGTGAATAATTAAATAATTAAGCCGATTATTTAATTATAGAAAAAAGTGAAAAGGTTGAATTTTAATGAAAATGAAAATTTAATTAAAAGTGGAGGAAGAGGAAAAATATTAAATAATTAAAATAATTATTTAATAGTGGAGAGAAAGGTGGAAAATAATTAAATAAATAGAATTTATTTAATTATGGAAGAAAAAGCTAATGAATAATTAAATAATTAATAAAATTTATTTGATTATAGACAGAAAATGGGAACATGAATAATTAAATAAATAGGAATTTATTTAATTGTAGGGGAAAAAGGATTAATTAGTGATGCAATTAAATAAATATCATTTAATTAATTATTCAAGGAGGAATACAGAAAAAATGAATTAATTAAATAATTAAGAATTGTTTAATTAATAGGATAATATGACCATAGGGGATAATCAAATAATTAAAATTATTTAATTAAACAAGGACGAAGAATTAATGTGAAAAATGGTGTTTGTAGGCTTAGGACATTTTTCAGTGTCTACACCATTGAATTAAAAATGCACTTTTCAGGGGAAGGGTAGAGCACCCGAGAGTCACTGTTGATCTCAAGGAGAGGGGCACTGACTAGCTTCAGAGAAGAGGGAGTTGCCTCTGTCATGAGGATGATGGAAGCAAAAATAGAACTAGCTTCTAAAGAAGGTGAACCCTTCTTCCAACCTCCACTCGCACTGAGCTCGTCCTCTAGCTTGTGCTTCAGTGGAGGATGTTGAATCCCCACAAAAGAAGCAAAGGTGGAAGAGGAAGAAGACAAGTCGCAACGGACACCACCATTGTATTTGGTATGTCAATGGGTTGTGGGTAAGGAGGGATGTTCGAGATGGACATTAGGAGAGGGTACTTTATAGAAGGGGTGACGAAGACTTGCACCCTCTTAGGGTGACCATCATCAGGACCCATTGAGGGAGTTGAAAGCAAGACATAGGTGATGGGAACTAAAGCAAGAGCAACAGAAGAAAGTGGAGCAATAGAAGAAGATATAGAGATAGTTGCAACTAGCTCCTCCTCCTTCTTCTACAAGGTTGTGTGATCCACAACTAGAACCTTTTATTTGTGCTTATTCTCATGCACAAACCGGTTATGGCAACTACAAGCATTGGAGAATGTAGCCTTAGAAGAGGTCAAGGGCTATTTCTCAACCACAAGAGTATCCTTTATAAATTTCATTAGTGGAAGGGTAGTCTCTTAGGTAGGAGCAAGAGGAGAAAGCAAATGAGAAGGCACAAGCATAGGAGGATAAACAAATATTGATGCCTCAACAACGGTTCTCTTGTCGTTAGCTAAATGAGGGGCATGTGGAAGAGTGGTAGGAGGGTGCGGAGGCCGAGACATAGTAACTGCCCCACAAGAACTCTTCCCCTTTCCATAGACAATAGGTTGAGGAACTATGGGTAAAACATGTAGCTCAAAGAATTGATGCTTCACTTTTCACCACGTGGGAACTATTGCACTTCCCATGTGAGGCATAGGAGTGAGAATCAAAGATGCCATCATGGGACAAGAGGAAAAAAAGATGGAGTAGAAGACATAGAAGGAGAAGACTTTTGAGCGCGAGCAAGCTTCATCTTCCCTTTTGATCATGCAGAAGAAGCAGCTTGTTGTTGCACAATCATGGAAGCCATCATAAAAATGGCATAAGGAGACACTAGATATAGTATATCCTCATTCTTCTATCTAACATAAGCTTGATATAGTAGATCCCCCCTAGGAGGGAGAGGTCTAACCTAAGCAGGCCAAAAGTGATCTAGGGAAAATCCCCCATGCAACACCAATGGTTTATAGCTAGTGTCATGCACTATGTTCATAGTGCCTTCATGGGGGAGCTTTAGGAGTTTATGGATTATATAGGAAAAATCATTCACGAAGGCTAGCCATAGAATGCCTATCTTGACTCTGAATAGGTAAAATTGTGGGATCATGATAAATGACACATCAACATATTTGGGTCCAACTAAGACTGACAAAGAATAATTCCCATAGGGGCTTGATAGAGAGTCCATCATGGGTACAAAGAGTGGTCTACGACTCTTCATATCTCTCCTTATGTAAACTATTTATAAATAGAGTTTCCTTTGTTATAACATTCACACAACTCGTCAGATCAACCAAGACACTAGTTATGGTGTTGCCATTAATCCAAGTAGGAATGCGTAATGGGGAAGGCTACTTGTTAAGGAGTACTGCACTCACGCTCTCAGGAGGGATACATGTGAATGATACCATGTTCATGTACTCAAACGGAACTATCTCATAAGATGTCAAAGATTGAGTGACTAGATTTGTAGAGTGATAAGGAAATAGATCAGTATAAATTTGTAACTCACTATTAGCCAAGTAGCCATATATTTTTAGAATTCTTTTTTCTCCCATCAAGATGAATAGTCCCATCACCGATGTGGTCTTAAATCTCATGATGTAGGTCCACACATCGCTCTGTGTCATGTCCATGCACTCAATAGAATTGGTAGAATTCCTACACATCATACCACTCAGGATAAGGCTCGGATAAAGGCTTGAATTCTAGCAAGGTTAGAATTTTGTCTTTTAACAATTTGTAATATCCTTATTCTTGCCAAAAATTGGCACTACAAATTTGTAGTGTTGATTTTTGGCAAGAATAAGGATATTACAAATGTTGTCTCTATGCCTAAGGATATCCTTATTCTATTTAGCATAGATTCTCCAAATTTTTTCTTTAGGCATAGAGACAACTTTGATGGTCAGGATCGGCTAAGGACCAAAGATGGTGTTAATAAAGGGGCTAGTCTCGGTCATACACACCAATACTCTATGTATCAAGACTTCCAAATGTCTCTTAGTGGTCTTAGAACCAAGGTCTTGGGGTAGTTCCTGAGTTAGGATTATACATCGGTACATGAGTTCCCACAATGTCTGCAAGACCTTGAAGAAATTCTAGGCCTCTCTAGTCCTTTTCCAACATAGATCTCAACTTGTTAACAACCTTAGTGGCTTTAATTAGCTAAATTTTTTTCTTTCTCCAAATACTTCTCAAACTCCCTAAGTCTTCTTGTGTGTGTGAAATGTGGGAAAGTTAGTAAATAAATACTAAAGCACACAAACATCAATGAGATGTATTATATTAGAGATGTAATCAATAAAATTGAATCAAACTGAAATTAAATTAAATTCCTAAAAACATGCCATTGTCCTTTATTCTTAAGGATTTATTAAATCATTTGGCTCTCATATTTTATATGCACACTATGGTTGTTAAAATGACCACTTAAGAAACGAGATGTTGTTTGAAAATGTAAGAAACCTAAATTCCTACATGCAACTATATGATAAAAGCCATGATACTATAATAATGGTGATGTTTGGACAAATGGATAATGATGTTAGATTATACAATGTTAATGCTATGATATGAGGCTAGGATGATTCTGCATATGCTCAAATATAAACTATGAATATGATAAAATAAAATGCAACTATAAAGCAAAGCATGATATAAAATGCAACTATAAAGAAAAGCATGGCTCTAAGTTAACATGATGCTACAAATGCAAACTTATTAAAATGCTAAACAATGCTATAAGACTCCAAATGCTCCAATGCTCCAAAAGATATTCTTGCATAATAACTCTACTCAAATGTGGGATGCAAAATACTATGGCAAAGGGTTGTATTTATAGGATTTTTCAAGCATCTTGTGATGTGGTAGTGATCGACGATCCATATTCAAGCATGAGGGATGGACGGTTGAGATGGAAGAATCTTGGAGAATGTCCCCTTGACCAAGCGTAACATGCCAAATGGATGGGAGAATCAAGTGTGTGAGGAATAAGCCATGTGCTTGAATGCCAAATGGGTGAGAGAATCAAGTGTGTGAAAAGACCAAGTGTGTGGGAGAATCAAGTGTGTGAGGAATAAGCCATGTGTTTGAAAGTTTGTTGAAGATAATTTTAATTAAAAATTAGAATTATTTAATTTCATGTGACCCCGGTGAGGTGGCATGAAAAGTTGTAGACATGTGCTTGAATTCCAAATTTGGGATTAGTGAAATTAATTAAATATGCTTGAATTCCAAATTTGGGATTAGTGAAAATTAATTAAATAAAACAAACTATAGAAATTTGTTTATTTAATTAAATTAGAGGAATGTGATTTTAGATTTGCAGAATTAGAAGACATGAACTATATAAATAAATTAAGAATTTATTTATAAGTAGGTGAAATATTAAGTAAATAACTAGTATTTAATTAATTAAATGTCTTGACCAATTTTAGGTGTATACATTTTGCCCCTCTTTGAAGTAATGTTTTTACACGTTGCTTTAAAGAAAAAATTGTTGTTGATGTCGACAAAAAAAAAATTGATGCCCCAGATGTTGATTTTCAAATGATGACAAATATATGCCCCCTCGGGAGATAAATCGGTGAATTTTTGAATTTTTAGGATTTTTTTGAATTTTTGAAATTTTGATGATTTTCTAATGATTTCAAAATTTTATGATGTAGAAATGATTATCTCCCAAAAAAGAAGATTGAGCCTACCAAATTAATTAATTGATTAATTGATGCCTTATGTTGCCTCCTTGTGTTTGATGTTTGATAATCATGTTCAGCCGATTGATTTGATGATGTTGATGTGATAGTTGATGATTGAACTCATGATAGGTGAGGATCAATGATAGGATGATGATGATTGAACTCATGATAGGTGATGGTCAATGATAGGATGTTGATGATTGTCCTCATGATAGGTGAGGATCAATGATAGACTGATAATTGACCTCATGATAGGAAAGGATCAATGATTGACCTCATGATATTTGAGGATCAATGATAGATTGATGATTGACCTCATGATAAGCGAGGATCAATTATAGATTGATGATTGACCTCATGATAGGTGAGGATCAATGATAGTTTGATTGATTGATGGACATCATGATAGGCGAGGTGCATTGATTGATGAACCTCGTGATAGGCGAGGTTGGATTGATTGATGAACCTCATGATAGGCGAGGTTGAATTGATTGATGAACCTCATGATAGGTGAGGTGCATTGATTGATGATTGACCTCATGATAGGCGAGGATCAATGATAGATTCTCTTGAGATTTGATCAAAGTCTCATCAGAGTTGATTAGATTTGATTGATTATTGATGATTGATTGATAAGATTGTTGATTTGCGATATGTTATGATCATAGGAGGATTTCCGCATCTGGTGTAGGTGGATTCAGATTTGATTGGGCTATGTGATTTGACTTCTTTGATTGATTGATATGCCCCAGTATAGGATTGATTAATGTACTAAGACTTGATGATGTACCAAGACATGATGTATACACTAATTCAGTTGAGACATTGATGGTGTATTTCTTGATTTCAGACATTATGATACACTATTATTTTTTATTTTGATGTATCTCTTTATACCCTTGGATATCCTTGTACACTATGACATTATGATTTTGAGGTTATATGACATGTGGTGATGATTATGATTTGATCTATGTGCCTATATGATGTTTATGATGATGATCATGATGATTATGATGGATGCACTTGATTTCTATTTTATATATGCTATGTGATGCTCTATATGATAATTATATGATATGTTATGGATGCAAATGATGATGCAACTAAGATGTCTATATAATGGATGTGATGGATCCTATTAAACTAGTGAAATGTGATGCATTTTATGTTTTTGTACTTTTCTAATGCAAATAGATGATGCAATGAATGGATGAATGTATGATAATGTATATATGATATAAGAATGCTTTCTAATGTATGCAAATGATGATGCAACTGATGTGTGACTAAATGAGAATGATGTGTTTTCTAATTTATGCAAATGATGATGCAACCGATATGCGACTAAATGAGAATGATGTGTTTTTGGAAATGTCAAGTGTACTCAATCCATTAGTGCCAGTGATAACATCATTGTGAAATTGTTGCATCTTTGAAAATCCCATAAATATAGATGTGGACTAACATGGATGCAATCTACCCTACTCATGCAAATCTAATATGCAAATGTTATCATTTTAACAGCTGATTTGTCATGCTTTTTATCATCATTGAGCCTTTAAAATGTTGAAAGTGAGTACAAGCATCGATGGAATATTTTAGACCATGATGACCTGAGTACTACTTCCATGATGTTTGATATTGCAAGTTAACACAAGCATCTAGGTATAATTAAACTGAGATAACCTGATCATTACCCATGTAAACAGACAAGAGTTGATTGTTTTCCTATGCAAATTCAGAATGTCATTAGTGATACTTTGTAGAGAAAATCCTACGATAATTTGCACAGTAATAGTGATCAACTCACAGACAACAAACAAAGAAAAGTCATACTCCTTCCTAGCTCCTCTAGTTCAATACATCATTAAGGTGCTCCAGAGATATGATATCAAAAATAAAAGTTCAATAGTTGAAAATTCATGCCATAGTGATAAAGCCATGATTCAGAAGGAACATCATCCATTTGAGGTTTTCCTTGATTTGATTGATTTAGTTGTTTGTTGTTTGATATGGATGGTTGATGTGTTCATGGTTTTTGGTGTTCAATGTTGTGTTGGACTATGATCTTTGTGTTTTTTTGTGTTTGTCTTACTATTTTTTCTCTATTTGTTCAAGCTCAAAGTTTATTTTCCCCTAGTGAGTTCAATATTTTTCCCCCAATCTAGGGTGAGACACAACCACAATGCTAGGATATGTACATGAGGCTTTCCGATGATAGGCAGAAGGATGGTGAAACCAAATGGTAAAAGTGAATGGTCGGCATGCTCAAATAGATGGAAAAGCTAACCTATCACAAATAACGCCTGTTTGCCAGGTTTTCACTACTTGTTTTTATTGCACTTTTTCAGATTTTCATTTTTTTTCACCTTTTTTTTCTTTTTTTGATTTTTGATCTTTCTTTTTTTTTATTTTTTATTTTTCCCTTTTTTTCTTTTTTTTTCTAACCATGACACCTGATTTCCAGGTTTTCATCAAGGCAGTCATTTTTTTAGGACATTTGCTAATGTTTTTATATTTTTCAAGACTTTTTCCAATGCATTGGATGATTCAGGTGTAGAATTTCATGAGATGCAAGCTATTGAGGGGTTTGTCAAACAAATCCCCTTTAGGTGTGGACAACTGATATTCTCCTAATCCAAAGACTAATATGATACTCGGATTTTGTGTGAATGACCATGTTGGATGAAAGGACCCAATCAGAATGAGGAGTACGAGTGGCAAAAAGTATGATGGACGATAGAGGTGACAGATGAAAGAGACTATGATAGGATCCCTAATCCGCATTTTATGTGGGCCATCAGAATTCAGACAAAAAGGAGCTTGGCAACTGATGAGATAGTACGTGAAGGGGTCGCCATCAAAGATGCATTGAAAGACATCACCAGTGGAGGTGTGATGATATGGCGAGTAAACGAACATGGATGAGTGGAAGGGAATATGTGGTATGAGTGACATGGATGTAGACCATAGATCAACAAGTTCTTTCTTTGATTTTCTTCTTTTGTAGATGCCCCCAGTGATTTTTGAGGGAGAGGCATGTTTGGAGATCAACTTTTACTCGCTTTTATTTATTTTTTAACTTTGATTTTTGATTTGTTCGATAGCTTTTTATTTTGGCTAGGGGACTTGTCAAGATCTTTCTTTCTTTTTGATTGGTCCAATAGCTTTTTTTATTGGCTAAGGGACTTTGCTTGATCTTTTTTTCTTTTGATTTGTCCAATAGCTTTTTATTTTGGCTAAGGGACTTCTCTTGATTTTTCTTTCATGGCAAGCTTTATTTTGATTTTAAATCTCCTTTTGAAAAAGGAATTTTTACCTTTGATTTCTAATTTGCCTCTGTTATATTTTCTTTAGATGATACTTGTTGATTCACGTCTACAAGATGGATGGATGTGGGTGAGATGAATGAAGTGGGAGTGGTGATGCCATCAATGGAGTCTTTGATACTATCATTTTCGGTACTGCTAACATCAATGAAGGATTGCACATCCTTAGTGACTTGGCAAGATGACTTGATAGAGGGAACATTAGGAGATTCATACCCTAGCCCAGGGGCAAGTGTGATGGAAGGACGGTTAGATATCCTCAGTAGGATCATGGTCAAAAAGTGGGTTATCATAGATATCCTAGCCAAATAGGGGGTTATCATAGGTATCAAAAGCTTGGGTAGAGTCAGATATGGAATGGGTGGGTGTATCATGAGGATCACAAAAGGTTTCAATCTCAACACAATCATCTTCTTGCATTTCTTCTGTAGCTGTCTTGACATCATTATTGGAAGTCCGACCTTTCTTGATGATAATAGTAGTATCTTTTACTAGCAACTCATCCAAATAGTATTCTCCACATCCTAGATCATGGATTTGGACCTTGGGGTTTGATAGTGTAATAACTGTGGTAGATTCTTTTACGGGTTCAGGATCAACATTTATTTGAGGAGGGGATGCTTCACAATTTCTAGGGATGGTGATTTCAGCTTTAGGACTTTGATTATGGCCAGACATAAAAGAATTAGGATCTCCTTGTATTGTGATTTCAACTCCATTGTGAGAAAATTTCAAGCATTGATGGTATGTAGAGGACACTAGTTGCATTTCATGTATCCATGGTCTTCCAAGGAGGATATTATAGGTCAAGGGGAGATCAAGGACTTGGAAAACCACATCTTTCACCACAGGGCCAACTTTGATTAGTAGAGTAATTGATCCTTTAGATACGTGCTCTTTTGCATCATATCCCTTCATGGTAATCTTTTTACTGGAATCTATTACATTTTCTAAATATCCTAATGCATGTATAAACTTTAAATAGAAAATATTTAAACCAGATCCTCCATCTATTAGAACACGTTTGACCAAACTTTTATGGATCAAAACCTCAGTATGAAGTGGAGCATTATGCAGATGGGTGAGTGATGCATCATCATTATCACTAAATGATAGGAAATGAGGTGTGGTCGTGTGTCCCACCATAGCTTGGGGTTTAAAAAATTTCAAATCAGTTGATTCAATGTCTTGTTTATCATGAATTTTATTGTGAACTGCATAAATGTTAAGAATGGTCCTAGTCTCATAGACATAGATTACATTCTTTCCTTTGTTATTTGATGAAGAAGATTCCCCTTTTTCATAGTTTTGTAGAGGGTTCTTGAATGCTCCATGATCATTTTTCATTTTGAGTCCTTCTACAAATATGGTCTTGTTATCAATCAAGTCTTGTATCACATGTTTTAGTTGTATACAGTCATTTGTCTTGTGTCCTTTGTTTTGATGGAAATAGCAGTAATGTGCATCATTCCACCAGTATGGTTTAACTTGTGGGTTATAATCATGTGCCTCTGGTAACGTTATGACTTTAGCTTCAAGAAGCTCTTTCAATGTTGACTCTAATGATTGTCCCAAATGTGTGAACCTTCTTTTATTGGATGATGCTTGATATGATGGTGTTCTAGATTCAGCATTAAATTGATTGTTGTTTTGATGGACATTTTGGTTATTGTTTTGGTTGTTTTGATTGTTGTTTTGATTTGTCTTGGTGGTAGTTGTTGTTAAGTTGAATACAGGTTTTGCATTTTGGTTTTCAACTATGCCATCATTGTTACCCACATTCTTGTTTCATTTCCAAAACTTTGGTTTATCATTGTTGTTGTAATTGTAGGAGGAGTTTGATGACTTGTTTTCATTGTAGAGTTTTATGACTCCTCTTTTCACCAAAGCTTCTTCGATTTTCATCCCATTTTCAATCAATTTCTCGAAAGTAGGTGGGAATTGCAATTCCAATCTATATCTCATCTCATCATTTAGGTTATCATTGAATATTTCTATCTTTTCTTTTTTAGGTACAAGACGAGAATATCTTCCAAAAATTCTTCTCCACCTTTGCAAAAATAAAAGGAATGATTCACCCTTCTTTTCTTTGGTATTTCAAAGGTCTTTCATTTTGATCTTGTGTTGAATGTTATAGGAGTATTTAGTGATGAATTTGTTAACCAAATCTTCAAAGGTTTTGATGGGCGGTGTGAATTAAGAAAACCATTCAAGGCATTGTCCATCTAGGCTTCATGGAAACAATCTCATCAAGTAGGTTTCTTCGTGTGCAAATTCAAGAATCATGGTCCTAAATTCCCTCACATGATCTATTGGATTTTTTCTACTCTTGTATTTATCATACTTTGGGAATTCACAATGTTTAGGAAAAGGGATCATGTTGATGGATTGATCAAAAGGATATGGACAAACATCTTGGAGCAAGTATCATTTTGAGGTTCCCCTTTGCATGTCAAGAATTTGTTGTTGGAGGTTTATCATTTGTTGAGTTAAGAGAATCACTTGTCTTGGATCATTTTTAGGAGGTGCTTTAAATTGATTGACATCAAAGTCATTAGGCAATTTGGCACCTTGTTTAGCTAGCATTAGTAAGTATTTTTCCTCATTTCTTTGAAAAATATTTTCCAAGTACTTGTACAAATTTGGATCTTGTTCAACATGTTGGATATCTTCCTCAGTTATTTCTTCATCATCAGTGTTGTGGCTTCCATGGAAAGAATACTCTTCAAGTTCAGCCATGGTGTTTTGGGTTTCAATGTTTGGAGTTTCGATGTTTTGAGTTTCAATGTTTCAGGTTTCGATTTTTTGGGTTTCAAGTTCTTTTTCCTTGAGTTTCTGCTTTTTTAATCTTATTTGAATGGGCATACAAGTGTTATACTTTGACTAAAATTTGATCTTTGTTTGGGAATAGTGCCAAGGATTAAAACTAAGTCAAATAGAATGACAAATTCTATTGATGAGACTAAGTTTGATTTGATTATATAGCTTTGTTTCGTAATGAGAGGATGATAAATCCTGATGATGAAACTTAGCTTAACAATCAAGGATATGATAAGTTTGATGATTTAGGAAATTTGAGATGTTTAGATCTAGATTTAGATTGGAGAATTCCACTTTTAGAGGTCAGTTTTAACAAGTTTAGACTCTGTGGTACCTAAGGAATGATTCTAGATTGGAAAAAGATTTTGACTTTTGGTTCAAACTGTGAAATAGGGGATAAACTTAACTCTCAGGTTTTTGCATTTAATGGATGTGCTAAAACAGAGCCCAGATGTGCTAAAAGACTTGACAGATGCCCTAGAAGATAGCCTAGATGTGCTATAACAGAGGATGGACGTGCTAAAATATTGCACAAATGTGTTATAAGATTGCCTGGATGCACTAGAACAGAGGGTCGATGTGCTAAAATATGCCTCAGATGTTCTATTTTATGACTCAGATGCACTGGAACATAGGGTGAATGCACTAGAAAAATGATTAGATGCGTTATAACAGTAGTTAGATGCGCTACAGGATTGCACAGATGCGCTAGAAAATGTAGCAGATGCACTAGACTAGGAAGATGGCGCAGTTTCTTGCAAGATTGTGTTTGATTTTCTAATTTTCTAGTCAAAGAATTGGTTGTTTCAATGGATGTTTTCTAAATCAAGGTTTTCACTTCCAATGTATGATGTTTTGTTTTAAATTTTTTTAAAAACACTTTGGTAAAACACATCAAACATGTACAACTTAAGGCTATGTAGGACAATATTCACTAGATTCCCACTTGGATTTTACTCCAATTGTGCCTACTTTTAGCGGATGGTTATATGCTTGACCACACTAGCTCCCCTCCACGGCACTCACTTCTTAGGGCAGTAAAGCATCAATACCCATGAAACTCCCATGGCATACTTTTCATCTCTACTAAAAGCCGCAAAAATGTGGGACGGCTTCAGAATGAATGTTCCTGTGCCAACAAATAGACTAAGGATTTGGCCTTACTATAACAAAGGGTTCTAGTATAGGCATTTCATTCATGGGGGATCATCCATATGGAAAGAGACCATTGTTTCCCTTCTTGTCAGAACAATCCTCGCGATGCTTGAACTTTCCTCAAGTACCCACATTTATATCCCAGTTGGAAGTCACTTGGCTTTAGCATGTTATCAGTTGGGTCATTCCCTTGGGTGATTACTTTTTCCCACAAGGAAGGCCCTCTATGGATTAAAAAATAAAAAATGAATGGGTCTAGCTTTTTGGTCACCTAGTTAAGGGGAGAACATACACCTACCATTCATCAAGCATGAAAGACATGGTGCTCTTTAACCTCTTAATTAAGCTAGATTCCTATCTTAATCAAAAGAAAGCATTAAACAACTCCATCCCCTATATAAATCATCAATAGTTTGATAAGATTTTCTTTGACCAACGTATAAAAGTACCTGCAAGTATAAAACACCAATTAATTCTCAAATTTTTTAGATTTTGCAAAGTTACACAGATGCGCTAAAACAGTCATTCAATGTGCTAAAATATCCTTCCTATGCGCTAAAACAGCTACTTTATGTGCTAAAATAACTCATGTATGCACTAAAAGAACTGATGAATGCGCTAAAAGAAATGATGAATGTGCTAAAGAAGTAATTAATGCACTGAAAGACTCCCTGAATGTACTAAAATATTTGCTAGATGCACCCAAAGAAACGTTGTATCTATCGTAACAGAGGTCGTATGCATTGAAAGATTTATTGGATGCACCAAAAGAACTCACGGTTGCACTAAAACATCACGTCTAGCCTGTTTACATGAAATTTTCCATAAAATTGTTAAAATATGGGGTCAAACCCCATGGTGGGCGCCATTTTATGTGTGTGTGAAATGTGGGAAAGTTAGTAAATTAATACTAAAGCACACAAACATCAATGAGACATATTATATTATAGATTTAATCAATAAAATTGAATCAAACTAAAACAAGATTAAATTCGTAAAAACGTGCCATTGTCCTCTATTCTTAAGGATTTATTAAACCATTTGGCTCTTAGATTTTATATGTGCACTATGGTTGTTAAAATGACCACTTAAGAAACGAGATGTTCGAAAATGTAAGAAACCTAAATTCCTACATGCAACTATATGATAAAATCCATTATACTATGATAATGGTGATGTTTGGACAAATGGATAATGATGTTAGATTATACAATGCTAATGCTATGATATGAGGCTAGGATGATTCTGCATATGCTCAAATATAAACTATGAATATGATAAAATAAAATGAAACTATAAAGCAAAGCATGGCTCTAAGTTAACATGATGCTACAAATGCAAACTTATTAAAATGCTAAACAATGCTATAAGACTCCAAATGCTCTAATGCTCCAAAAGATATTCTTGCATAATAACTCTACTCAAATGTGGGATGCAAAATACTATGGCAAAGGGTTGTATTTATAGGATTTTTCAAGCATCTTGTGATGTGGTAGCGATCGACGATCTAGATTCAAGCATGAGGGATGGATGGTTGACATGGAAGAATCTTGGAGAATGTCCCCTTGACCAAGGGAAACATGCCAAATGGATGGGAGAATCAAGTGTGTGAGGAATAAGCCATGTGTTTAAATGCCAAATGGGTGGGAGAATCAAGTGTGTGAAAAGGCCAAGTGTGTGGGAGAATCAAGTGTGTGAGGAATACGCCATGTGTTTCAATGCCAAATGGGTGGGAGAATCAAGTGTGTGAAAAGGCCTAGTGTGTGGGAGAATCAAGTGTGTGAGGAATAAGCCATGTGTTTGAAAGTTTGTTGAAGATATTCTAATTAAAAATTAGAATTATTTAATTTCATGTTACCTTGGTGAGGTGGCATGAAAAGTTGTAGACATGTGCTTGAATTCCAAATTTGGGATTAGTGAAAATTAATTAAATAAAACAAACTATAGAAATTTGTTTATTTAATTAAATTAGAGGAATGTGATTTTAGATTTGGAGAATTAGAAGGCATGAACTATATAAATAAATTAAGAATTTATTTATAAGTAGATGAAATATTAATTAAATAACTAGTATTTAATTAATTAAATGTCTTGACCGATTTTAGGTGTATACACTTCTATCTAAGGAACTTGAAGTTGAACTACAATGACTTCAAGAGCATCATCTTCCTCTATAGATGAAGTGAAAGGAGTAGCAATAGAGGTAGGAACACGTGTAGCAGCTTCTCTCAAAGGGTTGGAGAATCTAGTAAACATTCCCAAAATTACTTCCTCAAAGATCATATTAGCTTGACCAACAGTGACCTTCTTAGATTCCATTCTTATATGGCTTAAAATCCCTCTAACAACATGACCAAAGGTTGTAGACTGAGTTGTAAATCTCATAAAGCTTCACAACGTATGAATCTGTAATGCACCTAAGACACAAGAGAGGTTTCTAACATAGAGGAACAAAAACAAATACCTTCACATTGGGTTCATCAAAAATGTAGAGTAGGGGGATTCATCACTCCCAAGGCTCTAGGTCACGAGAGATCCCCAAGGAATGAACTACCCTAAACTATCTGAAACCTTTTGATAGGTTGGAAAGGAATAAATTAGGCTAAAAAAGAAGAGAAAATAGAGCTTTGTTTCCCTTTTACTTATGATAGGTGTTCCAAAATCAGGTGCATCGACCATAGAGGTCTCAGACTGTAGACTAGAAAATTCTTTGTCTATGGACGACATCAAAGGAACCAAGATTTAGCATAGTGTGTTGGATCTTAGGGATGCACTAGCATCTGATGCAATGCTAGAGGAAGAAAACAAACTCCCTCAATCTCATTAGACAAAACTCAAAACATCCTTGTTTGATTACTCATCACTACTTCACTTTTCCTTCCCAAAACTCAATTCAAACACTCAAATTTTCATTTAAAGTTCCAAACTCCTTCAATGACCTTCAAAAAACTTTAGTAATCTCAACTTAACCCAAAATCAAACTATTACAAGGTCTGCCCTTTCATCTTTTCATCATTCTTTTATGATTGTCCACAGTGTGCACCTATGGAACTCACAAGCCACAACTTAACTTCCCAAGACATAAACAAATGATTCAATACTTGAAGTAACTCCTACTTGACAACATAACTTGAGAAAACTCAATTTACACCCCTTGGTCATAGATTCTTTGTTTGGTGAACAAACACTCCATGACTGTCCCTATACCTTGTAGCATTCCACTCACACTCTATCAAAGATATGTTTTATTGTAGACCTTAACTTCAAACTGTAACCAGATTTTTAGATTCCCTTTTAAGGGTTTTAAATCATATCTAGAATCCAGGATATGTTGTTTTGGAGAATATGTCTCAATCAAGACTAGTAACGTGCCAATTTAGGCCTGATTAGGCTTACACCAAAAGGGGCTTATTGACTTTTAGCCTTCCAATCTCAAACCTAGACAACTAGAACTTCAAACATATTCCATTAGACCTGAATAAGCATATTTGATCATCCAAATTCCACTTTCCAAGACATTTTCACAAACCCTAGGTGCTTAGCACACTTAACTACCCCATTTTTTGTCTATACCCAGATTTACAGTCAAGAATTCTCAATTTAAACCCTTAAATATTAAACATTCGAATTTAAAACCTTAAGAATATGAAATTAGATGGAACAAGGAATCTTCACACCAATTATTAGAAAATTCCAATGGTTAGATTCAAAGAAACACAATTTTTTAATAACTATGTTTACCCTAGAATAGGGTTTTAACTGCTTATAGGAAAAACTCAATATCTCTTTCAAAACTACATAAATTTGCATGAGACAAAATATGTATGGAAGTTGATTGAGGCCATTACCACATACAACCAATTAAGCATCCATTTATGCTCGTAAAATTCCGTACATAGGCCTAAAACCACTAAATTTCTGAAGAAAATGCACAAAATCAAAGTTTCTCATTGATCTAACCATGGATTCAATCACCCACGAGTTCAAAATGGTTATAAAAGAATTTTTATAGGCATTACAACTTAACTCTTCAATTTCTAATTGCCTTAGAATTACCTAAGAGACAAATGACCCTTCACCTTCCTTGATTACAACCTTTATGCAATTTTACATTTATTCAAATTTTGACAGCAAACTTAAAACTTGACCTCCTAAGGACTTTAATACATGTAAAATGACCAAGAAGACCTTGTTACAATGTTGAAACAACAAAAAATGATCTTGCTTCATGGAAACATGACATTTTCAAGGTGCTCCTGCACCAGCGTCCTATATAAACAAAGCGTATGATAACCAGTCAAAAACACGCAGGTCCTACTTACACTCTAAATATTGAAGTTTTGTTGTTTAATAGAGAAATATAGAGATCTACAATACAACAAGAAGACTACTATGAACACTATTCTTATAGTGAAAATGACAAGGAAAGAAGAAGAATGAAAACAAGAAGAGTTTTGGGTTGTGTTTTGAGGTCTACCTCAGTCAAACCCTCGTTTTGGTCTTCCCGCCTCCACAAATAGCCAATATGCAACAATATGGAGAAAAATGATAAAGGAGAGAATAGAAGTGATAGGAGAAGTAGAGATAAATGATAGCTTGAATGCTACTCTATGAGTATAATTATGTAAATAAATGATAAGACACAATGTCACATTATTTTATATAAGCACTCAAGGTTGATAGAGGAAGAATGAAGTAGATGACACCAGACCAAGGAGGTAATGCTTTGTAAACCTGTTGTGACAATGGAATTGAAGCAAGAGGATGTTATAAGAGCCAAAGGAGAAGCTGGTAGCAATAAGAAAGAATGAGAGTGAAGCAAGAATGAAGAATAGCAAGAGAGAGAGAGAGAGATCAAATAAGTTAGAGAGCTTCAAATTGTGATCGAATGAGTTCAAATGGATGAAATGGAGGTAAAGGGCCATTTCTTGTTGGTCAAAAGTCATAAGATGTTACATTTTTAGGTAATTAGGAAGCACAACATTTTTTGCAAATTCTAGATTTAGGGATCTTGTTAGGATGGTAGTGCAACATGTATGTGTCCTTGACAAAAATTCCCTCACTAACACAAAATAACAGTGACATGTGGAAAGATTTGGATGAAGGTGGTAGTTTTTTGCATTATTAGACTTGTAAAGCCAAAATGAGGGTAAATTAATGGAAAATTTGCTTAGGTACAAATTTATGTCATTACATGAACATAGGTTGTCATTGATGTCATAGGTCTAATCTCAAGGAGTAATGTCCTTGATGACAAAATTATTTTCATTGATGTCTAAGGAGTAATGCAAGTTGAACAGTGAATGTAATTATACTTCTATTATCATTATCAATGCATTTTGAGTACAATGAAGTTGATTGACTATATTATGCTTGCAATATCATGCCTGCATCTATTCATGGTGAAGAGGGAATCAGGAAGTCTGATCTAGAGTGTTGGAGGCTAGTTACTCAAGGTAGGAAGATTTTTTTGGCAATATAGTCAATGTTTTGTATTCCATTATAGATGTGAGTTTATCTCTGCAATTTGAAAGGAGAGTATGCTTAAACTTGTTCTATCTTATTCTATTTTTTTTGGGATTTATGTTCTACATGCAAAAGGATTAAAGTGATAGAAGGTTCATTGTGTCTTTATGTTAACCAGTTGGTGTTCTAAAACTTTGTGACAACAACTTGAAGTGTGTAACCTCTAGAGATAGCGTGGGATGCTAAAATAGGTCCAACTTAAGGTACCTATGGATGTACATTAAATCATGTTCTTTTGACGATAACAAATTAATTTTAGGAACTACTCGCTACATGTTTCATGTAATTTGAATTTAGGTCCATCCTATGTCATCTTGGTTAATTGCAAATCCTTGGCTGAGATGAAGTAATATTAATATAATCTCTTGTATATAATCATCATAGTTTTAGATCTCACTTGACATGTACATGTGGATACAAATTTATGTGGAAGTATAAACTTGTGTGAGCAAGTGAAATTCAATTGGATTTGCATCTAAATCATTGTGTTCCATTGTCAAAAGACCATAAGGAGTGTAAGAGAGTGTTTGTTCAGAAATATTAGATCTTATGTAAGTTGGGTAATCATCATTGAAGAACTATGAGCTTTATCTCTAGAATCTGTTAGGACTAGTGTCCTACTCAGTGAGCTAGTGCTTAGATCTGTGTAAATGATATTGGTTCCTCCAGTAGGTTGGTACCTACATATACTATAGGGGATTGGTTTCTTTGGTAAGTTGGTGCCTACTTCATGATTATAATATATTCCTTATTTATGTGAGGCTGTATGTGGACAGTAGCTCTAAGCGACTCTTCTCACCATGGTTTTTCTCATTCTAGGTTTTCACGTATATCTAGTGTTCATTGTGTGGATGTGTGCCTCTATGATTTCTTGACTGATAGTAGTTGTTTTGATTCATGTTTCATATTTAGATATACATATTGAATTAAAGAGTTTTAAATATATTTGATCTACTAATTCACCCCTCCCTCTAAGTATATTGTGTTCCCTTCATGTTTTTTGGGCCTAGAAGTGGTTGTAATTAATGAAGCCAATTTTAGCTTGATAGATCACTTCATGAGCTTTTCGATGGTTTAAATAATTCATCAAACAAACAACTAGATCAAAAGGTATGGCCTCTAGAAGTTGGGTCTCTTGAAATTGGAGATATAAAGACATGTTGAGCACATAAATGATTTGTAAGGGGGAGTTACATGTGATGGTGTGTGAGTTGACACTTCATAGGGAGTCTTTGGTTGGAGATAAGATTGGATGAAACTTTTTTGAGTGGTTTTAGCTCATGGTTTTTTTATGTCATTTGAGGGTTTCATGTAATGTATCTCCTATATATTAGGTTCATGAGATGAAGGTTGAGGGTAAGAGTCTTATAACTATTGATTTACCTCCAAATCTCTAGTTGGTGATACTCATATGAGAAATATTTCTTTGAAAGTAATCATGCTTATTTCTAAATAATATATTGGGTAGTTTTTGAAGTGTGGGGTTTTTCTCCTTAAAAGGTTTTAACCACATAGTTCATGTATTGTTGTATGAATGTTATTTGTGTTTATTCGTTTAACTATTATAAAAAAATTAATATTTTTTACATAACCCTTGTAAGGAAGCTAAGGTAGCGAAATAACTTCCTACATTAATCTTGAGAGGAGAATAATGCAAGACTTTTACAAATTTTTAACAGTTACATAAACTTAAATAGAAATAAACATAAATATCATGCATACCTTGACACAATGATTTACATGGGGAAAACCCTTTCGGGAGAAAAACCCCACAATCCAAAAGCCACCCAACATATTATTCAGTAAATCATAAAGATTAAAATATACTTGCAAAGAAAGCTTCCAGAGATCAAGAGACAACACAGCTGCTATCAGACTCTCAAAATACATCACCATCTCACCTGCAGTCATAATACAATGCCCTCATAAAATAGAGTTACATTCTAGGGAAAGACGGGCCAACAAAATATCCACCATTAGATCTAAAACCTAATAATTAATGATCTATATTTACATTGTATCATATATAATGTATGCCAATCATTTTAGAAGTTTCTTGAAAATTTTAACAAAAAACTCTTTACACACATCCCACTCCTCCCCTTGATACCATTGTATATTACACCTATCGGTGTAACTGGGACATATATATATATATATATATATATATCCTATCAACAATAACCTTTATATAATTGCAAGGTTGAGACACAATTTCCAAACAAATCTCCCACTTGTTGAACACCTTGCAAGAGCAACAAGAGGGAGTAAACATTGTCTCTTAATTGCTAGGGGTCGAAAGGCCCATAATCTCTTAACACCATCTAAACTTCTCTGTGCTCACAGGCTTAGTTAAAGATTCAACAACATTCATCAAAGTCTCTACCTTAACCGGCTTCACCCTGCCATTTTCAACCATATCTCAAACAAATGATACTATACATCAATGTGCTTGGTCCTGGCATGAAATGTCAGGTTCTTGGCTAGACATATCACACTCTAACTGTCATAATAAATTGTCACTACACCTTGTTTTATTCTAATATATGAACACAGCCTCTTATGCCAAATGGATTCTTTACAAGCATGAGTAGCTATCATATACTCTGCTTTAGTAGTGGACAAAACAACCACAACTTGTTGCTTACTCATCCAACTAATTGTACCACCAAATGAAGTAAACACATAAGCACTGGTGGATCGTATACTATCAATATCACCTACCTAGTATGAATCCACATAACCATGAATATCAAGGTAAATCTCATTTTCGGTCACATTACCATGATAACATAAGGAATAATTTGAGGTACTATATAAATATATGAAGACCCTTTTAACGACATCCCAATGAATTCTACCAGGATCAGACATATATCTTGAAAGAACTCCCACTACTTGGGAAATGTCTAGTCTAGTACAAACCATAGCATACATCAAACTTCCAACTGTACTGTGGTAAGGCACTCTTCTCACGTCTTTCATCTATGATGGAGATGTTGGAAAATCTGAAATAGATAACTTTGTTCCAACTAAAACAGGAACACACAATGGTCTACAATCCTACATGTTAAATCTCTGTAAAATTGAATTGACATACTTACTTTGACCTAGCCATATATTTTTGTTCATTCTATCTCTTTTAATTTCCATCCCAAGAATGTGTCTAGCTACACCAAGATCTATCATTTCAAATTTAGCAGCAAGTTGAGATTTTAGTTTTGAAATCATAACTTTCCCTTTGCCAATAAATAACATATCATCAACATATAATGCAATAAATAGGAAATGATCAGCATTAATTTTATAATAAACACAATGATCTGATTTAGAATGCTCAAATCCCAAACTCAACACATATGTATCAAATTTTTGGTACCACATCCTAGGACTTTGTTTTAATCCATACATAGATTTGTTCAATTTGCAAACCAACTTACTTTTACCTTTCACCATGTAGTGCTTTGGATGTGTCATATAAATATCCTAATCCAAGTCACCATGAAGGAAAGCAGTTTTCACATCCATTTTCTCAACCTCTAAATTATAAGCAACAACAATAGAAAGAAAAAATCTAATGGATTTCATTTTTGCAATAGGGGAAAATATCTCACCATAATCAAAACCCACAACTTGAGAGTAACCCTTTGTAACCAACCTTGCTTTGTATTTCTCAATACCTCCATCTAAACCAATCTTTTTCTTGAACACCCATTTGCAACCAATAGGTTTTCATCCTTCAGGAATTGGTACAAGATCTCATGTATCATTCTTTTTCAAAGATGGCATTTCTTCATCCATAGCAATCTTCCAAGATTCTACATCATTCATACCTAATTACTCTTCTACATATTTGGGTTCATCCATGTTAGTATTCAGAGCAAAAATATATCTCCAATCATCAGGTGTATAACTTTTAGGTGAATGTCTATGCCTTGTAGACCTACGAACAAGTTGAGTTGGAGGTTCTTCCTCCTCTTTAGAAGATTTAGAGCTAGATGAGCTCTCCTCAACTTCTTATCTATCCATGGGCCTCAACTCAAATTTCTTAGGTGTAGAAGGAAATTGAATCACATCTTCCTATTCACTTTGTTCTAGCTGCAATGTAATAGAAGAAGGCTTAGTTTCTCTAAAAATAACACTTCTGCTATATATTACCTTTTGTGCAATAGGATCCCAAAGCTTGTATCCTTTCACACCATAACTATATCCAATGAAGATACATTTTGCAGCCTTGTTCTCCAACTATGTTCACTTTTTTGGAGTAAATTAATTAATATTTACTACAGTGCTTAATGCAAACTTAGGAAAAAGTCATCTAGTTCTGATTGCGAGTGTTGTTGCATTAATTATGCATTTCAATCAGTCATATGCTTTATTCTTTGTGTTGCACACAAGATAAATTCACTTAACTAATTCATGCATTATGTTATCTCACTCCTCTCTCAGTCAGAACTCCATCATTCAGGGTCTCATGTTGAGTTTTCCTAAGTCTACATAATGATATTCAATCCTTCATTGTAATCATTCAATAATTGATTCAGTAATCAATAATCATCATTGTTTCACATATTTGTTGTCTAATTTATCATTTGTGTGTGATAGGTTTCTCTTCAGATTATCATCCAAGGCTTGTGGGATCCCAATCATGGATTATTTCATGGTATCAAAGCTCTAGATTTGAAGATCCTTGTTTGCTTTTTTGAGGAATTTTTTGCAAGCCAAGGTGAACATTATTGTATTTTTTTGATGCCATTGTTGTGTGCAACCAACTGTAGGATGATGGTTAGGTGTTTCTAAAGCATCCTAGGGCACTATTTGGAATCTACCTACAAAACAACTCACAACAAAAAGGATTTGACTCCACCCGTGTACATTTGCATCTGCAGCCTCAGACGATTTACATCTGCAGCCTCACATGAAAGATGGTCAATTTCATTCGACCTCTTTGAGATAACCGACCTACATAAGTTGCACCCATTTTTTTATTCTACCTTGTGAAGGTTCGTGAAGTCTTTTTTGCAGGTCATGGGTGCTTAGTTGTGCAGCCCATAATCACCAACAATTTGCAGAAATTGATTTTTTTTGTAGACCTTTGCATTGCTTGAAGGCACAAATATTTTTGCTATTTTTTTCTTTGAAAGGAGTGATATTCTCTATAAAAATGGAAATTGGAGGCTGCGATTTGTTTTTGGAGGTGTGACTATGCCCATTTGGTGGGCGATTTGTAATTTGGAGGCTCGATTTACAATTTTGGAGGCTCAGTTTGGTCATTTGAGGATGCCTTCACCTGCAGTTTCATCCCTTGCACCGATGATTGCAGGTATCGAGGCGTTTGGCATTTTGAATTTTTGTTCAGGGCGGTCTTCTAATCTCTAGTGTAGGCGTGTTTGATAAGATACCCCCACAATCTTTCTTCTCTCTATTTTTTCTTTTAGAACCCTTTATTTCTCTATGAATTGTTGCAAATAAAGCCCCAAAATCACTGTTCAAATGACAATTTAGAGGGAATAATTTTTTTGTTCAAGAGGCTCAATTCTCTACTGAGAGGGCCAATTTTTGTTGAGGAGAGGGTTATTTTTTGTTTTCGAAGAGGGGAGACCCTTCACCCCAGAAAACATTATAAGGAGGCTGGAAAACTTGAAAAAGGGGTTGATTGGCTCTAAGATCTATGTTGTAAGTTGGCACTAGAGACCTCCCAAGGCTATGAGAGAAGAGGCGAGTGAGGGTTGATTAAGGTCACAGACCGGTGGTAGAAGCCACAAACAGGTAGCAGAGGAAGGGGTGTATCGACAGTTGTAGAGAGGAGGTGCTAAAATCTCATGCCATTGAGGTGATTCAAATCTACATTCTAGACACATTATAGTCGCTTTCCTAAAAGAGGAGTCCACAAATTTCATTATGGAAGCTATCTCTATGGGAGGCATGTTTTCATCAATGTGTTATGGGAGATTGGAGACCTGAAGTAAGCACGGTTCTAAGAAAAGGCAGCCCATTTTGGGAATTTTTTCACACAAGAAGCAACCAATATAACCCAACCCACTATTCTGATTGGTGTGAATTTATTGTATGTTTAGGGGTGGTCTATTGATGACATGATCGATCTGTCTTTTTGCAAGCGTGTTCTTCTCTTCATTCTGCGGGTAGATTTTTGCGAATATTTTCACCACAATGGAGGTAGATGTAAACCTTAGTTTCTAGATGCATGCATGTTTCTTTCCCTATTTATTTTTTGCATGTTCCTTGCTTTCTTCCTTATTGATTCTTTAAAAATTGCACGTGCTTTGCGAGCACCACATGATAAAGATCTGGGAAAATTTGGAGCTTTGTAAAAATCAAACTTATATAAAGTTTCATATGGGGGTTTCTACTTAAAGCATCTAGTATAGGTTTCTTTCATTTTTCTTCTAAATAAACAAACTTAGAATATTAAAAGTTGCTTATTAACTGTCAAGCTCCAAACTGTTCTTCCAATAGGTAGTCAAAAGTGTTCTTTTTTTTTAAGTTCCTGGCTACATGAGCTTCCAGAGTCATATCCTCATGTGCTTCCAGAGTTTCTTTCTAGTAGGACAATATTGAGCATTGGATAAACAATGGCATCATCCCAATCGGAGGGCATCTTTGTAGTTCTTCAGTAGTTGCAACTTTCTTCTTTAGTTTGAATAAATTTTTAGGAGCTTTTCCACTTGGATTTTCTCCTTTCCTCTTTGTTGACAGCCACATCACCGTTGTTGGCCCACCATCTTCCTCGCCTTTGTAGCTTGTTCTCTATTATTCTTCACAAGATCTTGGATCAACATCATTTTTGTTTGACATGTGGACAAGTGAGAAGTTTTCAAAGGAACACATCATCCAGATTTGGCTTCCAAAATCACCCATTCTTTTGGTTTGGCTTCTCCAACCACCAGTGGATCCTTTTCTTCCTAAGGGGAGAAATTTTGTTTCCAAGCAGTGGATCATATTTTGTCTTCAAGCATTCATCATTGGAATGGGATCTCTCTCATTATGGGCGGGATTCATATCTTCATTTTATTTTCCTTCATCAGTTTTTGCTTCTCCTCAGTTTTTATTCAGGGGGTGTTGGAGTAAATTAATTAATATTTACTCCAGTGCTTAATGCAAACTTAGGAAAAGGTCATCTAGTTCTGATTGTGAGTGTTATTGCATTAATTATTCATTTCAATCAATCATGTGATTTATTCTTTGTGTTGCACACAAGATAAATTCACTTGACTAATTCATGCATTTTGTTAGCTCACTCCTCTCTCAGTCAAAACTCTATCATTCAGGGTCTCATGTTGAGTTTGCCTGAGTCTATATAAGGATATTCAATCCTTCATTGTAATCATTCAATAATCAATAATCATTATTGTTTCACATATTTTGTTGTGTAATTTCTCATTTGTGTGTGACAAGTTTCTCTTTAGATTATCATCCAGGGCTTGTGGGATCCCAATCACAGATTCTTTCACACTTCTCCTTTGGCACATTTGCATATGCTTCACAACCAACAACTATAAGATGTCTTAATGAAGGCTTGCAACTCGACCATGCCTCTATAGGTGTCTTATCAACAAGAGTTGATGTAGGAGACCTGTTAATCAGGTAACGGGCAATGGAAATAGCTTCATCCCAAAACCTTTATTCTAGGCCATCACCACTCAACATACTCCTAGCCTTCTCCATCAGTGTCCTATTCATTCTTTTTGCAACTCCATTATGTTGTGGAGAATATAGAGTTGTCTTTTTTCTATGAATACCATAATATTTATAGAATCTATCAAAATCATTAGAGAAAAATTCACTTCCATTATCAGTCCTCAAAAAATTTATTATCTTTCCAGTATGCAACTCAACCATTGCTTTAAATTCTTTAAATTGACTAAAAACTTCATATTTACTCTTTAGAAAATATACTCACATGTACTTCTACTATAATCATCAATAAATGAAACATAATATGTGGATTTACCAATCGAAGGAACATCTACAGGACCAAACACATTAGAATGAATAAGATCCAATACACCACAATATTTATGAGAAATCGAGTAAAACTAAACGCAGTTTTGTTTTCCATAAATGCAATGCTCATAAAAATTGAATTCAAGATTACAATCAGACAAAACTTCACCAAGGTTTTTTTTTTTCAAGGTCCTTAGACCCTTTTCTCCAATGTGGCCAAGTCTTTGGTGCCATAACATATTTTTTCTGTAGGTAACTTTATCTCAGAAGAAAGAGCACCCTTGGGTACCCAAAATCCAGGACCATCTACTGAAGGTGAAACCATCACTTCTTCCAAATACTTGCTTTTCACAAAAGCACTATTGCACTCAGCAATGCATGCATCCAACTTATACAATGTGTCATATCTGACACCTCTAGAAATCACCATAGCACCTCTAACCATCTTGCATCCTTCATAAGAAAATACTACCTGTACACTCATATCTATTAGTTTTCTCACAGATAACAAATTTTGTGCTAATCTAGGGATATGCAACACACCATTAATCCTTTTTATTCTACCATCAAGAAATATGATTTTAACTTTACCATGGAAAACAATGTCTAAATGAGAATCATCACCCAAGTACACCTTACCTCCATCAAATTATTCATATTTAGAAAACCAATCTCTATTGAAGGTCATATGGAAAGATGCACCTGAGTCAATTAACCATGCATCATTACCTGTACAAGTTTCCAAAGCTTCAATGAATGTGTCACCATATTCCTTCTCAGACTCATAATTAGAATCAAATTTCTTCTTTTTTTCTTCTTTTCTTCTTTGCATTCCTTATAAACATGTTCAGGCTTACCGTGCAGTTCTAGCAAATAACTTTGGACTTTCCAAGAGATTTAGATCTCCCTTTGGACTTGGATTTGTCACGTTGAACTCATTCTTCTTTCCTTTTTCCTCAAGACTTCCATGAACATTTAGGGCCTCCTTGGTAGTGATGGATACCTTCCTCCTCATCTCTTCAAAAAGAAAGGAACCCACCACATCTTCATTCTTCAAAATAACAGGAGTACTCCCACTAGCTATAACAAGAGAATCCTATGAATCAGGAAAAGAACAAAGCAAGATCTGAAATTTCTCCTCCTCATCCATTTTGACACCAACTAATGCCAATTGAGCCACCATCAAATTGAATGTTCCCAAGTGCTATGTGATTCGTCCACCCTCTTCCATTATCAAGGAATGCAATTTCTTCCTCAAGAAAATATTGTTCACTAAAGATTTGGCCTGATACATCTCACCAAGCTTCTTCCATAGTTTATGTGCAAAGGTCTCCTCATGGACATTAATGAAAACAGTGTCTTCCAAACACAATCTGATTAGACCCTTGGCTTTTCAGTCCATAACATTATATTGAGCATCCTGAGTTGGATTTTTCCAGGCCTTGAAACACTCTCATCAACAGCATCCCACAAATCTTGATCTATCAATAGATCCTCCATCTTTAGCTTCCACATCTCAAAATTATTTATAGAAAATTTATCCACCTTTATTCTCCTTAATGAACTTTCCATCTAAAAATTCATGCAACAAGATCAAAAAGTATCTTCTGCACAATCTCCCACTCAAATCTAGATTAGTTCAAAACACCCAACAACCCACAACTGAAACCAAAGGTGATCAAGCTCTGATACCACTTGTAAGGAAGCTAAGGTAGCAAACAACTTCCTACACTAATCTTGAGAGGAGAATAATGCAATACTTTTACATATCTTTAACAGTTACAAAAACTTAAACAAAAATAAACATAAATATCATGCATACCATGACACGGTGATTTACGAGGGGAAAACCCTTTCGGGAGAAAAACCCCACAATCCAAAAGCCACCCAATATATTATTTAGTAAATCACAAAGATTACAATATACTTTCAAAGCAATCTTCTCACAAGAGTATCACCACCATAGATCAAGAGACAGCATGACTACTATCAGACTCTTAGAATACATCATCATCTCACCTGCAGTCATAATACAACACCTCATAAAATAGGGTTACATTCTAGGGCAAGAAAAACCAACAAAATATCCACCATTAGATCTAAAACCTAATAATTAATGGTCTAGATTTACAATGTATCATTTATATAATGTATGTCAGCCATATGAGAAGTTTCCAAAAAAATTTAACAAAAAAAACTTTACACACATCCCACTCCTCCCCTTGATGCCATTGTATATTAAAACTATTGGTGTAACCAGGAAATATATATATATATCCTATCAACAATAGTTCCTTTATATAATTGCAAGGTAGAGACACAATTTCCCAACAACTCTCCCCTCAATGTTAGTGTAGGAAGTTTTTTTGCTACCTTAGCTTCGTTACAATAAATTTTCCATTTTAATATGCCCAAGGTGACTATCTCCAACCTTAGCCAACAAATCATGCATAATGGTATCTTATTTGTAACCCTAGAATTTGTACTTCATTTTAGGTGGTTTTGAGATTAATTAAATAAAATGTACTAATAGTTCAAGGAAAAAATGACAAGCAAATATAGAAAGATTTTTTTCTATGTGCAAATCAAATTGAAAATAATTGCAACTCATTAAAGATAGATAGAAGCAATAAAATATGTTGGATTATTAAACATAATGTGAATTAAATTATGAAGGATTTGAAAATTCAAACTTTAGATGTTTTCAAATTTCATAGAAATGAACGAGTGTGGAAGCTTGCCTCTAAGAAACAAGAACAATCAACATGAATAGAGGTGAGTGGCAACCGTGAGCCACAACCATAAGCTTCTTCTTTTGAAAATAGAAACTAATGTGAAAGGGCACATTGGTTCCCAATATATATATATATATATATATATATATATATATATAATTAGGATTTTGAAATACCTATAAACTTTTGGTGAACTATAAATTTTGATAACTCAACAAAAAAATTACTAATCAAACACTTATTGTATCATTGAGAACCTTGTTAGCTTATTGAGAAGCTTGCAAAATCAAAAAATTACTAATAATTGGAACTTGCAAAACTTTTCATTGCACTTTCAAAAAATTTGTAAACATGAAAATTAGATAAACCATAGAACAAATAAATTATATCACATTTTCGAGAAGTTCATGAAATATCAAAAAAGGACATGGGAATCTTTTGAGAAAAAAATGTCAAGCTTCCAAGGAAACAAAAAACTTAAGAATAATTGATAAAGGCATCAGGAAAATAAAAGGTCCATGAAATTCAAAGATGTACCCACATAAAGACTTTTTCACAAAGATTCAAGGTTTGTGAACTGGAGAAAATGCCAAAAAAGACATTTTTGTAAAGTCGTAAGGTTCACAAATTGAAAAAATATGTGAAATTTTTTGGGAAAGGTTGAAAATATTAACAAAATTAAAGACATTTTTTTTACATTTTTTGACTTCTCTTTTCACTATGATTCTTCAAGGTAAAGAAAATATAAGAAACATAAAGATACCAAAATTTAAAAAGACTTAGAGAATTTTCTTTTGGAAAATACCATCTAAAGAATATTCTAACTTAGGATTAATTCTTACCTTTGCCTTTGGATGATTCGATCACCAATGTTTTATTCTTAAAATTGGGAAGTAAAACCATCTAAATAAGGTTTTCACATTCCTTAATACAATGCTAAAAAATAACTATCTTAAAATCAAGTCATAAGGCATCCATAGGGGAGTAAAAGGTGGAAGAAAATATCTATGATGGACACTTGAACTTAGATAAAATTAAGAATAAATTTGTAATGACAGAAAAAGGTCCCCCTAACTTGGCCTTGATTTAGTGTTGTAATATGCTTAACATATTCACATTAGGTCTTGGGCCCTTGTGAACTAAATGACCTTATTGGCACCTTGTTTGAAGTGTTGTAAAGTGTTGTAACACACTTTCACTTTTCTAGGGTTTTATTTAATAATTGGGCTTCTTTATGCTTTAATTGGCCTTATTTTGCATCCAAAAGCCCCATTTATTGCATCTTTTCAAGGATAATCCCAACACAGATCAATACCCAATCATAATTCAGGTGTTTCAGGCTTGAATGGCCCAAATTTAATGATTTGGGACTCATTTGCCACCTTGGGCGAATGAGTCCCACCTAGATATTTTGGTCCCCATCTTGATTTCACACCTTTCTAAGCATTTTTAAAAATGGTCCCAAAAATTATGCTTGGTGGGACTCATTCACCACCTTGGGTGAATGAGTCTTGTGTGGCCCAAAATCAAAATTAATTCAAATTTTTGGCGGGGTTTTATCCTCCTAGATTTGATGTCAGCTTGTAGTGTTGTAATTTCAGAAATTTTTGCATAATTGAGTATAAATACAAGTTTCTTTCTCTCATAACCCCAAGCATTCAAGTATTCATCCTTATAGCAAGCTTGAGTTTACAAGTGCATTCAAGTGTTTTCAAGAGCATTCAAGAGCATTCAAGGGAAGATTATCAAGCATTTTAGAGTAGCATTCAAGCATCAAGTATCATGTCAAAGACTTCATGCATCATGTTTTTTTTTGAGCTAACAAATGTGATGTAGGGTTTTATGATTCAAGCTAGCATCTCATTCAAGCTCTATCACCTTCAAGCAAGAGTCAAGATCTACATCCATTGGAGCCATCTCACACATGTTTGCAACACTTCATTGATAGGGTTTGGTGAGTTGCAACATCATATTTTTTTCATTCATGATTTTTCATTCCTATTTCATTCTATTTCAAGGTTTGATTACCAAAACAAGGTTTGACCAAGGAAAACCCCTATCCACTAACCGAACAACATTTTTCCCTCTCCTTTGTGTGTGATTTACAAGTCTAGGTTGCATATTTCCTAAGAAGCAAGATTGGAGAAAAGTTGTCAAATCATTCAAAGTTGTCAAAGTTGTCATCAAGCCTTGGAGAACATTGGAGAACACCTATAGGTTGCTAATTAGGGTTTCAGATCTGAAATTCAATTAGGAAGGATAGAGAAAATAGAGAAGAGAAAGATCAAACTTTGAAGCTTCAAAAAAACTAATTGGACTGATTCGCCACTTTTGGCGAATGAGTCCCAGTTTCAGTCAAAATTCAAGTATTTGCAAATTCAATACTCATTTGGAAAATTCTTGTTCTCGCACAGAAACCTATATTTTGGATTGATTTGCCTAGCTTGGAAAATAAGTCTCACTTAGTGTTAAAGTCATATTTTCTAGTGTTCCAGACCTCCATCCAGCTATCTCCATATTTCCAGGTGCACATTCCTTTTTGTAGCTTTCTATTTTGTTTCACTTGCATTTTTAGGTCATTTAGTGTTACTTTGCATTGAATTAGGGTTTTGCATTTCACCTTACATTTCAATTTGCATTGCATTTGTCTTTCCAAGTTCTTACTTGGTGGTGAACCCCTCATTAGTTTACAATCAGTCCCTAGGACTACCCTATTGCAAGATCTCTTTCTCCTTTGCATTGAGATCTCTAGGGTTATCCTTGAATGAAATTGGAAAGTGGGTGTGCTCTATGTCTAAAAACCATATGATATCACCTTACCACCTTTTTCATCATTTCAAAATTCTTTATCTATTCTATCTCCTCAAAAACATTTTAATTGCTATAATAACTTCAATTCAACAAGTCCTTTATTAAGGGAAAATCATCAAGAGAGAGTGAAGTCAAATCTACATCTAGTTACAATCTATATAACTCATCAATGGTGCCAAATAAATTATCAAATTTGTCCAATACATACTTTGGTGTTGTGCACTTTGCAATATTAAATAACAAATTATTTGATACTTTCAATCCAATCAATCCATGACTTCTTCTAACTTGTTTTAATAAAAAAAAAATCAAACTCAATGTATTCTAGAGGATTTTTAGCCAACATTTGTCACATTCTTTTAGATTGTAGTATTTGTCTCAATTTTAGCTTGCATGTGTGATAATTATATTTTTTGAGGAGTTATATTCCTATGTTTTCCTGTGATAATAATAAACATCAAGAGAAAAAATATATAAGGGAAACCTAAAATCGTGTTTTTACACCCCACAAAATATAAATGTTATAATTTCACTCCTAAAAGAATAATGGGCACTAGAGTGTAATTTTTTAAATGGACAAGCCTAAAACTACCATTTATAAGAGACATCAGATTTTTACAAATTTCAAAAATAATGTTTACCAAATAGAAAATTAGAGGTTACAAACCATTGTTTGTGATTTTTTCGGTAAATTTCAATTTTTTGGCCAAAATCCAGTTATGTGAGTAAAAGTTATCACTATTGTAAAAAAGTGAAATAAATGGTTTCAAATAGAAATTTCTAATACCTGGAGTAAAATTTTAGAAAAATATATTTTTATCAATTGAAAGTAAAAAAAAAAATTGCTACGTAAGAAGGAATTTGACATCATGGGTGGAGATTATGACTCCTAGAAAAACATCCCCTTATTTGGAAAATAAAAACTCAAAGCACATTATGTTAGTGGTGCCACCAATAGGTTTGTGTGGTGGTAGAAAAACTGACTAGCACTACTTAGATAGATTGGTAGTGGTTCCTAGGAGTTGTATATCTTGAAAAAGTTGAGTTTGGGTGGTGGATAAGGTGGAGTAGAGTTAAGCCCTTTAGGGTTGGCTGTGATGAGGGACTCACACCCCCTTGTAAAACTAGGCATTTAAGATCCTTGTGTAGAATTAAACAATGCTAAAGCTAGCATATGCATCATATCATAGTATATTGCTTATAAAATTTAGAAAATTTGGGTTTATTTATACATAAATTTTAATATATAATTATGCATTGATTTAAGCATATTTTTGTATTAAGCTTCACTTAAATTTTTATTTTTTGTATTTTTTTTATATATAATTATTTAAGCATTTTTATCATTTATTGTGTTATATTCACATTTAGTTCAAAAAAAATAAAATAAAAATCAATTTGATCAATTATCCTATTTAATTCAAATCATGTTGTAAGTGTGGAGAAAGTAAAATAAATAAAATTAAATACACCTCTTAATGAAACATTGTATCAAGATTTAAACATGAATTAAACTAATTTAAAATAGAGAAAAGCTTGAAAGCATTTCATTGTCTCCTATCTCCAAAGATTTATGAGTCATGGAAAGTCTCTCAGATTTGATACATTATTGTGACTATTAAAATTCCTATTCAAAGAATGGAATGATGCTAAATGTTGTGATTGTGATGATTGCTAATGATTCCTAGATGATATGGAGCTACTGTAAACTATCCTGATGAAAACTGATAAAAGGAAGCTATAGTAAAAACTAATGATGTTGTCATGATATGAAATCTACTGATACCATGATGTTGTGATGCTTATTTCTAATGTTAATGCTAATGATATGGTTGATTGATTGCTTGATTTATATGAATGCATGTTCCTGCAGAGTAAGCTTGCATAAATTGGGATTTCTCGGATCATTTTCATGCTTCAGAAGGCTATATATATAGATTTTCGGCAGCAGTTTTGCATAGGGGTAACACAGCAGAGGCTTGGATTGAATCTTGAGATTTGAGTGGTGAGAGAATGAGGAGCTTGAGCTGATCATGGGGATTGTTCCTCCCCATGAAAACATCAGGCAAGATGATAGGAAAGATCAGAGGGGGAAGATTGAAAGGATTGCCTGCAAGTTTGTCCCCGAAGCTTTCCCGTGAATGCCAGTTTAATTAATTAGATTGAAAAATCTAATTTTATTGGTGAGTGAATAGAGGAATATGATTTATTCCTTTATTTGAATATTTTTTATTTATTCAAATTTAGCAAAATAGGAAGATTTAATTAAATAAAACAAATATTTGATATTTGCTTATTTAATAAAGAGGAATATGATAATTAAATAAAAAAATTAGGATATCTTTATTTAATTAAGAGGAAAATATGATAAGATAATTAAATTACACAAATTATTGAAGTTGTGTACTTAATTTAAGATAGAAAATAATATGATAAAATAGAAGAATTAATAGTGAACTTAATATAAATAAATATTTCTATTTATTTACTAAGTAGATGAATTTAGGATTAATTAATCAAATAAATCATATTTAATTAATTATATTCTCCAGACCATTTTTACGTGTATACATTTTTCCCTTCTTTGAAGTGATGTCTAAACGCATTGCTTCAAAGAAATTTTTTTGCTGCTATTGCTAGTATTGACGAAAAAAGTTTCAGTATGCCCGAGACATGATTTTCGGGTGATTGATGGATATATGCCCCCTCGGGAGATTAATAAATGATTTTTTGATTTATTCAAATTTTGCAAATTTTTATGATTTTTTGATGACCTGATGAAGATTTGATGAAGATTTGGTGATGAAATAATTTATCTCCCGATAAAGAAGATTGATTAATTGATTAATTGATGCCTTATGTTGCCTCCTTGTGTTTGATGTTTGATGATCGCGTTCAACTGATTAATTTGATGATGCTGATGTAATGATGATTGACCTCATGATAGGTGAGGATCAATGATAGGATGGTGATGATTGACCTCATAATAGGTGAGGATCAATGATAGATTGATAATTGACCTCATGATAGGTGAGGATCAATGATAGAATGATGATTGACCTCATGATAGGCGAGGTTCATTGATAGATTGATGATTGACCTCATGATAGGAGAGGATCAATGATAGATTGATGATTGTCCTCGTGATCGGTGAAGTTCATTGATAGATTGATGATTGACCTCATGATAGGCGAGGTTCAATGATAGTCGCTCACAAGATTTGATCAAAGTATCACCGGAGCCGATTAGATTGATAGGCTGATTGAATTTTGATTGATTGATTCATATTGCTGATTTGCAATATGTTATGATAATAGGAGGATTTTAGAATTCTTCCCAAAGACATGGGACATGATTTTGCATCTAGTGAATGCTGATATAGATATCATCATTCGATGTGGAAAATCTATAATGCAGATGCAAAACTAATATGAATGCAATCTATTTTAACCATGCAAATCTATGTATGCAAGCATTGGCATCTTAACAGTATTTTATTGTGCTTTGTATCATCATAGAGCTTTAAAAATGTTGAAAGTGAGTACAAGCATCAAAGGTATAATGTAAACCAATGATGACCTGAGTACTACTTTCATGATTTTTGATATTGCAAGCGAACACAAGCATCGAGGTATAATTAAACGGAGATGACCTGAGCATTTCTTGCATAAACAGACAAGAATTAACCACTTTCCTATGTGAATTGGAATGTCATTAGTGATACTTTGTAGAGCACGTCTCGCAACAATTCACACAGTAATGATGATTAAATCACTAACAACAAACAAAGAAAATACCATTCTTCTTCCTAGCTTCTCTAGTTCAATACATTATTGAGTTGCTCCAAAGAAATGATAATAATGATCAAAGTACAACATATCTAAATTTTTCTTAAAGTATTTCAATCATTATTCAGATTAGATCATCCATCCTGATTTTGTGATTTTTTTGCTTTTCAATATTTTGGATCAAACCTAACCTAAAGACCTATCCTAGGGGTCTCAGGGGCTGATCAAAGATTAGCCTTCTCTACGTTATACACGCAGAGACCATGTAGTTCGACTGACGACTCATATTTTTAGTTTTTTGAGACTAACTTGTTTTTTGGATCTTCTGATATGATATGGGTTTCCGATGTGTTTCCGATGGTGATTGATGGTCCATGTGTTGTGTTTCGATCATTGTGTTTGTCTTGTTTGTCTTCCTACTGTTTATCCATTTGGTTAAGCTTGAGATTTATTGCCCCCAGTGAGGTCAGGATTTTTCCCCCAACCTAGGGTGGGACTTGACCACTTGCAATGATATGATAATGGACGTAAAGTGATGGTGAAAGTAACGACCATGACATGCATCTAATAGATGGAAAATCTGGTTCAAATCACAAATAGCACCTGTTTCCAGGTTTTCACTACATGTTTTTATTGCACTTTTTCAATCTTTTTGATTTTTTTGTATTTTTTGTATTTTTTTTTTGGATTTTTTAGGATATTTAAGATGAAATGAGATGATATGACTGATTCAAGGAATAAGATGCCCCACAATAGGGGTAATGCAACCATGGATAAATGATGGATCAAAATGAAAGATTCACTGCAAAACATGTCACAGAAGCAACATATCTCTTGTCAAAAGATGATAATGGTTGATTGATTAAGATGCGAGGAATGATTGATTTCATAACGCATGATGATGATAAGTACTTAGGATCACTAATTTCCTCTAATTACAATGAGATTGATGATTATTGATGATTGATTGACAAAAGATATGAGGATTGCATAATGTTTTATAGCTAGGCTCAAATATGATTTGTATGATAAGATTCAAGGTTGGAAAGGGACATGGTGACATGGATTTTGATAAGCTAAGCTAGGGGTGATCCCACAATAGTGGTTTACAATTTTTGGCCAAACTAGGCACTGAAATTATTATTTTTAACTAAATCTTCACATTCGGGCACCTATATTGGCTAAACCATGAGGAATTTGAAGATGATGCAAACTAGGGTCTCATCACATTTTGTTTGTAGATTCTAAAAATATTTCTTTCAAAAAATTTGGAATCATATTGCATGTCTTTTCCCATCTCCCACGAAAACTAGTTTTTTTTAGAAAACAACATTTTTAAAAAGTGACACACACCGTATAACGCATAACTTTTTTTCCATGAAGGATAAAATTCTAATTCTTTCAAATTTAGATTTTTAACTCTGATATCTAGTGCTTCCACTTGGTTAGATAGTTTTTATTGAATATTTTTATTTAATCAAGTTTCGAAGTCAAACCAATTACAATTCAGACATAGTGCGATCATATAATGCATAACTTTTTTTGTATATATCAAGATTCAAATTATTTTTTTGTTGGATCAAGGACTTCAATATCTGGTGCACTCATATTTTTCAATCTTTTTTTTTGATAATCTGCTATTTTTCCACATGTGCAGAACAAAGACCTTCATTTTCAATGAAAAACCTATGTTTAATAAAACTTAAAAAACAAATACATAATAAAACCAAAACATATTAAAATTATATTCGTTGGATAGCTCGTTCTGAGGACTACCTAATTCTAGTTGGGTTTGTGAAGATTCCTCCATTTTCATCCTCAACCCAAGCTCTGAAGTGCAAAAATTCAGGTTTTTTTTGTGTCTCAAGGGGGATGAGGAATAAGGGGGGTTCAAGCGAACCACCCTTCCATAAGGGATTTTGTTGGGTTTTTGGGCGGGAAAGAATTAAAAGGGTTCACTCAAACTAGTAGGTTCATACGAACCCCTAAAATCAAGTCTTTTGCAATGTATTCATTTTTTGTGAGTTTTCCTTCGTCACTTGAATTGTAAACCACTATTGTGGCTTCACCCAAGAGATATGGAATGGAAGAAAACAAGGATAAAAATAATGAATGGTATGATCAAGATCAACTAGATAAGATATGGACACAAGGCCCAAGTATTTTTCCCCTATTCCTCATCAAGACCAAGGAAAGGAAGAAAGGATGTATTTAGTAAGAATGATGGAATATGGATAATATGAAAGATATGGATAAAGCATATAGGATAAGATATATGGTATTCAAGAAGATCCTTAACCTCGTCAAGATCAAAGGTGGAAATGTAAGGAATGAGCATAGAAAGGATAATGACCATGAATGATAAGATGGATGAAACTTGTCCCTAAGTGTTGAGTGCAAGAGGAATATGGAAGATAGGATATGGATGATAGGGAAATGGAGGAAGGACTTAAGCATCAAGTTTCACAACCAAATATCCCTCTAATAAACCATGGCAATGGGAATTACACTCCTAAATGTTGGCAGATTAATGATATGATGGAAGAATCTAAGGATTTATGCAAAGGTTTGGATTAAAGGAGAATGATGGGGGATGAATGTTGGATAATGGAAAGGAGTTTGGAAGGCCTATTAATGGATAGATGGAAAGGATGGAAAGATCAACATTGGCACACACCTTGAAGGGTGGTGGAGTGATGGAGGAAAAATGGATTTGGAAGTTGATAGGTTATTAGATGGAAAATTGGAGGAAGCTTTTGGATTAGAAAATTTGGATGCCAATTTAGATTTTATTGCTTCTATGAGACTTTTAGGAATCCACATGACTTTTGACTTTGATTTTTGCTTTGTGGCCATTTGTGGCCTTTGACATTTTTCTTTTTGATTTATGCACCATTGTGGTCTTTGAAAATTGCCTTTTTGCTTTGATGGGCCTTTGTGACCTTTTGAAAATTTCTTTTGATTTTGGATCAAATTTTCTTTTATTTTTGTGTGTCTCTTCGAGGAGACATGTTGATCCTTTGATAAATGTGGATTTTGATATAGAAGCTTTTGATATTTGGCACCTAAATTGCTTCCAAGAGCAATGGGAGGGGTGGATTGAGATGAATGATATGGGGGTATTATGGATGAGTTAATGTGGGTAGAATTTTGAAAAGGAATCAAGGATGTGTGCCTTTGTTGTTCTTGAGAAATAGGATATGGACCTAGGATAGAGGGAAGGTTTGATGTACTAGAATGAGGACCTAGGATAGATGGAATGTTTGATGAACTAGAATGAGGACCTAGGATAGATGGAAGGTTTGATGAACTAGGACACTTAGGCATATAATCAAGGCCATGGTGATATGGGTTTCTTTGAACAAAAAGGGGTTCTAGGATACCTTGTTCATGAAGGCCTAATCCTTTTCCTTTGTAATTCATCCTTTGACACATTTGTTTACCAATGGGATATGTATTGTTTGTGAAACAAGATGCGAGTCCATTTTGGGGAGGATATGATATGGATGAGAGGATAGGTGTTGGAAGTAAACTGAAATGGATAAAGGTGGAGGATCCCAATTTATAGGTGTGTGGTTCATGGATAGCTTGAATAGGTGTGATAGGATCTTGACATGCGGATGATGGGGTGTTTTGATCTTGACTTGGAAAAGGATCATGAGGTGTAGGAGATGAAGTAGCTTGATCATGAGAAGGATAAACATCTTCATGGGATGAAAGGGTGTCCTTGAATGGAATCATATCTTGGTCTTGATGAGGAAGAGGATCATGAGATTTTGTAGAAAGCATGTCTTGATCATCAGTTGGTAAGACATCATTAGATAGGATGGAAGAACTAGCATGCTCTTGTGATGCAATAGAATCATGAGATGGTATGGATTGATTAGATTATGTGGAAGAAGAACTTGGAAGGACAATTGTCTCTTGAGATGGAAGGGAATTATTTTGGATGAAAAGTCAAAGGAGGGGATCGTCATAAGGTTCTTGAGAAATGGTATCTTGGTAAAATATTGGAAGAATTTGTGGAATTTTGATATCATTGGATGGGGGGGGAAAGAATATTTTGATCTTGATGTGTAGGGGAGTCTATGCTAGCATGCTTTGGATTGTGAGATTGACATGAATCATTGGATGTTGAAGATATGATAGAAGAGGATGATTGGATGGAATTGTTAACTTGAGTGAAAGAATCTTGAGGTTTATTTTGGCTTATGGTGGATGGAGATAAATGCATGACATGATAGGATTTCTCAATATCATTTTTGTTTGAGGACTTAGATTTGGGCTTATTGAACTTTTGCAAAAAATCAATGACATTGAACTTGGATGATGTAGTTTTTGGTGAAGGTCTCATGTTCATTGTTTGGTCAAGAGGATATGGGTAATGTCTGGCAGCAGATATCTTTATGTGGTTGTTTCCCTTTGCATGTCTTGGAATTGTTGTTGAAGGTTTTCCATCTGTTGAGTTAAAGCATTCAATTGATCCTTATTTATTTCAGCCATGGTGTTTTGAGTTTCAATTTCTTTTTCTTTGGATTTTTGACTCTTATTGTGAGGGATTTCTTGACAAACATTGTGGATTTCCAATCCCTAATCATAAATTTCACTATTTGATTCTGTTTTGACTCTTTTGTATTGTTTTTTTTTTGGATGATCTTTATCTAGATTTTAATGATTTTGAAAAACACAACAATCAAATGTAGACGATTTTTTTTAAGAGCTATAATCTAAACAGATAGTGTATGATAGTGTATGTTCAAAGAACCACGCATGGTCCTATTTTCACTGGTTTGATAACAAAAATGCACTTCAGATAGACTCACTCTTAAGGTCAAAATTTCATCATTATACTCAATAGCCCACAGCTTAAAATTGTGTCGACTCACACAGCTGTGTCACCCCCTAGAGGACGCCCATGTTTTTGTCTTTTCCAAGTGCATACTCAAGGTTAGATTTCTTGATCCCCTGAGCAAATGGTCCTTGGAAATTATATGGTGAGTGTCTTGGGGGAAGATTCTTCCCTCCCCTTGCACTGCGAGTATTACAATGTCTGGTTACTAACTTAGCTAGATACTACACTATGGTTCTTAGAAAGGGTTTCCGTTCAGAGCGGCAAGTGATAAACTCCCTCAGGAGACCTCCCAACCTTTAGAACAAAGGTTTTTTGGATGGTTATCATGCACACTTCTGGTAAATGAGAATTTAACCAAATTTACTTTTGTTTTATAGTGGGTTGGAAAACCTGGCTTTGGTTGTTCCCACTCAAGTTGTTCCCGTAGGGTGAGTACTTTTTCCCTCTATGGCAGGCCTTCTAAAGGATGAGTCTGGATTTTTGGATCACCCAGTTAAGGGGAGAGCATATGCCTATCAACCATACAAACACAGAAATCACTTGTTCAATTTTAGAGCGCAAACAAAAAAATTCTAATCTATGTGAAGATGTTGCTTCACAATGAAGATGTTGCTTCACAGTGAAGATGTTGCTTCACAAAAAGACAGGGTGTTAATTTTTAAATCCCAAATTGAAAAGTCTGGTGAGTACCCTAGATTGATAAATTTTTAATCCAAATGAAAATGTGACTATCCTAGGATTGGTTCATTTTTAAACCAACTAAAGAAGTTCCTATCCTAGATTGATTCTTTTTTAAACCAACTGAAGAAGTGCCTATCCTAGATTGATTCTTTTTAAACCAACTGAAGAAATGCCTATCCTGGATTGATTATTTTTAATCCAACTGAAGAAATGAAATTTACTAGTCGTGGACACGTCGGATCCAAAAAATGAATTACACAGAAGCGCTATGACAGTGGTCAGAAGTGCTATAGAAATACCCAGAAGCACTATAGAAATAGCCCGAAGCACTATAGGATTTTACAAACACGCTAAAATAGATGTTGGATGTGAACTATCGGCCTGTGTTGGAAGGTAATGATCGAAGCGCTAAAACAGTCCTTCAAAGCGCTATACTTTTCTTCGGAAGCGCTAAAATAAGAATATGCACTATAGTTTGTCGCAGAAGCGCTATAGAATCTTCTGATCACACTAAAACAATTTACGCCAGATTCCTGTATGAAAAATTTCCAGAAAAACTTGTTAAAAACATGGGGTACAGCCCCACGGTGGGCGCCAGAATGTAAGTGTGGAAAAGGTAAACTAAATACAATTAAATACACCTCTTAATGAAACATTGTATTAAGATTTAAACATGAATTAAACTAATTTAAAATAGAGAAAATCTTGAAATCACTTCATTGTCACCTATCTCCAAAGATTTATGAGTCACGAAAAGGCTCACAAATTTGATAAAATACTGTGACTATTAAAATGCCTATTCAGAGAATAGAATGATGCTAAATGTTGTGATTGTGATGTTTGGTAATGATTCCTAGATGATATGGAGCTACCATAAACGATCCTGATGCAAACTAATAAAAGGAAGCTACAGTCAAAACTAATGATGTTGTCATGATATGAAATCTACTGATACCATGATGTTGTGATGCTTATTTATAATGTTAATGCTAATGCTATGGTTGATTGATCGCTTGATTGCTATGAATGCATGTTCTTGTAGAGTAATTTTTCATAAATTGGGATTTCTCAGATCATTTTCTTGCTTCAGAAGGTTGTATATATAGATTTTCGGCAGCAGTTTTGCACAAGGGTAACACAGCAGAGGCCTAGATTGAATCTTGAGATTTGAATGGTGAGAGATTGAGGAGCTTGAGCTGATCATGGGGATTGTTCCTCCCCGTGAAAACATCATGCAAGATGATAGGAAATATCAGAGGAAGAAGATTGAGAGGATTTCTTGCAAGTTTGTCCCCGAAGCTTTCCCGTGAATACTAGTTCAATTAATTAGATTGAAAAATCTAATTTTATTGGTGAGTGAGTAGAGGAATATGATTTATTCATTTATTTGGATATTTTTTATTTATTCAAATTTAGCAAAATAGGAAGATTTAATTAAATAAAACAAATATTTGATATTTTCTTATTTAATAAAGAGGAATATGATAATTAAATAAAAACTTTAGGATATATTTATTTAATTAAGAGGAAAATATGATAAGATAATTAAATTACACAAATTATTGAAGTTGTGTACTTAATTTAAGATAGAAAATAATATGATAAAATAGAAGAATTAATAGTGAACTTAATATAAATAAATATTTCTATTTATTTACTGAGTAGATGAATTTAGGATTAATTAATCAAATAAATCATATTTAATTAATTATATTCTCCAGACCATTTTTAGGTGTATACACATGTCACTTGGGGTTGAACTTGGTTCAATACATAGGTCTATAAAACTAACCCAGAATTGAAAAGTTCAAATTGTATTTCCTACATCTTTTAACTTGTCATTATGAGTTGACTTGGTAAAAATTAAATATTTCATTCATTGGTATTAGAAAATCTTATAAAGAAAAAAAATAAGAAATCAGTAGAGAAAATTTATTTTTGTAAGGATAAATACTTATAATATATATTAGAATCTATGATCTATCTACACATTTATGCATGTTGTTCACAATCATTTGGTCAAATTTGTAGAGTTGGTTCATTTAGAAAGTTGACTTAGAAAAGCTTGACTCTAGTGATATGACAATGTCCCTTAAGATGTTTATAAACATTTCCTTGATGGATTTAGACATAGAGAAGTTGAAAGCAAAAAAAATATTTGCACAAGTAAGTATTGTTCTAATTCATTTTTTATAATCTAGGTTCACATCTATGTAATAGAGACATTATACCTCAATGATACCAAGTGGGATCCAACATAAGTCCATGGGCTCCATTTAAATACAAAGCTCCAACTAGTTCTACTCTCTCACTATTTGAACACAATTCATAACACTTGTCTTTTACTTTCCCTTGATAGACCTTTGAATTCCTTTATTTCCCAAGCATGGCCTCTAGGCATCCTTGCCCATCAATGTAACTTTCACTTTTAAATACACACTACAACCTTAAATTTGAACTTTGTTCACATAAAAGCATATAGATAGGAAAATCATACAAACAAGGATGATCTCACACTAATAAGTCCCACTTTTTGGTCAAAGTAGGACATTGAAATCAACTTTTTTAACTAAATCTTCACTTTTTGACACCTATAGCAACTAAATTGTTAAGAATTTGAAGACTATGTGAACCAGTGATTTGTGAAGATTTATGTGTAGATTCTAAATATATTTAAAAATAAATTGTGATTTTTTATGTAACTTTTAATAACTTTTTTTTATTGTAAACAACATTTTAAAAAGTGATGTTTATGTCATAATGCATAATTTTTTATAGAAAGGGTAAAATTATAATTTTTGAAATATAGATTTGTAACATCAATATCTAGTGCATGCATATTTTTTTCATAATTTTTTATTGTATATTTTTTCTTAATTAATTTTCAAAGTCATAGTAATTATAATTTGGTCATAGGTGTATGTTGTAACACATATTTTTTTGTATGTATCAAAATTCAACATTTTTTTTACTAAAACGAGGACATCAATACCTAATGAGCAAAAACAAGGATTTTTTTTAATATTTTACTATTTTTCCATATGTGTAGAACAAAGAACTTGATGTTTGGTGATTTATATTTTTCGTAAAGCTCATTTTTATGAATCAAAATAGAATCAAAATATATTAAAATTTATATTTTTCGTAAAGCTCATTTTTATGAATGTGATCTTTCAAAATATTTTTTCAATTTCATTCCATTTGAAGGTCCAAACTGAGGATTGAATCATAAAATTTTGAGGAAAATTTGAGGTGGGGAGTGAAATTAGCTAGCCAAGGACCTTTGTTCGAAGGTCCTTCATTTGAAGAAATTCAAGGACCTTCATTTGAAGGTATGTTGTTCCCAAAAAAATGCAAAAAAACATTTGAACAAAGGCAATTTCCAAAAATGGAAAAAAGGGACCTCTGTTTGAAAGTCATTTTTATTCCTTTTCTAATGATTTCTATATAAGGAATACAAAGGGTCCTTCAAACTTTTGAAGTTTTTTTTTACATTTTTTTAATTTCAAATGAAGGTCCACCTTTGAACGAAGATACTTTTTGACATACCTTCAAATGAAGGTGTTTTCAACCTTCTTCCCTCATTTGAAATAGTAAAACTAGTGTCCCAAGCTTGAGACTCACCATTGTGGGTTTACCCACAATCTAGTGATGGACCCATGGGCATCAACATATAAAGGGAAATAATTCAAATTTAATCACCTAGGGAATAAATTAGTCAATGACTATTTGAGGGTTGATGATCATAAGTCCCTTATGATTGGTGAAGAGCGCATCTTTGTAGCCAAACCAAGATGCCTAATATTTAATTTTTCCACTAGAGCTAGTTTATTCATTGGTCACTAGAATGAGGCCATGTGTCCTATGGTGGGGAAAATTCTTGGATAACACCATAATTTATGATAGCTATAATTCTTATTTGACTCTAAACTTCACATACAAATGTGACACATAAGAGGTAGCACTCTATTAGTCTACACCCATGCCCAATGTGAGCTAAGGCTTGATTCGTCCTCATGGACCCCCTTTGAACAATGAAATGAAATCCCATGTTTCTATAGCCAACAAATAATGGCAAAATAGTGAAAGGAATAGTGTAAATGGATTGCTTTAGTTGTTTTACCATTTATAGAAACTAGCCTAAGTGCATAACCAATTGGGTCTATCACCCAATTGGTGTGGATAACTTAAGTGGGATGACTTGCCTACCTAGTCAACATTGAAGTAAACCAAAAGTGTGTATAAAATGACAAAGAAATTAAACTTAAGGTTTAATTTGATAAATAGTTCTAATTAGGCGAAGATCCATGGATTAGAAAAAACCAAAATGGACAAGATTTAAATTAGCTATTCTACCATTTTTTTCCATCAACATAGGAGAATGGCACATGTTTATCCTAGGACAACTTAAAGCTCGTATATTTTTCAGCTATGAAATATTTGATGCAAAATAAGAAATTCAACAAAAAATAGGACAAATCTTTAAAATTAAAGAAAAATATCAATAAAGACATGAGATGGAACTTTTTAAAACACAGACATAGAGTACCCATCATCCTACCAAAGCATAAACATGTGATGACTACTAAGATGTGATACCCTAATGATGAAAATCGCATCCATGAATATCATGCCCTTTAATGGTTGAGTGGAAATCTAAACAAAAAAATGAAGTGAGCATGAATTGGAATAAAACCAAAACCAAGAATCTTTATGATTTGAGAAATAGGGTCCCCAATTTGAAAGAAAAGGGGTGCATTGTGGAAGCCACAAAAAAGTGCCCACTTAAAAACACATAAAAAACTACCCAAAGGCAAATAGGACAACACAAGGGTCACCAACACCTACCCATCCAAAATCTTATCTAGTCGTAAGTATTTTGTATTTGTTCATGCCTAGGTGGAAATAAGTTTGCATTAGAAAACCAAGATGCAACAAAATTTGACGAAAACTCCTTAGGAAATCAAATATGGCTACTTCCAAAATGAGTAGACTACTTGACAATTTATAATCCATAAATGAACATAATTGAAAACAAAAGGGTGGATCATTACTAGAAGAAAGGCTTATCACTCATGTCTTTAGATATACCTAGCTCCGTAGTGGGCCAAATTCTCCAATATGCCACACCACACCCATCAATAGGTGGAAGAGTGATGAACATGGAAGATCAATCCTCTCGATATACCAAACCACTCAATGCATTGAATCTTCTGATATACCTGATGATATGTGGAAGCAAATAAATATAGGAGTGTAGAACGGTATGAGAGTATAGTGACATTGTAAGAGATGGTATGGAAAGGTCTTGGGTATGTCAAATGGTGTACTTTCTCATAGAAGGAAGTTAAGTGAGTCTATATATTGTAAAGGTACGTGAGAATTGGAAAATTTACTTGCAGCTTCCTCACAACCAATGTGCCTTTCCTTCCAACTGCGAGCACGAGTTTTATTTGCATATGTTGTGTTGAAATAAACACTGTCAAGTGCTATGGATGTGCTGGTTTGTACTGGCAACCTATATGCCAGTTGAAAATAAACAAATCTTCATGTGTCTAGAGTTTCTTCTCTATGCTGCCTATGCTTCCCCAAGGATAATAGCTCGTGCACCCCCTGCTACCTCAAGGACCATAGCTTGCACACCAAATGCTGGTATGCTACGACTACACAATGAAGGATCCAACCATACCACCACCACCACAACACCCACTACTTGACTAACCATCAATGTCTCTTCCTCGCGCCCTTTTTACACTCCCAAGATCCAGCTCAACCAATGAATGGGAACCTCATCATTCCTATTCTGACCCTATGTGCTTTTAGGTTTTCAACAACAATATCAGGATTTTTCCTTGTAAATCATGGAAGTGGAAGCAGCAGCAACATAAAAACAAGGAGGAAAAGCCAAAATGAGTTGAAAAAAGCAATAAAGCAAAGGAATCTAAGGTACTCGTGGGCTCCAGTCCTTGTTATAGAAGTCGTGCTAAGTGAGGGAGGGAGTTCCAGGAATCAAATACGCAGAGCAATAATCATCAGTGCGACCCCACGCCTCATATGTCTGCAGATGATCCCACTTAAATCTGCACATAGAACACATAATTATGACCGACAAAACAGGTGCTCCCACACATCTTTGTAGCAGCATGCGCCTTCGTTTGACCTTCTTAGATACCAACAAACAAATTAACTGATGTGGCCTTCTTCAATCTCGCCACAAATCACGAAAACGGGCCCCGTACTTCTATAGCTATATGAATCATGGAGGAAGTCCATGAAAGGAACATGAATGACTCCTACAAATTACTTAATGGTAAATGTTCTGAATAGATAGAACAGTAACTAATACTCCCGTTATACAAATACACGTCAATATCATGTCCTTTTCTCCTGAATTACTTAGTTCTTGGCTTTTATAAACTAAGGTTCCCCAATAAATGAGAGTGACAACAAAAGTAAGAGAAAAGGAGACATGAGCCGATATATGTTCTAGAGTTATAATATCAACCCGAACTCTTGCCACAATACAAATTAATAATAATTTCAATTTTTACATACGTATATACTCACGAATTTTGAGTGAACGAAAAGTCACTATGTCATTTTAACAGATTCAATTATTTCTTATCTTAGGAATTCAAATTGGTTAATACAAATTAATAATAATTTCAATTTTTACATACGTATATACTCACGAAATTTGAGTGAATGAAAAGTCACTATGTCATTTTAACAGATTCAATTATTTCTTATCTTGGGAATTCAAATTGGTTTAATCTTCGATTAAGTTCTAATATATCTAAATATGCATCTCCAATCCAAAACTGGAAAGTCAAATGTACAACCCACTAGGAGAAAGGGTCTGTAGTCATTCATATTCTAATAACCTTCTAGTCTTGCACATCTAATCTCTCAAATAACTTTTGTTTTTTAATTAATAGAATTTTTTTAAAAGACTATTAAAAAATTTCATGTTTTTTTGTGGAGAAAACTTTTATCCAGTTATAGCACATTCTTGATGGTATTTATTAATTAATTGAAAATAAATAATCTATTGTATTATGATTTTCAATTAACTAATAAATACGGTCAAAGGTGCATTCTCGAGAGTGGATAGACAATAGTTCTTGTGGATGTGTAGTTGACCAATGAATGTGATCAAATGCATGCAAGTGCATTTCTAATATAGAACAAGTTGCTTCAAATAACCCACTTTTATAATTACTTTAAATCTTTTATGTTTATAATAACCATCCACTTGCATAGGATAAGAAACTCAAAATAGTTTATATATGCACATCTTCACCCAAAGTTATTGGTTTGTAATTTTCCATAAAATCAAGCTCCAATCAACTTCATGGGTTGTCAAATGCACATTCTCTCATTCTTGCTTCGGCATTCACATGGGTCAACTCCATTTACTATAGGTACTTGCACAAATAATAAATGGTGTAACATGCCCCTACTAGACATCAAGTATAATATAATTCATAATTCAATCTTGTCATCATAAGATTTATACACAAATCACAACTACAAATTCAGATGATTGAATACAAGTTGAATTAATTCAATTTCAAACTAAAAAACTCAACAACCAAATTGAATGCATTCATTTTTCAAATTCGAATAAAGTATAGGAGAGAAATTATGCGATGTCATATTCACAAGGCAATAAGCTATCAATTTCATCCAAGTTTTGTGCTATTATCCTCTCCAATATACAAAGCATCACCATGCATCTTGTGCATGTTCTTAAACTATCTACACATATTTAGGTTGGTACTACCTATCTACATCTCTTCCAATATGATATTTGTAAACTACATTTGTTGTAAAAATATAATTTAAAAATCAGGATCCCTTTGCCTTATCAATGTATGTTATCTTCTAAATGCCTACGTACATACAAAGTGATATATACAGTTATTATATTCATGTTTTCATAATAAAAAGATCATTAATGTTTTAGAAAAAAGTAGGTTTAATATATATACAAACAACTAAATAAAACCCTATATAGATGACCATAATATACATGTCAACAATATATACAAACAACTAAATAAAACCCTATATAGATGGCTATATATAATATGTAATCAAAATAAATCATTAAAGCTTTTTAATGTATTGTTCTTTGGTTTAAATAGTAGATAATATGATAGCTCAATAATTCATTGTGGTGTGACAATGTATTTTAGTTGGTTTGATTTATAACTTGTATATATTCACGTTTAATTTGTAGGGTTTCAATTTTAATCAATGGTGTAGTCTAAATCAGGGTGTCTTACCAAACAACCCAATCTAGAAGTAAAAAAAAAACAAGACAATATCCACAATCACAAAAACTTAGAATGTTTTAATTCTTCTTTGAAAATTATAGACGTACAACCGTTTATCAATTTACAGTTTCAAATACACAAAAATCAAAACCCTTTAGATTTTTATGAACCCAAAACAATAATCATTTAGCCATTATATAAATCTTTGGTTGGACAATTGATCCAGTTTGGTTCCCAAACCTTTGGTAGTTAAACAACCTTCAAATTGTAATTGGTCTATTGAACAGTCAATACCAAACACAACCAATCCAATATACCATCGAACTCTCGTAATCCACTTCAAATCCATAGACTCGCATCTGAACTAAATCAAAATAGAATGTCCACAAAAAATTATGCCCCATTGGAATTGGTCAAGACACCCAGTTTGATAATCCCAATCGTCCACGAATCTCTACAAGGTTTAGTTTGACCCCAAAATTCCGCATGAAAATAATCGAACTTGATTTTAGTGAAAGTTTTCCTTCCATCCGAACAAGACATAAACCTTTACATCACTTGTTCACTTTTTCCAGTTTAGATACAAAACCCCACATTCATACTCTTATGCCATGGCAATGCCACTCCACAAAAATAAACTTTCCAACCAGAAGTCTAGTTCACTTGAATTCTTCAACATCCCATACAATGTTGACATCATCAATATGCCATGTTTGTCATCATCTATTGCTACCCATGCTAATGGATCATCACCACATCATCTTGACATCATCATCTGTTGATGACATCATCAAAAAAATCATCTAAATTAGATGGTTAAATGATCAAGTTCAGTTCACTTGGCTTGGTCTACATATCTCGATGGAATTAAAAATATCGCATAGAAATTGAAGTCAATGAGCCAAGGAAAATTTCAAAGAAATATTTCTTTATCTCGAGATGATCATTTGAAACCTGCATTCCAAATAGGACCCTTATTTTGCATCTAGATGAAGCCCAAGTTTTGTAAATAGCTTTTTGTGAGAAAAAAATCTTGAACCAGAATGAGTTGATTTGGATGATCATTTGAATCTTACATCTAGTTGAGACCCAAGTCTTCCCAAATAGCCTGATGTGGGAAATGATTTTGAATTAATTGAAATTGATTCATATGACTGTTAGAAATCTGCATCTAGTTGAAACACTCCCTTCCACATCTAGATGAAGTCCAAATCTTTGCATGTGGCCATAACTAACTCTTTTTTCATCAAAAAATTGTCAAATAAAATTATTGAAAACCAATTAAGCTCATATTTGAGATGATATCATCAAAACAACCATCTGAATTCAGAAAAATTTATAACTAGAAGCAACCAAAAATCAACCTACAAGAATAAAATAAACAACTAAACTGAAAGCATTGAAAAAAATATTTTAAAGCGATGCAGGATTGTCTATGTACCTAGATGCTCTTGCATCAAACACTTTGGGTAAGAGAAATATACCATGAGTGTGCAAATCATGAACATTTAGGTAAGTAGGAAACATAAATCCCATACTTTTCTAAATCTGGACCACTCATGTAAGTGACTTCATCAACTACTCTATTAATCCAACAAACCAAATATTCCCAGTATTTCTTACCTCTGGTTCATTTCACCACACGAGAATATATTACCTTGCTAACCTGCTCAATTTTCTTCTTAAGAAATAGATATATCTAGTCTAGTATATATATCATGTGAACTTGAATGCATGTCTCTTTGTGTGTTTGCCTCTCTATCATAATAACTATACAAATAAAAACATTAAATATTAGAGAGATGACAATTCCTTTTAGAAGTGAAATCTCATAAGAACTAGATGAGAACGTCTTCAAGACCCTACAAGGTCTTATCCTATTTCATTTCAATTTATTGTAAGTTCCCTATAGGAACCTCTCCTTACATAAATGTGCCAAAATCAAGTCTCCAACCTATAACTCTTTTTCTCTCCTATGTACATCAGCATGTTCCTTATACTTCATGTCAATCTTCTTCAATTTATCCCTTACCTCCTTGTACAACTCATGAATGTAAGAAAAATATTTTTCTACTACAGTCCTACTCAAATTTGTATTGTTTCTCAACTCATCAGCGCCTCTAGGGCTATACACATAAACTATTTGAAAGGTTCTCTTTCGAGGACTCATGTTCACTGAATTGTTGTAAGAAAAATCTTCTTTTTCCAAGACAAGGTCCCACTGATGTGGTTTATCACCCACCAAGCATCTTAAAAAATTTCCTAATCTCCTATTCACAACACTATCTTCCTATCAGTCTAAGGATGAGATGCTAAATTGAATTATCCTAATTATATACCCATCTTCTTCCACAATTTCCACCAAAAATGGCCAACAAACTTTACCTCATCATTTGAAACAATAATTTTAGAAAAACCATGCAACCTAACTCCCTCTTTCAAAACTAGCATAGCAATGTGAGATGTATAACTATTTTTCCAACATTATATGAAATGTACCATCTTTGAAATTCTATCTACTACAACAAATATTGAATCATGATCTCGTTGGGTACGAGGCAGTCCCCAAAAAAATTGTACACACATGTTCTCACAGTCTCTCTAGAATTGATAATGGTTGATACAAACCATTGTTTTGTCATGCCCCCTTGGCATGTTGTAATATTTGACACCCTCGCACCAATATCCATAGGTCTAGTGTCATCTTGATCTAAAAATACCCTTCACTCACCTTTACCAACATTTATCAATGTTCAAGTGGTCTCCTAATCCACCATTTTGTTTTTCTCTCATTAGGTTCTCTCACATTCAATCCCTAGGAATGCACAATTTATATCCCTTAAACAACAAACCATATTGTACAAAATAGTCTAACCATATACTCCTATCTTTCTCCATTTGAATCTAAACAATTATCCAAGCTTCTTGAATATCAAGATCATTAGGGTATAATTCCCTCATCACATCATAACCAACTACACTGGCCATAAATTCATTCAACAACAAATATTGTCTACTAAATTCATTTTCTACCCTATTCAATTTACCACTCTTATGCTTCAAAACAAAAGAATAACTTTGTAAAAATTCAACCCATTTCATATGCCCTTGGTTCATCTTACCTTGACTATTAGTGAATTATAAGTCATGGTGATTTTCGTAGAGTATAAATTCTTTAGGCAACAAATAATGTCTCCACTTTTTGAAAGCTTGCACTATAGCATAAAATTCTTGATCATAAATTGAATATTTCCTCTTTTCTTCATTCAACTTCTTGTTGAAATAGGCAATGGTCCTTCCCTCTTATGTCAATACCCCTCCAATCACACATCGACTAGCATCACTTCTACTTGAAATACCTTGTCAAATTCTACCAACATAATTTAGACTACTTGTTCTATTACCTTTTTCTTCAACTAATGAAAGTTTTATTCCATTGCAGCTATCCCCTACCAACCTTCATTGTTTCTATGATAGATACACATATCCCATTGAAACTTTGAATAAACTTTCTAGAAAATCTCTCAAGATCATGAATGCTCCTAGCCTTAAACATGATCTTGGGTGAAGGTCAATCTGCTATTGCCTTAACATATCTTCAACCCCTCTTCTAAAACTATAAAGCCTAGATATACCAATTATTTCTTCATAAAATTACACTTCTTTAGGTTCACTAGATATTTTCCCTCCTTCAACCTCTATAACACAACCTTAATATATAACAAGTGTTCCACCTTTTTCCTACTAAAAATCAAATTTTCATCAAGATTATAAACAATAAATTACCTAGGAAAGGCTTCAATACCTCATTCATCAAGTGCATGAATGGTGCAATCATAGATGGAGGGTCCAAAAAGAACTATCCAACTGTGCATCTTAGAGTCAACACAACGGAAAAATAAATAAAAATACTCAGTAAACAAAGATCTTTATTGAATCAACAACTTATAGTCTTACATGCATGTCATGTGCAAAATAGTTAGGGCTCACAAGCCTGTTGCAAGGGCATTACCACATTACAACTAGCTCAAGGCCTTATTATAGTCCACAACCTAGAAGGTTGGATTGAATTGCGGACTATCTCTAATGATCTACTTGATTAACTAATAAACTAGATGATTTTCAAATGATTAAAAATGATCTTAAATATGATTCTCTAGCTCCAATAATGGTCCACATCAACCTCAAGGGTTTACAAACCCCAATGAATTATCAAGCGTGTAGGTTGGCCTTAAAACATGAAAGATAATCCTTCGCAAGATGAAACATATTGCTGATCTCTAAGAAAGATTCCCTTGGACCCAAAATACTTGTATGATGCTCCATTAACCTCAACACACTCTGGAATATGTCTGCACAACAATTTTGTACCAAATCAGAACTAAATGCTCTGACTCTGAATGACAATGAAATTCTGCTCGAGCGATAATTTTCTGTAAACAAATGCAAACTTTTTGAAATATGGATATGTTGTAGATGACCTCATGTAGATTCTATATCTTTCTTTGTGAGCTGAGAAATGGAAATGCAATGAAATGCGGAATGAAATGTTGAAACTGCTATAGATTGAAATGACAAAAAAGAAATATTTTTGGTTGATACAAGATTGCTTTACAACCAGGGATACTCCTACATCAGACACCCAAGTTTGGAAGAAAATTGAGTCCCTCAATTTCCAAGGGCTAGAGGAAAACCAAAGTGGTCCACCTCAGCCTAAGAAAGCCATGATGAATCCTCCACTACTCTTCCTTTACATTTTACCAAATATCCCTTGTACTGCTTATTTCTAGTGCTCCTTTCAATTCTGGTATCCAAAATCTGCTCAATCTCCTTCGGTGGTTGATGTGATAACTGCTCCTTCAAATCCACTTCATTTCTATTGCCACTTGACTATCCTTCATGATACTCGTATATGTCTACCACATTGAAAATAGGAGATATACCAAGTGTCTCTAATAACTCCACTTCATATGCATTTCTAGAATCAAACTTTCTCATCTTCAGCTTATTATATGTTCCAACTAGAAATCTTTCCTTCTTGAGATATACCATAACTTCATCTCCAAAAATGAACTCCTTATGTCTCCTCCTCTCATTTTCCTCCTTATACTTACTATTCATATCCTCCAAGTGTTTCTGGACTTGACTATGCAATGTTTTCGTGAATCCTGAAAACTATTCTACTTATGTTCTCATCTTGTTCTCCATACTAATGTGTTTGAGCTCTACAACTCCTACGGGATGTGTTCCTATCACAATCTCAAATGGTGTCTTCCTTGTACTCCATTTTACTGAATTATTGTATGCAAACTCTACTTGCGGTAGAACTATATCCCAATTTCCCACCTTGTCTCCAACCAAATATCTCGATAAGTTACCCAAACTTTTGTTTACTACCTCTATTTTTCCATCTATTTGTGGGTGATCTGTTGAACAGAACTTCGGATCTATCTTCATCTTCTCCCATAATGTCCTCCAAAAGTATCCAATGAACTCGGTATCCCTATTTGAAACTATAATCTTAGGTAGTCTATGTAATCTCACAATCTCCTTGAAAAATAGGTCGGCAACATGCACAACATCATTAGTCTTTTTGCAAAGAATGAAATGTTCCATCTTAGAAAATATATCCATTACTACCATTATAGAATCATGTCCTCTATGTGTTCTTGGTAATCCCAATATGAAATACATGCTTAAATCTTCCCAAGGTCTCTCTGGTACTATCAAAGGTTTGTACAATCTAGCATTCTGACTATTCCATTTTGCTACTTAACAAATTCTACAACTTTGAACAATATTCTTGGCATCCTATATATCTGCAGCCAAAAATAGTGTTCACTCACCAAAGCTACTATCTTGTCAACACCAAAATTTCTTGCTAGTCCTCCACTATGCTTCTCCTTGATCAGATTCTCCCTCATTGAACTCTTCAAAATACACAACTGATTTCCTTTGAACAACATATCTTCTTGAATGAAATAATCCAAACATTAGCTCTAGTCTATTACTACTAATTCTTTACATGCTCTCCAAGCTTTAGCAAAATTTGGATCATCTTTATACATGTGCTTCAGTTCCTCAAAACCCAATACTTCTACTCTCATTTTTGTCAAAAAATTCCTTCTCCTACTTAAGGCATTTGCAACTTTGTTTGACTTTCCACTCCTATGCTTCAATACAAATGCATAACTTTGCAAGAACTCAACCCATCTCATATGTCTTTGTTCAACTTTCCTTGAGTGTTCAAATACTGCAAATCTTGATGATCAATATACAACACAAATTCCTTAGGCAACAAATAATGTATCTGCTTCTTCAAGGCTTGAACTATGGCATAGAATTCCTAATCATAAACTGAATATTTTTTCTAGCATCATTCAACTTCTCACTGAAATAAGCTATGGGTTTTTCTTTTTGACTCAACACTGCTCCTATTGCATTTCTACTTGCATCACAATCAACTTGAAATACTTTTTCAAAATCAAGTAATGCTAACACTAGATGTTACATCATCTTTTGCTTCAACAATTCAAATCCTCTTTGTGCTCTAGATGTCTATTTAAAGTCCTTCTTATCTCCTCTCACTATCTCTATCATAGGTGTGCAAATGCTACTAAATCTTTTGATAAACTTTTGATAGAAACTAGCCAATCCATGAAATGATCTTACCTTTCCAATGTTTATTAGTGTAGGGCAATCAACTATTGGTCTAACCTTCTTAGGGTCCATCTTCAATCCTTTAGCATAAATGACAAAACCCAAGTATACCAAATCTATCTTCATAAAGCTACACTTCTTGGTGTTAATCAGCAACTTCTCTTCTCTCAACCTCTGCAATACTTGTTTGATGTTCCACAATTTTTCTTCTCTAGTCTTACTGAAAATTAGAATATCATCCAAGTAAATAATGAAAAACTTACCCAATAATTTCTTTAGTACCTCATTCATCAATCTCATGAAAGTACTAGGTGCATTGGTCAATCCAAAAGGCATCACTAACCACTCATACAATCCTTTATTAGTATTGAATGCAATCTTCCATTATCTCCCTCTTTGATTATGATCTGATGATATCCACTCTTTAGGTCAATCTTTGTGAAATACTTTTCTCCACTCAACTAGTACATAATGTCATCCATCCTTGACAATGGGAATCTATATTTGACAATGATCCTATTGATTTCTCTTGAATCTATACAATTCTCCACTCTCCATCTTTCTTTGGTGCAAGTACAACAGGTACTACACATGGGCTTAAAATTTCTCTGACTAATCCGTTCTTCAACAACTCTTGTATTAATCAGTCCAATTATGCGTTCTTCATTGGTTTCATTCTATGGGTTGCCTTGTTTGGAAAAATTTATCATAGTATTAGATTGGTATGATGACTAATGCTCCAGACTGGTGGAAGTCCATCCAGTACATTCTTTGATATGATGTCCTTATACTCTACTAACAACTCTACTACCTTTGTCTGCAGTGTATTAACATCCTTTGGTATCTTCGGACTGCCACACTTCTTTGGGATCAATGCAAAATAGAGGTTTGCATGCCTCAATCCATCCAAAAACATCCTTCCATCTACCAAACATAGTCTAGCAGTGCTACAAACTTCACTTTTGTCCTCTTCTTCCAAAGGTTTCAACTTAATCCTCTTGCCATTTGAAGTTATAGTATAGGTTTTCTTCTTCCATCATGAATTGCTTTCCTGTCATATTGACATGGTCTTCCTACCAATAAATGGCATGCATCCAAATAATATCACACAATACTTCATCCTTATATGACCCTATATGAAATTTCACCAAACATTTCTTATTCACCAATATATTATGCTCATCTTGAATCCATGCTATCCTATAGGGGTTTGGATGTTTCAATCTCTTCAAATTCAACTTGGTTACTATCTCTTCTGAAACTAGATTATCAGTTCTATGACTATCAATGATGACTTTACATACCTTTCCTTCAGACTTACATCTTGTTCTAAACAAACTCTTTCTTTGTGGTGGTTCCTTAGTCACTTCTTCATGCATCAAAACTCTCCTCATTACCAATGATTCTCTTCTTAGGTTTCCCAACTAAATTAGGGGATTCAATAGGTTCTTCATCCACATAAGTTGCTCTTCTAATATGTTTAGTTTTCTTTCTGATATTTCCCTTATGGAATTCAAATGCTCTATGTCCACCTCCACACTTGAAATAGGTTCCTTTGAATGGTCGAGCTTTTTAGATCTTCCTTCATCTCTCCTATATCCATCATTGTGGGATGAATTATGGCATCCTCTGTCACTGCAGTAGAAATTTCTATCGTCTCTCCCTTTGTGGTATGAATTGCGGTCCTTCTCTTCACTGTGGTATGGTTTCTCATCCTTGTTCAGTTCTACATAAGGTCTTCTCTCTTTGGATTATGATCCACTCCTCCAGAATCTTCCTCTTGCACTCCTTTGCCTTTGTTCAAACTTCTTGTTTAGCTTCTCCTCCACTTTCAGTGAAAATTGGTATGCTTCTTAAAGTGATGTCATATTCACCATGCTCAATTCCTCTTGGATTTTTTTTCTCATTCCATTGATTTACCTCACAACATTTTCTTTGCTTGCTTCACTATGTCCAATTTTGATGATCATCTTGTAGAATTCTTCAATATACTCTTTCACAAATTTCTCCTTTTGTCTTAGGTTTTGCAATCTTTTCAACAATTCAAGCTCATAATCAACAAGTATAAATTAATTCTTCAAAATTTTCACCATCCTATCCCACTTTATGATTTTCTCTTTTCCTCTTCTATTCCTATCCATTTGAAATTATTTCCACCATATAGCAACATGACCTTTCAACTTAGTTTTTACAAATCTCACTCTTTCTAGATCTTCAATTTCCTCATATTAAAGTATTCTTCCATATCATTAATCCAATAAATCAATTCTTCAGGATTAAATTTCTCACGTAATTTTTGAATTTTAATTCTAGGTCGCTTACCAATATTTGAAATAGCTTTCAACATTTTCACTTGATCTAATTTTTCTTCTTCTTCGTCTAGGGCTTCTTCATTGCGATTCGCAGCAGGATCTAATTCATCATCACTTTCATCTTCATGTCTAGGGTTTAAACCTTTCATTTTATCTTCTGAACTACAACATCCAATTGGACTCGCATTGCTTGCATAATCTCTAACATTTCACCCATTCTTTCAACAACATGCACCATAGCAGGTGCTCTCCTTGGTGGAATCTCTCTCCTTGTATCTAGTGCAATTTCCTCACTTCAGTGATTTGGCTATAAGGGTTTCAACTGCCACACAGTCGATGATCAATTGAAAATAACATGTAGGCTACCTCAGTTTGGTAATATTTTCACCACAAGGAATGCCTTCAGGACTCGTAAACTCACTCTGATATCATTTGGTGCAGTCATAGATGGGGGGTCCAAAAATAACTATCCAACTGTGAAAATTAGAGTCAACACAATAGGTTTGCTGCAAGGACATTACCACATTACAATTGAATCAAGGCCTTATTACAGTCCACAACCTAGAAGGTTGGGTTGAATTGTGAATTATCTCTAATGATCTACTTGATTAACTACTAAATTGAATATTTTTCAAATGATTACAAATAATCTTGAATATGATTATCCATCTCCAATAATGGTCTATGTTAGCCTTAAGGGTTTACAAACTCCAATGAATGATCAAGCGTGTAGGTTGGCCTTAAAACATGAAATATAATCCTTCGTGAGATGAAACATATTAAGGATCTCCAAGAAAGATCCCCTTGGACCCAAAATGCTTGTATGATGCTCCAGTAAGCTCTGCACACTCTGGAATAGGTCCACACAACAATTTTGGACCAGATTGGACCCAAATTCTTTGATTGTGAATGCTAGTGAAATTCTAGGAGTGATAACTTTTTGTAAACAAATGTAAACTTTCTAAAATTTGAATATGTTGTAGATGACCTCGTGAAGATGTTATATCATGCTTCGCTAGCTGAGAAATGACAATGCAGTGAAATGTAAAATGAAATGTTGAAATTGCTACAAACTAAAATGATAGAAAAGAAATGCTTTTGGTTGATACAGGATTTCTTTACAACCAAGGATGATCCTGCATCAATGAAAGTGTTGGGAGCATTTCTCAAACCAAATAACATCTCCAACCATTCATACATTTCATCTTTAGTCTTGAAGGTTTTCTTCCATTCATCTCCCTTGTGAATCCTTATCTGGTGATATCCACTTTTCATATCAATTTTAGTGAAGTAGTTTTCTCCACTTAAGCAATCCAAAAAATTATCAAAGTCCTTAAAACCGAAGACAACCTATGGACCTGCCACCATCAAAGTCCAACTTTGCAAAATACATGTTAATCTATACCAAGAAGCACCAAACTAATAATCAGTTGTACCATTATAAATATCATATAAATCATGTAATCCCTCAAGGTTCTATATATTGACTCATCTGGATGCTCACACAATTGCATACTAAATCTTAGACACCTACAAGTGATCAAACAAGTACAATCCTCTCCTCGCACTACAAACTATAAAAACAACCTGATCCACTATGTAGTACACTATGCATTCTCTCCAATTCCTATTCGAAATAAAAAAAATTGATTTTGTATGCAAAATTTATGCTCAAAACCATGTACAAGATAAAATTTGGCTTCTAAGCCCTAAAATTTGATAAAAACTACAAAATCAAGGAACCAAACCTGTACCACTATATAGTGCTTGGAGAAAGCTTTTCGTTGACTATTAGAAGTCAAAAATTTGATACATTGGGTGAAAGTTATTCCTATTGAAGATAAGTTTCCAAATTTGGCTTGCTGGTGGTAGGGCAGTGGCCCTTGGGTGGAGCCACTAATTGTGTGTTGAGGATGTCAGAGTAGTGTTGCGATGGTTGGTGGAAAATTTTAAAAATATTTAAAATTGTTTTAATGTTGGTAGACTAAATTTTTAAGGTCGAGCCCTATAGGTTGGGAAAAAGCTCCATAAAATTGGGGACTTAGCCTATTGACACATCGAAGCCACAGGTTGGGGACCGACAACTTGGCTATCAACGAAAATCAACAAGCTTGCAATCGGTAGGTACATGCTATCGAATATGGCAATGCAAGTACAGGGTCTATGGACCCCACCCACCCCCCACATTATTTTTTATTTTTATTTTTATTTTAAATTTTTTAAATAAAATTTAACACATTTGCAATTTTTTATTTTTTATTTTTTATTATTATTTTTATTTTGTAGATGAATTAGATGGTTGTACAGCTATACGATAGGGTGGATATAGGAAAAAATCATTTTTTCATAATGGTTGAAATAGGCCAAATTGTATATGAATCCTCATCTCTCGGCCATGTTGGATCCAATGGTGAGGTTTGTTTTGTCTCAAGAGGTCATCTACAAAATTTCCTCTAAAAAATGCTCATATGAAAGCACAATCCAAGAAACCCTTTTGACCCAAATTTCTCAATCCTTAGATCTATAATAAACCCAACAAATCTTCAAACCCCAAAAGCCTAAATATACAAAATAACACTTGCACATGTGTTCCATATGTTGTAATGCCTTAGATCTATCCTACATAGCCATGGATTCAACTTTGCACCAAATCTACTCAAATAAGGGTTATAATAAAACTTGGGAGCTCACATCTCTCACAACTAGTAAAGATTTGATCAATACCACTTGTTAATAAACAATGCATCATTACCCACATTCTTAATCCATTTCCTACATAACCTCATGAGATAAAATTATGCATACAAGCACATAGATAACCATAATGCATAGATCAACTAGAAAAGCCATAAGATAATACAAGATATACCATAGGAAAATCCTCAAGAGAGAAAAACCTAGCCTTCAAAAGCATCCATACCCCATTTATTATTCAGTAATAAAATAATACAAGCACTTGTAGAGTTACAATGAATACTTCTGAAGCATCAAGCCTCTCCAATTTTTCCTCCATTTGTCCAAGCATGAATCCACACATCCCACGCCATGATTCACATATGCACTCCTCAAGAAAACTCAATAATGATAGTCCATTCTTCCAACCAACCTTAACCTCTAAACATGTGTTTTCATTTATAGACGTAAGCTCACACAAATACAACCAAGTGGTAAGATAAAACCATATGACACAAAACCATTGATCCCTCATTTAATATTGGGTACTAAGCTTTAACTTTACTAAATTATTTCCCCAATATTAAATTATTATATGCCACCCACACATAAAATAATAAACCAATGTTACAATACAACTTTACAAGTGGTCCCCAAATAATTACCTAGTGTGGCTAAACACACCTCCTAGGTGCACCACAAATATATAATTATTCAATTATAACATTATAATATAATATTTTATGCAATGGTGTATAACACCATATCTTAACATAAACATATACAATTGTTTGTCTCCTATTAATATGGCCTATAGTTTTGGATGGATTTCATGAGGGAAAAAACATATTTTTCCATTATTGAATACTTCAATTCTATCCCTTACAAATACTTACTTAAAAACAAAATAAGATTCTCATACCCATCCTTATTTCTTTGGAGTAAGATAACAACAACAATATAATAGGAGGAAAATTAGAAGAGTTGGAAGGGTTTGTAATAGTCTATAATTACCAATATTGATGCTTCTATAACGGATTCTTTGATCTTCATGAATGCCTCGTTAAGATCCTTAAGATTGCTTTGGTTTTCTCAGAAAGTTTGGTGCGAACCTTCTTACAAAGTCAATTTATATAAAAAAGGATTGCACTCTCTTAACTATTTTAGGATTGGGAATAAGGTTAATTTCTATCCTTATCTCATCCTTAGACATAATGAGTCCCAACAATTTTCCTTCTTCTACACCAAATATGTATTTTTTGGGATTTAAAGAAATTTTTTACTCAAGGCATTTTTTGAATATTTACGCCAAGTGTTGGTAACTATATTTTCTATCCTTAGATTGTTTTTTTAGTTCATCCTAATATACCACCATTATTTAATGTATAATCTTGACCTATAAATGCAGCATTCATGGATCTCTATAAATTTGATCTTGTATTTCACTATTTTTTTCTTGACTAGAAAAATATTGGATACCCATTTAGAATTTTAGGTTGATTTTATGACACCTCCCTCTTTCATATTCTTTAATTCCTTATGCATCTTCGAATAAAGTGTAAGGTTGATCAGTCTTTTCTTTGGAAAAATATTTTACATTATATTGAAGAGTAATTGTATGTCGGAACAAAGACTATCTATAAGATTCTAGTTCATCATACAACCATGTAATTTATACTGCATGAATTTTTTCAATAGTGCAATCAGCTTTTTTTTCTTTGTTGGCTTTAATTTCTTAATAATGTAAACCATCTTAGGTTTAGCTTCAGTACCTATATTTACACTTTCCATATTACTTTCATCAACGAGGTGACTTCTACTCTTATAGCATTCAACATTATCAAACATCCTCTCTAACTCCACTTGCCCTTTGGGAAATTTTTTGGTCTTCAATTGCACTACTCCATTTCCCAACAACATCTCTTTCTTGTCTTCTAATCCAACCATGGGTTCCCAATCAATCAATCAGCTATCCAATTCATTCATGTAATTTAGAAACTTGTAAATTTTATAATTATCATTAAACACTTTCCAATTGTGAATGTTATTAGGTGTGCTAGGTTTCATAAGGACCTTAATGTTGGTTTGATACTAGGAAGGAACCAACTTCAATTCAAACTTAGATGCCTCAATAACTAAATCATCAACAACAATATTTTTTTAATCTATCAATCCATTCAAAACTAGCTACATCAAATAGCTCAATCGTCTCACTAACAATATTATGATACATTTTTATCTTTTCATTTTTGCTACATACACATTCCTTATATGTAAAGCAATCAATTCTAATCACTAAGAATCCTCATGCATTTGATTCTCTATATTTGAGAGAAGCATTCAATCCTACCATTAAAGATTCATACTCTACAATATTATTTATATATTTGAATGTTAACTTAAGAATATATTTGAAGGATTCACCATTTTGTGAGACAAGAACAATTCACTCCTAAACAATCTCTAGAACATGTACCATCAAAGAACATAGTTCACAAGTCATTTGCATCTTTGGTAGGAGTAGATGAAAGTAGAAACTTGACATTCTCATGATTTTCTCCTTTATAATATGCAATGAAGTGCTCAAGTCAAACATCAAAATAATGCACTACATTGATTGGTCCATACTTGTCATCAATATTTTTTTGTATTTTCTTTTCTATGTGCAACATGTCCTCTTCACTAAGTAATACAATGGTAATGTATTATAGATCTATTTGCACACTAACATTCATTGAGTTTGTCTACATTTTAGAAAGTAACATACCATAGGATTATTTGCTTTTTATACAACCAACTAAACTTCCATGTTGTTGACAACACCATGAATGTTCATCTCTTAGGAATCCATGGAGTAACACTTACCATAGGATTTAGACACTTTCCTTCCTAGATCATTCATGACAATAAGAGGCATGACATTACTTGAAGCGTCATTATCCAACATACAATTGTGAACTAGCCATCCATTGATCAGTAATTTGGTGTCAAAGGGGTCAACATTGGATTTGTTATTGGATAGGGAATTTCCTAGGTATTCTTCAATGGTTTCTTCTTTATCCTTATGATTTACAACATCATTAGGAATCACAACTAGCTAGTCAAGTTCTCTTACAAAAATGAAGTAATATAAGAGTTTATCACTACGTTTCGAGATTCAAACGAGTTCCCCTATTGGCATTGATATCCTAAATTCACTCATGACTTGTGTCATATCTATAGGGTTGTATTTAGGTAAGAATATACCCTATGAGATAGTGATATCACTAGCATTAGGAATATAAGGCATGACCAAACCAATAAAGTGTAAAATCCTTACCTCTTGTATCTTTCTCCTTTTCCTTGTCTTCATCTCTAGCTCCCAATGGTTGGGACTACTTTTGTTGCACTCACATTACTAGATTATTTGTTCCTAAAACATCTACTTCACCTTGAGGTGCTACACTTGGATTACCCTTTAGGCTATATTTCTTCTTAATTAATTGATATTATATTGGGTCCCTTTTACTTTACACTAGTTTGTTTGTAGGATTGGTATTCTTAACTTCATCTCTTGCTTTATGGTTGTTGTTGTTGGCAAGAGGAAAAAGGGGAATTATAGTCTGAATATCTATACTCGAATATCCCTTATGTAGTCTATTTATACCCTAGAGGATACATTGATATAGGGCACCTCTTAGTCTCCCTTTTCACCCTTAGGTTCTGCAAGTCCTAGATGCAATAGTTTTTAGCATTGCCCTATACCTTGCTAACACTTGTCCTTTTCTAAATTTGGTTCATTTCCTCTTGGCACCATACAATTTGTGTTTCCCATAATATACATAAATGAGCATAATAAAAAACAAAAAGGTGCATCACTCTTAGAAGAATCCCTTATTACTCTTGTCTTTCAATATATCTAGCTCCTTAGTCAAATTGTCCTATATGCCACACCTTATTGTAGATGGAAGGGTAATGGACATGAAAGATTAATTCTCTCAATATACCAAACCACTTATTCATTGAACCTTTTAATATACCTAATGATATGTCGAATAAGAGAGTACAATAGTATGAGAGTAGAGTGGCATTGTTGGAAATGATATGAAAAGGTCTTGGTTATGTCAAATGGTGTATTGGTTTGTGCTGGCAACCTATATGCCAATTGACAAAAATAAAATCTTCATGTGTCTAGAGTTTCGTCTTTAAATTCTGCCTATGGTGCCTTAGGGATCATAGCTTGTGCACCCTATGCTGGTATACCACAGCAACTACAAAATGAAGGATCCAATCACACTCTGACCACCAACAACCTGTACTTGACGTAAGCGGCTATCCAGCCCCATGAATATACCGGGGGCATGGATGAGGTCATACATTAAGTTAACTGCTGATTGGGCGGCTGGATACATGATGTTACTGCTCAACATTAAGTTAACTGCTGATTGGACAGTTGGATGCATGATGTATGACCCCATCCATACATCCGGTGCATTCACAGGACTGAATAGCCGCTTCCCTACTTGATTACCCCTCGATGCCTCTTCCTCCCCTTTTTACACTCCCAAAATCCAGCACAGTCAATGAAATTGGAACCTCGTCATTCCTATCCATGTGCTTTAAGTTTTCAACAACAATATCAGGATTTTTCCTTGTAACAGGCGTATTATTTTCTTTGAAAAACAAGAGAAGAAAAAGAAACAAATAAAGATATTCACCGTACAAAGTATTCCACTTAATTCTAGGTCATAATTTATAGAACACGGAAGTGGAAGCACTAGCAACATAGAAACAAGGAGGAAAAGCCAAAATGGGTTGAAAAAAGCAATAAAGAGAAGGAATCTGACGTACGCGTGGGCTCCAATCCTTGTTACAGAAGTCGTGGTAAGTGAGGGAGGGAGTTGCAGGAATCCAGTACGCGGAGCAATAATCATGAGTGGCGACCCCCACGCCTAACAAAACAAAATCTTTCGCATCGTATGTCTGCATATGCTCCCACTTAAATCTGCACATAGAACACTTATAACCGACAGAAAAGGGTGTTCCCACACACCTCTTTAGCAGCATGCGCCTTCGCTTGACCTTCTTAGATGCCAACAAACTTCATAGAGAAAATTAATTGATATGGCCTTCTCCAAACTCGCCACAAATCACGAAATCGTGTAGATCTAAATATGCATCTCCCATCCAAAAATGGGAATGTCAAATATACAGCCCACTAGATCTACCACCAATATCTATCCACAAGAAGTGCCAAATCTCACGTAGCACTTGTTTGGTTCAGTCACAGACTCAAACAATTCAGATAATCAATCTATCTTTCTTTCTTTCTTTCTGGTTAATGACAGGGGCATCTCTGCGACCCCGTCCAGCAGCCTATATCTTGAGTATCTGGGCAAGTGGGGGTGAGACTAGTCCCCTGTGGGGGGACCCAACAACCGGTAAGTTAGTCCCAATCAGATAAACTTGGGAGCAGAGTTGAACCCGAAATCAATAGAAAGCAAACCCACGGCCCAAGATAATCTTTGTTTTACCATTTTAATGAAAAATGTGATAAATCATTTTTATTAGAGCAATTAATCACCATCAAAAGACCTCCTTATGAGCTGATTTAGAACTTTAACATCATATTTTTCAGGACTTAGGGAAAAGATACCTATGACATTATGTCCCTCATCTGATACAGCCTTTGATTTCTATTTGAAGGCATTTTTTTATGTCTAATAATTTGGATGTAATTGTGTTGCTTCTAGCTTGGTTGTAGTTGTGATTTCCTCTCATTATAGAATTTGTTGAGTATTGTTACTAATTAAGATCTTAGTTTACTAATTGTTACAAATAAATATAAAATTAATAAAATGAGAGTTACAAGATATACAAATCAAACATATTACACATTATATAAAGGGAAAAACCTTTTGGATTAAAAAACTCCATAAAGCATTATTCCATTACAAAACACTTACAAAATGGTCTATTAAAATGTAGATCGAACCTCGGGATCTACTTATCCTACTTTCACATGGCTAATAATACCTCTAGTGTATCATCATATAATTCACTATTCATCTCCAAATTTTGTACCTCTTAATCAGTAAGAACCTTCTTAAATATAGAAGGGGTGGCAAAATACCTGAACACGTATTCAAAACAACTAATTATAAATAATCAATAACCTAATAGTTATTTTAAATGGAATATGCTTAGTAAACATATAATATATAAGATTTAATAACTTTATTTTAAATAATATATATGTTATAAGGGTATTAGTCTCTCATTCAATGTTAATAGGGGGCATCTATTGTCAACTTAAGTATTCTTTGACAGTGATAAACGTGGACACAAATATATTCCGAAATGAAGAAAATGTTTTTAGAACTACACAAAAATCATTCTCATATTTATAGCTCTAGTGTTTTAAAAATTATGCTTTACATTGTAAGGAAGCAAGATGTGTGGATTCTTACACTAATCATAATGGGAATACTATGCAAAAAAATTGAGAATTTATCTAACTTGTTATAGTAAGCAAAGAAATACATAGAAAACTAAAATAATTATGAAACTATAAAAAAAAGATTCATGTGGAGAAAAACATTTCAAGAGAAAAACCTCACTCCAAAATTACATAATATATTATAAATCTAATAAAGGATTACAACATGCTTTCAATGCAATTCTTCACTAAAGTATACTATCAACAATTTTTCTAGTAGCATTTTGGTAGCATATGTGTACCTACAAACTTGACATAATAAACTATTATCCCACAACCTCAATATATAGGAAAATGCAGTACAAGATACCACAAATGGTATTGTAAACCAAGTGTCAAAAAATGGTCATAAAAACAAAAAAATAGCTCCTAAAAGTGGAGGAACAAATTCACACACCCCTCACACATGTGGAACCTTAATGATTAGTATGTAACTCTTGTCTTGCCATAATTCATCATAATTAATCCATACAACACAATGGTCACATCTAAAGTAACCTCTCCTATTTTAGCCCTTTGAATTTGTTATAACATCATAAAAATAGGCCTTCCATTATATACCACTAAATGGGCATATATTTTGACAAGTAATAACTCATTTTTTAAGGCATCAACTTGTGGAAAAAATGTCAAATCAAAACCTGGTGTAGGGTCACCAGGACAGGTTATATGCGGGTATGTGTAGGATCATGATGGGCCAAAAAGTGGCAATATTATGGGTATTTATAGGGTATGTGGCTAACGACTTTTTTTTACCCAAAATTGATGAAACGAAAAGGGTTTTTAGAGGAGATTCTCATATTTCAACCAATATAAATTATTCTTTAATTTGAATTTAATAAATAATTATTATTCATTTTCTATTAGAATTACAACTAAAGTCTTAATCGATAGGCTGCTTGAAAAACATCTATAACTTTCAAACGGTATCACATTTTTTGAATCCGAAATATGCGTCACATTCTATGCTTCACATACTATAGGATTAAAAAAAGAAAAATTAAATTTCATGAATTTTTGACCAAGTTAAGGTGGTCAGACATACGAGTTTTTATATTTTTAAAAAGTTGTAATAAAAAATTCATAATTAATTATTTACTTGGAAAAAATTACAAAAAAATATGCATCACATCGGACATGAGTCCTCTACTTATATATAAAATTGTATAAAAAATATTATCATTTTATTATGGTTAGGTGGTCAGACAGACACCTACTTCTTATTTTTTCCCTAAAATTTAAGTACTACTGCATTGAAATTTCAAATTTTCACCAAATAGATTTTATTTATTTTTAAATAAACCTAGTAGTTTAGAAACTGCATTCAATTTTCTACAGATTCTATTGTTACATATTTTTGAAATAATATAGATAGCTTATTCAAATTTTTACATCAAGTTTACTAACACTGATTTTTCTAAAATTTTTGCCACTTAAGGGCCTATTTTTTCCATGATGATCCTGCACATACCCATGCATATTTTGTGTAATTTTGGTTTTAGGTTGTTTTGTGTGTTTTGAAGTTTCCTAAGGTCATTTATGACCATGTTTGTTCATGTAATCCATTTTGGAGTGCTTATAGGGTCGTTGGTTTAAAAGTGCAAAAAGTTGCCAAATGTGCAAAAACGTTGTCATGCAAAAAGCAAGAAAGTTGTCCAAGTTGCAAAAAGCAAGAAATGGTTACAAAACAAAGAAAGAAAATGTTCCTAATGATTATGATCAGTTGTAATGGATGAATACACCTTGAAGAGTCAAATAAAAGTGTGAAAAACTTATTTTTGAAGTTCTTGGTTAATGAAAGCAAGCTTTTTCCTGTGATTTTGAGCGTTCCAATTTGTTATGCTTTATTGTATATCCTGTACGGCCCATGTAACGGTCTGAAAGCTATTGTATTTTATCAAGTCATGAATCTACTTTATTTTTTCTTTTATTTCATCAATTTTGGTCTAGTTTAGAGAAAGTTATTGCAATTTTTCTAAAAATTGCCTCAAACCCTACCTAGGGTGAGCAGTGAGCAAAAATAAATATGTAACTCACCTCTCCACCATTGGAAAATCACCAAAATGGGTGGAGAGGTCTGCATGCATGTATTTTACTTTTTCTCAAGCTTGCAAGGGCCCAAAGAGGAGTTTGCACATGCTTTTTGAGTGACAGTCAATTTGATATGTGCATGTATCAAACTGTAGGACAATATTGAAGAGATAACTCATGAATTTGAGGCTTGAATCTTATTGACCTTTGTTATTGGAAGCATTATGCAAGTGCAGTGATAGGTCTCATAGACCTCCACAAGGGGTTTTGTAACATTCTTGAAGGGTTATGCAAGTCACATTGTGACTATCCCAAGAGAACTAGTTAAACAATCATAAGAAATGTGTTGGTTTCCAAGCATGTTAAGATCTGCCCTTGAGTCTAGGCATTGAACACTTAGTGGAATCACATTTAGAATGTTGGAAGTAAGTATCCAAGTTTGTGTTGAGTATTTTTACACTCCTTAATGGTCTACCCTTGTTCATTGAATCATCTCACCAAGTTTGAGCAATACAAGATTGTAAGTCTCAAGATTGGTTGCTTTGTTAGGGTGTTGTCATTGTGTCTTGATGCATGGAGTTAGCTAATGCATTGAAATGCATTACAATGTGCTTTACCATGATGTTGTGTTGTCCCACCTTGCATTGGTGTGTTTTCTTTCATATGAATGCTCTAAAAACCAAATCATCAATTGTGACAAGGTGTACTAAGATGCCCCTTTTTTTGTTGCCTATGAAGTCCTTAAGGGAATGTTTTGAGACAGTCAAGTTTTGTTAAACTCCTTCCTTCCTTTACATCAAAACCCCACATCCCTTTTTGGTGGAACACAATCATATAATTATAAACAATATCAAATAATTATGAGAAAATAAATAATAAATATATAAACTTAGAAAATTTGTAAGGTTGAGAGACCTAATTTGTCAATATAAATCCAATGTCTTATAAAAAAAATTATTGGACCCTAGAAATCCTCAAACTAGTGTCCCCTAAATTCATTACATAGTGCTCATAGATCTTATTTAATACAATACTTTCACAAGTGGAATATTTATTGAGAGAAGAATTTATAATATTCTTGAAGGACGTGTGTATATAATACCTAGAGGTCTTATGGTATGTCTATTAAGTCTTAAATGTAGGATTTAACCATTACAAGGTTTCATTGACCTACACACTCCCCCACAATGACATCACCTACGGCCACACATTAATCCAAATTTGAAGAAATAAGTACTACACAAAGGTTTGATATGTGATCGATGAGATTCCAACCTCATTCTTCTTGATCATAATATATTCTATATAATAATCAGACAAACAAAATTGAGATAATTTTTATTAGTTAAAAAATTTCCCTTGGTGGAAGTGTCAAGTATATTTAATAGCTTCTCTCTCTATTCTAAGAAGATAATTCTTTGGTAAGAGTAAAATAGCCAAGGTTATTCTATAATAAAATAGGACATAAATATTAGTACCCAAATAAACCACTTCCATTAATCTTCTAATTCATATTGATTCTTCTAAAGATACTTTTATATTTATCCTTTTGATAAAAAGACATAGAAGGTAGCTTGTTTAATTATTATGTTATAATTATAAAAAACACAATCCACAAGATCAAATAGCGAACAAAGAAACCTTCCACATAAGAGAGCTACAAAAAATACTATGCAATATCCTCAATAAGAAAATATATAGAATGAAAGGGTAACAAAAGGTTATCAAAGGCTAAAGAGAGATAATACAAATGAGGGTTGAGTGCAATATAGGAGCAACTATAAATGATAAAGGGATTAGATCATGAAAAGTGTCAACATCGCATGCAATGAGATAGAATGATCTAATAATAGCTCTATAGTTTAAAACATAAAAAAGCACTCCCAAGTTTAGCTTAAGTGCATGAGAATATATTAGATTAATAATTAACTAAAGATTAATTAATTATTAGCTAATGCATGATTACTCTAACATCCCCCCTTAAGATGAACTTAGGAATAGCTAAAAACCCTAAAAAGAGAATTCATGATGGGTCTTGACAAACAAGGCCTAGTAAGGTACCCATGTACAAACAATTTAATCTCTCACAACTTGAGAAAAGGAGAAAAACACATTGGAAAAACTCATCTCCAAAAAAGAGAAAGACGAATGAAGGATGAAAAATCCTCCAAAACAATGCGAAGGAATAAGATGCCTACAACCAAAATAATGTCCCAAAAATGAGGAACATGTAGAATGTCACGGAAGCACAAAGAATTTGTAGGCAACTATCACAAGATAACTGATATAGTGTTGAAATGAATAAACTCCAGAAATAGAAATGCAAGATTGTCCATATGGTAAATGATCCATCTCACCGAAGTGCAAAGGTGACCAACCACTGATGTACGTTGCATCTACCTAGTACATAAGACAAAGAACTGGATATGTATATCACTCAAAAAATGAAAGCAAGGAAACATTGCTAGAAAAAAATATAGCCCTTGAGAAAAAAAGATGTCAGAATATACCTAGCCAGACGGAATATGCTAAAAAAGATGATGTTTTCCAGAAAAGTAGGTCAGTTGAAAACTGAATATCCACTAGTTTTTTTGAAATGGTTAGTTGCCACCAACATAAACCCATCATTGGGCATTGCAAAAGATGTCAATGAGGGTTTGTGAACCCGTTGATAGGGCCACATGGGCCTGTGAGAGTATGAGCCCACATGTTGCAGGTATTGACCGACCTACAAGTTTTTTATTAAAACTTGTGTTGTTTTTTTCGTATATTTTTTAAATTTTCTAAATAAAGGAAATTTAGAAAAAAAACACCGACCTCTTTTTGCTACCTTTTTTTTTTAACTATGTGCATAGGACATATAGGGGTTGTACAATCCTTGTGCCAAAAAAAATCCCTAGAAGCTTCTAATGCCAATTATAGGAAAATTTATAGTCAAAATTTATCAAATCGGCCTCTTGTTCATCCACCTGTGAGGTTCTTTTTGCACCAAAATACACCTAAAAATCACCCACCTTCAAAAAATTGTAAAAAATACAATGTAGAATCGAGATATAAAGTCATGTAACCCTTGTTGAAGGAAAAACTCAGAAATCGAGAAGGGGTTCGTTGAATTCTTGCTTTAATACCATGTTAGAATTGTGAAAAAACATGAGCTATAAGATCAAACAACAAACAAAGACATTTTCCAAACAAAAAAGCTACAAATAATAATATGTAATATCCTCAAAAAGAAAAAGCTACAAAATGGAAGTGTAACAAAAGGTTATCAAAGGTATGAAATCTCAAGAGATAATACAAATGAGGGTTGATTCCTATATAGGAGCAGGGTGATCCCACAATACTAGTTTACATTTTTTGGCCAAACTAGACATTGAACTAGATTTTTTAAACTAAATCTTCACTTTCAGACACCTATAGCTACTAAACCATGAGGAATTTGAAGATGATGCAAACTAGTGATCTATGAAATTTTGTCTTTAGATTCTAAAAATATTTTCTTAAAAAAAATTGGAATCAAATTGCATTTCTTTTTCCATCTCCTTCGAAAACTAGTTTTTAACAGTAAACACCATTTTTAAAGAGTGGTGTTTGTTGGTGTAATTAATATTTAATTACACTTTACATAAGTTGGTTTTTCCTTCTCTACCTCATCTTTGCATTTGTACATGAGTACCTGATCAGTCCTTGTTGTCAGGACTCATATTTGCATAATAATTTTTCTTCTCCCTAAGTTGCACTTATGGGGGGTGTTGCTGTAATTAATATTTAATTACACTTTACATAAGTTTACTTAGGTAATTATTTAATTCCTAAGTCATAGGTTCTTATCTTTATCTTTTGAGCTATCTTGTTGCTCAAGATAAGATTAGGGTTATGCGTCTTTTCTTTTATAAAGCAAATCATTATCATGTAATTATTGAATTCTCGAATAATATTATGTTGCACATCTTTTTGAAATAGCTCTTCTTTTTTGTTTTTCTCTTCTATGGAAGGTCTATTCTGGTTTGCAAATCTGATCTTGCTTTCTAACAGTGTTTATTGTAAAGAACATAATTTTTTTCTATGAAGGATTTTTTTTTTGAATTTAGCTTTGTAACCACGATATCTAGCATGTTCAATTGGTTTCATAGTGTTTTATTCAATGTTATTTTCTAAATTAAGTTTTGAATTCAAATCAATTACAATTTAGACATAGGTTCAAACAATATACAACATAACTTTTTTTGTTGTATCAAAATTCCTTTTTTTTCCTAGATCAAGGACATACCTAGCACGAACATATTTTTCATAATTGTTTTTGATAATCTACTATTTTTCCACATGTGCAGAATAGAGAGCTTGGTTTTTGGTGAAAAACCTATTTTTAATTAAACTAAAAAAATACATAATAAAACCAAAATATATTAAAATTATATTTGATGGATAGCTCGTTCTGACGACTACCATCATCCAATTGGTTATGTGAAGTTGATTCCATTTTCATATAATTTAGCCTAACCTTGGAAAGGAAAAATTTTGCAAAAAATTGCAAGACGAGAGGCAGAAGGGAAAAAATGGGGGATTTGAGCGAACCCCCCTTGACCCTTCAAGCAAAGGCGAGTTCTCTCGAACCTCCCTTTTTTACAATTTTATTTTTTTTCATTAAAATAAATGTGCAAAAAGGGGGATGACATCATAGGGGGGTTCAGTTGAAGGAGGGGTTTGAGCGAACCCCTTTTTGGGTTCATGTGAACCCCCCCTTCGAGCGAACCCCTAAAAACCACCAAAAAAAAATTATTTGGAGCATTTTTGCAATTTTTCTTCGTGAAGGAAATTGTAAAGTAGTATTGTGGGATCACCCAACAACCCTAAATGATAAAGGGATTAGATTATGACAAGTGTCAACATCTCATGCAATGAGATAGAATGATCTAATAATAGCTCTCTATTTAACATAGAAAAGCACTCCTAAGGTTAGCTTAAGCACGGATGAGAATAAATTAGCATAATAATTAATTAAATATTAATTAATTAATAGCTAATGCATGATTACTCTAACATATTACTCCATCCATGAGATACCATATGCACCATCTATTTTGAAGAGATAGTACTTGTGGTATATTTTCTATCACTAGGATTGCTAATATAGTTAGTGTAGTGTAGAAAATTGTCACCTTTAACAATTTCACACTATGTTCTGGGCCCCCTAAATTATTGAGCCTAATTGACCCCCCTAATGTCCTAAAATTATGTACTTTGGAGCCCATTTGTACCACTTTTCAATAAATTACAAGCATGAATAAGTAAACCCAAGTCAACATGTTACCCAACACTTAATGTCCTGGAAGTTCGGGCTAGGACCCATACGCCCTTGGGAATATGGATCCCGCTTCTTAGCCAAGACCTATTTTTGACATGTTGGTGGAATTTTAACATTTAAAATTCAAATTTCAAGTGTCAACTTTTAGGATCTAATTTTCACAAAATTAGGATAAATGCCTATAAATACCTAGTATTTTCACCATTTGAAATCAAATGATTATGAACAAGCTAGAGGTGAATATCAAGAGAATTCAAGAGAAATTCAAGAGTAGCATTTCAGTGTTTTATTGTAGCAATTCAAGATCCAAGCATCATGCCAAAGTGTATGTGAGTTCATGTTGTTTTATCATCATTGTTTTATGAAACCTAACCCTTTTTGTAGGTCTTCAGAACACTCAAGAAAATCAAGCAAGAAAGATCCAAGTCCTTGAGGTGATGTGGATGACTTTAGTCCTTCAAGGAATCCATTGAAGGGTAGTAAGTTTTATCACTTTGCGATTTCATCATTCCTTCCTTCTAATTATCCATTTATCATTGATATTACTATTGTGGAAGTGGAAACACTTACATGGGGTTTGACTGAAGCAAGCCCCTAAAATGGCCCAGGTTTTTCCTCTCTTTGTGAATGTGTAGATCATAGGTTGAAGAATATTGAAGAAGGATTGAAGAAAATTTGTCCATTATTGCATTTTTTGGCATACATCTTCTCAAGATACAGAAATGCACCTACAAATTTATCTAACAATATCCCAACAATTTTGTAGAAGGAAAACAAAAGCACATATCCAACACTAGAGGTCCCCAGAAGTTGATTAGGACACCCATAAGAAGACCCAGAAGTCAATTGGGTTAATCATTCCAATTTGATTCCAATCCATTTCAATCTTCAATCAGATATAGATCCAAGTATAATTGGCTCATCTTCATGGTTGTAAGTCAATCTAATCGCCTTGTTGATCTACATCTTAATGTAACTTGGAAAACGACCCCTTACATCCTAGGTTCTTTACATTTAGGACCTAGGATCACCTTTTTCTACATTACACTTTAGTGAACCTGACATGTTAACATTATATACCTTCTAAAATTGGAAATCCTTCAAACCCTAGATCTAGGTTTTGCATTGCATTGTTTAGATTTCTCATTTAGGGTTTCATTCTTGCATCTTAAAAACATAAAAAATTCAAAAAATATTACATCAAATATTGCATCATAGGATACATTAGAGTTTGTTTCAATCATTTAGATTAGATTTACATTCAAATTTCATTCACTAAGTGGTCAAAATCTGAAATTGTTCATTGCATGTAAATTGCATCTTTCATTTGAGGTCAAAAACAAGTGAAAAATTGTATAGTTGTTTCAAAATTACATCAAATCAACATTCTCAAAATTTTGCATCTTAAAATCAAACAACTATTGTATATTAGATCTAAAAATTGCATTCAAAATTATCCTTTATTGTTGCATATTTTCATTGGAATCATATTGTCTTAAATTGAGAAACATTGCATTGTTTGGTTTCAAAATTGCATCAAAAATAGCATTTTCAGGTTGTGACATCTTAGAATCAGTAAATTATTGCATTTTAGATCTATAACTTGCATTCAAAATTTGTAAAAATATTTTTACATTATTACACACTTGCATTTTGCATCACCTTGCCCTAAATTGTGTAAAATCTAGAAAAATATCAATTGTTTAGCTTGTTTACAAACATAGACAACAACATTAGAAACATAAATATTTGGATTTTAAGTTTTTTGAACCCCTATCAGGGACTTAGATGCCCCTAGGCATCCCTGTCCTGCTACAAGTGCCTCAAAAAAATTTGGTACAAATTTTTGTCTCTACATTATCAGTCTATTTTTGCTTGCAACTATTTGCTTTGAAATTCTTAAAATATATTATGGTGTGTGTAAGAAAGATGTCATTCCACTTGATTTTTGAAAATTTTGGGAGAAATTGTTGCATTTTAGTGTTGGAATCATCATCAGATCTATATGACAATTGTTTACATTTTCTGAAGCATTCATAATTTGGGTAGATTAGTTTTCATTTTTGCACAAATTTAAAACCCTAGGTTGTTACAACACATTGCAAATCTATTAAGCAAGTAGCAACATATTTTCTTTCCAAACATATGGTTTTCATATGGTAACACATGGCTTGTATGATTGTAATACCCCTACTTATGAGTATAATCGAAGGAGTTGAAATGAAATCATTGACAAGCATGTTAGTCATTCTCCCAAAATATCTCCCAATTATGAGAGTATCTTGGTGCAAGAGAATGAAATCATTGACACCTTTCTTAATGTAATTTTACCTAATCTTCATTCATCTTCCCATATCAATCCCACTTGTGAGAATATTTTGGTGCAAGAGGATGCAATCCTAGACAATCATGACAATCATAGTTGTTCTTCTCCTGATACCTCCCTTACTTGTGATAAAGGTACCTTGGTGTTAGAAGATTCAATCATTGAGCATCATGGGAATTTTGTTTGTTGATCTCCCTGTACCTCTCCTACTTGGGAAGATATTGTTGGGAAATGACGTAGGAGCATCCCTGGTTGTAAAGCACTCATGTATCAACCAAAAAAATAGTTTTTTTCTTGCATTGCATTCAATAGTAGTTTCACTAGTTCATTCCAAATTTTATAATATCTTTGTTTCTCAGTTCGCGAAGCATAATATAGCATCTACTACATATCCAAATTTCAAATCATTTTTATTTTCCTAACGAAAGTTATTTCTCTCAAAATTTCACTATGTTACCATTTAGAGCATTTGGGGGCCAACCTGGTCCAATTTCTTAGTGCAAGCCTATTCTAGATTGTGTGAAGCCTATTGGGATATCATACGAGCACTGTGGGTTCATTGGGACCTATCTTGGAGATCTACTATTTACATCTTCTCGCATGGAGTTACCTATTCATGTTTTGTGGCCAACCTTCATTCAGTGGGTTATTAACCCTCTAGCCGACGCGGATCTATATTGGAGCTTGAGAAGCATATTTATAAGTAGTGTAATTAGTTGTAGATCATTTAGTAGTTCATAATTCTAGTAGACTAAGATTCAAATCAATACATTTTTGTAATAACCATTCGGGGCATGTAATAAGTCTTGCTAACCAGTTGTATGTTTGTAAGCCTTCAAGACAAGGCCTGCGAACCTTGGATATTCGCCCTTGTGGCTAATGTTGCATGTAAGCATTTTATATTAGTGAAGATTCATGTTTGTATATCTATTTTCTATGTTATTTCCGCTATGTTGACTCATTGTTGCACAGTCCAGACTGTTCCTTCTGGAACCCTCCTACCATGACTGTACTAGGAAAGAGGATGAAATCATTGATACATTCCTTTCAATAGATAGTAAGATGGATTTCTTAGATGAAGACGATAAGGTCACCTTATATCCCCCTTGTTAGAAAACCGTCAACAAGAGATCAAATCCATTGAGGTTATAATGTGCAACTATTAGGTATCCTTTGATTATTATACCTCCTCAAACTAATTTTGGACCTCTTCAAACTCATTGTGGACCTCCTAAGAGTCCTCTAATTATTGGACCTCCTAAAATTCCCCCAATTATTGGACCTCCTAAGTCATCTCTCATTATAGAATCTCCTAAACCTCCAAGTGTTAGGGTTAGAAGGTAGATATCTAACAATTAAATGCAGATTTAATTAATAAACAGAGAAACTAAAACATACAAAAGAAATTATAACACAGAGAATTTAGCATGGTTCACCCAATCCGGGCTACATCCACCAAAACGTAACCATCCAATGATTTTATTATCCAGTGCAAAAACCTATTACAATCTAGCGAATAATCACATTTTTCATCATACTATAACCCCCATCCAAACCCCTTTTTAACAAGCTTAAAAGCTTCCAGATTAGGGTTATACAAACTCAGTTTTTTTTCTTATTTTTTTGTTGATTTTTCCTTTTTCGATGATGACACGAAAAAGTAGGAGGAAGTTTTTTCTCAGGGGCTGTCGTCCCCGAACCCCCACCCGGGGCCCAGCCTAGCCTCGAACCCTAGCAAGGATACATGTCAGGGTGTACAATATAGCATGATCAGTCACCACATACCAACACCAAGTGTTATCTTAAACTTTGTAAGACAACTCACTAGTAATAACGTTTTGCAACAACCAAGCTACCACATAATTGCTCATCTTCCCCTAAATGTACATTGAAATCAAAACTTTTCTATACAATTAAATAAAAATATACACCTTAATTGGATGAGGGTAATATACCCTTATATGTTTCCTTTAATTTTTCAAGGTGTGCCTCCCAATCCTTCTTAGCGAATGCAAGCATGTAGATTTTGTTTTCAAACTATACATAGAGATCTTCTCTTTCTTTCGAAGGGCTAGGAACTGTTTTCTTTTGCACAACTTTTTTAGCATTGGCCAAAACTTTAGTTAAAGATGTAGGCCTTAGACTTACCATATCTTGGAGATGATTATACTACATTATGATTTTCTCTCTTTTTTCCTATAGTAAAAAGAATTGAGTGTGTAGATTTTCGATGATCACTCTAGTTTCTCCATTCCCATCATTCACTGGATCATATGCACCTAAATCCTAAGAAATTTGGGACTCAATTGAGTCCATCTAATCCTTTATACTTTTCATAGACAATGGCCATTTTAAACAAAATTAGAACAATAGTTTGGCTTCATCCAAACTCTTTTGAACATCTTTCAAGTTTCCTTGCAACTTGGTATGTGCAATAACACATTTATTTGAGGCCTCGGTTAGCCTCTTATCATTTAATTTATTTGCTACTTCCTTCTCTATCTTCTCTTCAAGACTATCAAAATACTCCTTAAAAGAATCTAGCATTAACTTCAACTATTGTACACCTGATAAAGAAGCATCAATGGATACTCTAGGAAGGCCTTTTTGCAAAACCTTGATGGCCTCATTGACTAACTTTGTGCCTTTCTAGTGATTTTTTAGTATCTCCTTTCTTGCAGAGGCATGGAAAACATCACCAAGATACAACTTATGGAGAGGGCCAAATCCACCTGACCTTTTTGCATTGGAATTTACAGTAGTTGTGTAGACACCACCCAGTTGGAACTACATTTGCATATCTAGAAGATCTTTAAATGAATCTCCAGAGGGTGTGGAGGATTCATATCCTATTTTTGTGCTTTCTTCTACATTTTTATCATTCTTCTCCTTCTCTCCACAATCAGAATAATTTTCTACAATTTTCTTATTTTCCAAAGGAGACATAGTTTGTTCCTTTTGAGCTTTTTTTTTCTCCAGGACTCCTTACCCATCTTATTTTCCCTGCTTGGAAATTAAATTCCCATTTGGATGGGTTTTATCAGTCATCAATTCTCCTTTCTCATGCTCATGTTTCTCTTTTAATGGCTCATTACTTTTTGGGAGGGATGTGTCTTGCTGCATATTATCTTCATCACCCAAAGAGGCTCCCAGTTCTTTAATAAAATTTTCAACAGATTTTATTATTTCTTCCCTTAACTTCTCTATATCATTCTTATATTTTCCCACAAGAGTATTTACTCTTTTCTTTGTCCTAAATTCTAGGGCTTGCAACTGAGACAACTAAACTTTTTCTTCATGAGTTAATTAGGAACCAACTTCTTCAAGGAAAAATATTTAATCTTTTCATCTTCTACAACTTCCTCCTATCTTCTTGCACTCAATACTCCTTTTAGCTCATTCATAAACTGATCCACTATCTCACCTAGGCCAACATTAAATCCCACCATGTATTTGACAATGGCCTCTTCAATTGTTGCCTTATTTACATCATTGGCATTTGGATACAGTTCAATTATATCCTTCAGGATTCCAAACTCTTCTATAGCATTAAACAGTGCATCAAGCATCATGGGACTATGCTAACAGATCGAAGGCGTCTTCTCTTTCTCCTTTCCCTTTTTTGCACTATTCTCTTCTTGAGAGACTTTTGATTTCATTTTATGGACCAATTTTACGTCTTCCTCTTCCTCTTCTTCTTCTAAACTGATATACTAATATCTTTTTCTCTTTCTTTCTTTCTTTCTCTCTTTGGAGCCTTTTTTTGCACAAGGAGGATAGATGTGTCTATCTTCTTAGAGCCATCTATTTATTTTGTTTTGGATAACTTTGAAGTAGCAAGTGTAGAGGTTGAGGTTTTATTTGACCTTCTTGTTCTTAATATAGCCTATGGAGGATCAGATATGCCTTTAGACTTTGTTGCAAGGTCCATAGGGGTACCAAATTCCCTTTCCAACTCATCTTTCCTCTATCCAACCTTTTTTTCAATATCCCTCTTTTTTTTTTCCAAGTTCTCTTCCACACTTCTATTGATTATTTTATTTTTTATCTCTTTATATGTACCAAACCTCTCAACAATTGTATCTCTAGGCTTGCTCAATACAAGCTCTACAAGGCCAATCCAATCAGATTCAACTACCTCATAAGGAAACTCTAAAACCCAAATAGTTCAGGTTTCAACTACTTCCATGTGGCAACTTTATCTCTACTAACCATAAATGTTATAATGGGTATGTGCAAGATCATGATGGGCCAAAAAGTGGCAATATGATGGGTACTTGTAGCGTATGTGGCTGATGACTTTTTTTTTACCCAAAATTAATGAAATGGAAAGGGTTTTTAAAGGAAATTCTCATCTTTCCACCAATATAAATTATGCTTTACTTTGAATTTAATAAATAAATATTATTCATTTTCTATTTGAATTACGACTAAAGTCATGATTGATAGGTTGATTGAAAATCATCTATAGCTTTCAAACAGTATCATATTTTTTGAATCTGAAACATGTGTCACATTCTATGCTTCATATACTATAGGATTAAAAAAAAAAAAATCATGAAGTTTTGACTAAGTTAAGGTGGTTAGACGTACGCGTTTTTATATTTTTTTAAAGTTGTAATAAAAAAATCATAATTAATTATTTACTTGGAAAAAAATTACAAAAAATTATGTATCACATCAGGACATGATTTATCTACTTATATCTAAAATCTTATAAAAAAATATTATCATTTTATTTTGGTTAGGGTGGTCAGACAAACACCTACTTCTTATTTTTTCCCTGAAATTTAAGTACTACTACATTGAAATTTCAAATTTTCACCAAATACATTTATTTATTTTTAAAATAAACCTAGTAGTTTAGAAACTACATTCAATTTTCTACAAATTCTATTCTTACATATTTTTCAAATAATATAGATAACTTATTCAAATTTTTACGTCAAGTTGCCTAACTTTGATTTTTTTGAACTTTTTGCCACTTAAGGGCCTATTTTTTCCATGAAAATCCTGCACATACCCTTATTTCATTCTTATAATTTTTCACAGCTTTATCCAAAATTATTTCCCTCTCTTGCATCTATGCTTGAAATGTTTTGAAAAATCCTCCCACAACATTGATTCACAAGAAATTTTATCTACAAATCTCCTCAAATGATCTCTAATTTGAATAGCTATAGGGGTATTTTCTTTCCATACTAGATTCTTCACTTTGAGAAACTCATTCAGAAAGTAAAACATTAAGAAAATAATGAGAGTACCGTACTAGAAAGGGTACCTTTTTTCCTTTATCCTCTGCAAATTTTCCAACAACTTCAATTGCAAGAGCTCACATAGATCAAATTATTTACCTTCTTTCACTATTTGATAATGTGGTGTGAATCGCGGTGGCAGTGGTAAAACCTTCTCTATTTGTGTATAATATCTTTTAAGCAATCATCACTAAGGAATATTTGATCGTTGAATCTTTGATATCATCAACTATTAGGGCACGCTTTTCAAATTTGGCTCTAATAAGCTTCATCACCACTTCATTCTTTACCACCTACAATGTCAGGATAGGTCCTATGGAGCTCAATCCAGTAACAATCCTTATTGCTTCCTTGCTTATCATATGCAACATGTCTAACCACATGAATTCATTGTGTATTCTACTTAGAACAAACTTCGCCCATTTATCTTCAAAAAAAATTTGGGCAACTCTTTCCATACATCCAACTTTTTTTTTTTACAAGCTAGCATACTCTAGTTTCAACTAGAAATAATCTCCAGTTAGCACATTGTCCCTAAACTCTGACATCTTTATATGATTATATTAATTCATCTTTGAATGAATGTAAATTTGTGCATCTTCTATGTACAACACATTTATAGGAACCCTAGATAATGCACCTTCTTTATATGTTTCCATTGATTTGTGAGGGTACTCATTAAACTTAGGCATTGGCCTCTCAACCACATCAACAACTTAAGGAATAAAAATTATGCACTTCTCTAAACTAGGTTTTGTAAGAGATTCTAAATACCTTGTGGAATTTTTTTGATAAGGTTTCGTTCAACACTTTAAAATTGCTTCATATTGCATTTTTTCTGCTCTCCTCTTTTAATTGCTTGAACACAAATTCCTTTAAAACATATAAAATTAAATATAAACACTTTACGCGTGACCTAAAATGTGCATTAAATGTAGTAGCAAAAAGTTAGGTCAAAATATTGTCAAGATTTCTCTATATCATCACAAGCACTTCTAAACACTTTGCAAATCTCTGCATCAAGAGATTTCTCACTAGACATTTCATGAATGGATCAAGCATATCAACCTATTCATGAATTAGTATGGTGAAAACATCAAGATATCATCTTTGGCAAGGATCTAGAATTTTTTCTATTAAAAATCCCCTTGATCCAATGCTTCCTATCTAGTTTTCAAAGGAAACATCTACACTAGGATTTGGCACAGATTCATTCTTCACATCATTCTCTTATTTTTTCTTCTATATCTTATTCATCTTATTCTTTTGTGAAACACAGGTTTTCACATTCTTTCCTTTGCAAAAATTATAAGTTATGTGTCTCGGTTTATTACATTTATAGCATATGACACTTTGTGGAGCAAATATACTTCTTTCCATTTTATATTTGCATTCAAAAGCATTATGCCCAAACACATTGCATGAGTAAAAGTAACCATGGAATGATTGAGACACCATGCCATTACCATTCATCATTTGTATTTTGCATTCACTATCTTATGACCAAATCTATTGTATGCATATGTAGCATTGATCGAAAAATGATTGAAATTTTTTATTCATCCTGCTTTTACATTCTATAGCTCAATGCCCAAATTTATTGCAAGAATAACAATGACCTTTAGAATATGGGTACCTTTGTGCAATTGGTTGTATGAGAGGAAGTCTCTTGAAATATTTATTTTGGCTCCAGACATGTTTGATATTGCTCTTCTTATCTCCAGTCTCTCTTTGTTCATTATTCTCCTTCTCAACATTGTTAAGAGTTTGTTTTTTCTTTGATATTTCTCCTTTTTTCAAACACTAATCCTTCTTTTTCCTTATGAGTTTTTTGACTAGCAAGCATATCATAAAGCAAGGTGGAGCTCTTCTTGAATTTTTATTCTTGACTCTTTGCTTTCTCTAGATCTTTCCTCAAAGACACAATCTTTTCTTCAATTTTTTAGCATTTTACAGACTTGTCTTTCAACTTGGCATTCAAGAAGTCTTCAACGCTTTTTCCTTCTTCAACCTACACTTTTAAATTAGTGATTGTCTCATTTGATTGTTTGTTTTGCTCATTTGTTTCCTTTAGTTGGTCTTTAAATTTCTTGACTATCATGATTTCTCAACTTCTTGATACAATCATCTACTTCCTTAAGAGTTCCTTTCAAATATTTATTCTCACATTATGCTTTATCCAAGTCATCAAGAGAAAATTTGAGTTCTCCTTCCATATCAACTTCACAATCTTCTTCAATGAATCCCTCCATTATAAGTTCTTTTGGAGGGATAGGATACTTCCTAGTTTTCATGTTTAATCTCCAAGATATATCTCAGTTGTTTGGAAAATTTAAGGAACCTTGGTCTGATACCAATTGTTGAGCACTCAGAATACTAAGAGGGGGGTGAATCAATATTCCTAAAATTCAATAACTTAAAAGTGCATTACAAAGCATCCCATTAAACTTGTATAAATAGAAAGAAACAATATAAAGTATGCACCGCAACAATCAACAGATGAACGCCAAATTTTATGTGATAAACCCTTGAAATGGAAAAACCACGATGAGGATTAACTCACTATGTATCATAACCAGTTACAATAGATCACAGTTTAAGGGACTCAGGGGTGAATCAATATTCCGTAAAATTCAATAACTTAAAAGTACATTACAAAGCATCTCATTAAACTTGTATAAATAGAAAGAAACAATATAAAGTATGCACCACAACAATCATCAGATGAACACTAGATTTTATGTAGGAAACCCTTGAAATGGAAAAACCACGGTGAGGATTAACTCACTATATATCATAACTAGTTACAATAGATCACAATTTATGGGACTCACTATCTAGAAAATAGGAGGGCTCAGTGCCCAAAGAAGAACATTCCTTCCCAAATTACAAATGTACGTACAAAAATGACCCACTGTCAAGGTTTGAACTATTTACAGTGCATTTGTTATATGCTAAAGACATAATTCCTTGTTCTGCTTAGAAAATTGACTTTACACACTTCATCCTTTACTGTCACTCTTATGTGAATGCACAAGATTACCACTATCACATTATACTCTTCTCTCTACATACCAATAATGAATTTTCCTTATATATATATATATATATATATATATATATATATATCTTTCACAATCAGTCATACCATCAATTAGGTCAACCTAATTAGATGAAACATATGACCCCAAATCCTATTAGCTCAAAACTCCAACATACATGCCTTACAAAAATATCCAAAGCATTTTCTTCACCAAAATAGTTTGGCATGACCTATAGATACTCCCATCAATCTGTTCCATACACAATTTAGTCTTGCACGACCTTAAAACCCTTAGATTATGAAGGGAAGAATTTTTTTTGGGTTCTAGGGTTTGGGACCTAGAATAACAAAACTCTACACTCTCATTCAAGGATGACCCTAGAGATCTCAATCCAATGGAGAAAGGGGAAAGATATCTAGAAATAGGGTTTTCCTATGGGCTTATTATAAACTAATGAGGGGTTCACCACCAAGCTAGTGCTTGGAAGGACAAATGTGATGCAATATGAAATGTTTAACCCTAATATGATGCAATCTTTCACTAAATGACCGAAAAATGTATGTAAAACAAAACATAAAGTTGCAAGATGAAATGTGTACACCTAGAAATCTGAAGATGACTGGATGGAGCTCTGAATTGTTGAAAATAGTGAATTTAATGTTGATTAGGACTCATATGCTAGGCTGGGCGAATCAGTCCCAGATCTAGATATATGTGCAAAAATGCGAATATGGAAAATGGGTACTTGAATCTGTAAAAACCTAAAAATTGACCTAAATTGGGACTCATACGCTAGAACTGGCATATCAGTCCAGTTAGGGTTTTTTGAAGCTTCAAAGTCTAAATATAGTCTTCAAGGTCTACTCTGCACTTCTTGATTGATTTCTGGATCTGAATCCTTAATTTGCAACCTGTAGAAGTCTTCCAAGTATCTCCAATGCAAGGCAGAAACTTTGACAACTTTCTCCAAAATTTCTCTTCAATGTATCTTCAACTTAAACCTACAAATCACACACTAAAGAGAGGGAAAAAAAAAAATTGTTAGTGGAAAGGGGTTTGCCTTGGTCAAACCCCATTTTGGTAATCAAACCTTGAAATCAAATGAAATAAGGATGGAGAATGGTGAATGAACAAAATATGATGTTGCAACTCACCAAACCCTAGCAATAAAGTGTTGCAAACATGTATGAGATGGCTCCAATGGATGTAGATCTTGACTCTTTCTTGAATTTGATAGATCTCGAATCGAATGCTAGCTTGAATCATGAAACCCTACTTCACAATTGTTAGCTCAAAAGCAAACATGATGCATGAAGAATTTTACATGATGCTTGATGCTTGAATAATCCTCTAAAATACTTGATAATCTGCTCTTGAAGAAGTCTTAGGCGAAAATGAATGAAAAAACCTTGTATTTATACTTAATTATGCAAGAATTCTTGAAATTACAATGCTACAAGCCGATATCAGATCTAGGAGGATGAAATCTCACCAAGAATTTGAATTAATTTTGATTTTGGGCCACATGGGATCATACGCCCAAGGTGGCATATGAGTCCAATTAGGCATAATTTATGGGACCAAATTTAAAAATTCTTAGAAAGGTTTAAAATCAAGATTGGGACCCAAAAACCTAGGTGGGACTCATATGCCCAAGATAACGTATGAGTCCCAGACCACTAAATCTAGGCCACACAACCTAAAAACACCTAAATTATGATTGGATGTTGATTTGTGTCAGGATTGTCCTAAAAAAGATGCATTAATTAAGGCTTGTAGATGCAAAATAAGGCCAACTAAAGCATAAAGAATCTCAATTATTAATGACAACCCTAGAGAAGTGTGAAAGTGTGTTGTAACACTCTAAATAAGGCATGATTAAGTTTATTTAATTCACAAGGGCCCAAGACCTAATGTGAGTGTGTTAAACACATTACAAAACTAAGTCAAGGCATCATTAAGCTCAATTTACAAGGGGATCCCAAAAAAGTGTGAAAATGCTACCGATGACATTTTTTGACACTACATTTAGCCCCTAATTTAGTGAGAGGATGAACTTGCTTAAAACTCACACTAAATTAGGTAAAATCACTTCAAGAGGGGTCTAAGTGCACCAATGCCAGTAAGATGGGATGAAAATGACCAAGAGGGGTGATCAAGCCCCCAAGATCAAGATCCCATGACAAACCAACATAGGCACAAAAGAACACACACGAAAAAAATTTATATAAAGGGAATTATAAAGGAACAAGCATACAATGCCAAAGAATAAAATAAAAGTAAAATGAAAGGGATGGATCAAGCTTCGATCGCTTGTCCATCACAATGTGGATTAGATCTAGGTTGTTTCTCTGAAAAGTGCAAGCTCACTCTGAGGCAATGGAACTTCAGGTTGTCCGCTAGGTGAGAATCCGAAAGAGGTGAGACACACACACACACAGTTGGTATACGCTCACACTCACACACGAGTGGTTAAGGGAAATTCATGCCTTGGTTGGGCTTCCCATCATAAACCATACCAAAGTTATACCTCCTGATAAATTTAATAAGGTGCCACGCAAAAGTAATTTTTGAGCTTCATGAGGCAAGCAAAACTTCATATGCTTGGAGCTCATGAACAATGAACTTCGAGCTTCATGAGGCAAAAAAAACTTTGTATACTTGGAACTCATGAACAAACAAGATGGATCCATAGGCATGCAAGATGTATTATGCAAGGTGGCCATATAACTAAAAATGCAAATGCAAAAATAGGGAACATTCAAAGGAGTCTTGCTTAACTCACGTAAGGTCTTTAACTTAGGGGAAATTGTGCCTAATGTCTCCAATAGAGGACCAATAAAAGAATAAAATATTCACAACTTAGGGGATGCAATGTGTCACATCAAGCCATTATGAGGAATGTATTATGATAAGAGAGATCATTCTCTTGAAGGAAATCATACCCAATGTCAACCACAAAGCGAAAGACACATCACATAAAGTAAGAAGACTACACCATGAACCATGAAAAAGAAAAATGTCAATGTATGCCCCCACTTTAAATAAATTTCTAAACACCATGTAGTGAGCAATTACTTTAAAGTAGAAAATGAAAAATGCTAACAATAAAGAAGACATGAGAGCTAACTTGGAAAGCCCTATGCCAAGTCATATGTTTCCAAATAAAGCTACGTCATGCAAAAAGAAAAGGGAGGGGTTTCCCCCAAAATGAAACTCCAAACACACATAAGGGATCTATGGATTTGGGATCAATATGTTCATGCTACAATGTTTTTAGAGAGCTTGAAACTATCATCATTTCCCAAATACTCATAGAACTGGAAGAATGACACAAAGTAGTGAAAACAAAGAAAAACCTTTCGGGTCAACATGGAAGAAACATGAATTTCTCAACACCTTGTGTCATCTCCAAAAGGAAAACACAAGACAAATAAAATAGAAGATAAAAGAAAAATATTTTGCGTCAACATGGAAGAGACATGAATGTCTCGACCCCTTGCATCATCCCCAAAAGGAAAACATGAGACAAAGAAAAGAGAAGATAAAAAAAAATATTTTAGGTCAACATGGAAGAGACGTGAATGTCTTGATGCCTTGCGTCATCTCCAAAAGGAAAACACAAACAACTGAAAAAGACAAAGGAAAATATTTTGGAAAGATTTACGACATAGAGAAGAATGAAGGTACAAATAGAGGAATGTCACAAAGAGAGAGATACATTAAACAGAACATTACGGGGGGATCACATTACACACATGCAATCACACTAAATAAAATTAAAAATAAATAATGAAAAAGACTAGAAAGGCACATGTGAGTCAACCTATGAGCAAGTTGTTTGCATCCCAATCATGTTCATCGTATATAGAAGGTAGACAACTAGCCAAAGGGACAATAGCAAGTGTTGAACTAGGGCCATCACTAGGTTCAACACTCTTAGTAGATTTTTTTTTCAAGCTCATGGAAGAGGAAAAATATGTATTCAATTCATTATGCACCTCTTCATCAATTTTAGAAACTTCCTCATCATCATCTAAGTTAATCACAACATGAGATCAAATGATAATCTCTAAAGAAGGGTTTAGCTCTTGTCGTGGTTGCATTATAAGATCATTCTATTTTAGGGTGGGGGTAGACTCATCATGCATTGCTTTAGTCAAGTTTGGATCTTGATTTTCTTTGTTTATTTCTTCATGTAATTTATGAGCAAGGGCACGACTTCTACACCTACACTCTCTAGAACCTCTATTTCTTTTAGTTCTATTTTCAAGTTATGTTTTTGTAGGAGCAGGTTGATCAACCACAGGTTTATTTTCTTCCATAAGGGGAGGAACAAAAGGAACCATGGGAGGTTGTTTAGTCACTTTCTCTTTGAATTTGTAAACTTGTTTTATTCTAGGAGGTGTGACGGGATTAATTTCATTATCTCTTGGTATTTTGTAGGAGGTAGGTGAAGGTTTTGTCTTAGGTTGAACTTGGTTATTTGGAATTTCTATTGGGTTTAATCATGGTTTCATCAAGGATGGTAGGCTCAGTGGTGGGAAGAGGCATGTTTCAGAGGGATAATTATGCTATTTTCTTTCCCTTAAACTTTTGATAAGACTTGAAAAGAAGTCTTCTCGTGGTTTGATAGGTTCTATAGGCTTGAGCCAAAAGAAATCTAAGGAAAATTTTCCATGGGAGGAAAATGGGTTAAAGCCACTATGATGGATGCTGAAAATTTCATTTTCAAAGGGAAACTTTAAGAATTTATGTATGATTGAGGGGACTTCATTCATGGAGAAAATCCATGGATAGCCTAGATTCACACAAAATTGGTCTAACTATGGGATGATGGAGAATGAGATATCTAATATTTTTGGTCCTATTTGTAAAGGTGAGGTGATTGATCCCGTCATAGGACTGTAGAGCCAGAAAAAATGCATGATTATGTGGAGTAAGAACCACCATTTCAGCCCACATCAATATAGCCATTCTAATCAAAAGAAAAACCAGAAATGTAAAGCTAAACTACAGAAACAAAACAATGCTTTTAAAAGAAATCAGTCTCCATTGTCTCCCTATCACCAAGATCTTTGTTTATGAATTTTCTCTCAGATTTTGTGAGCACAAAATGCAATAAAGAGGCTATGGTGAATGATAAATGCAATCAAGATGCAAAGATGATATGAGTATGTAAATTTGTGAGAAAAAATTGTGAGAGATAAAATGAGAGGGAAATCTCATTTAAATAGGAGTTCCTTGAGGATGGAGAGGGGTTGAAGATGAAATTTGAGATAAAAGATGTGAGAGAAGGAAATGCCATTATCCCACATTGTTGGGTTAAATGTTATGCATGAGAATGAAAGTGATAAAGGGATATTAGATTAAAATGTACCTAAATGATTAAATATGAATAAAATGATTAAAGATGCTTTACTAAAATGTAATATTTCATGAATGAGTTATGCAAATGATATGATTAATATGCAAGTTATGATAATTAGTTTATTATGAAATAATAATCAATAACTATGATAATTGATTTATTAATGGAGATGAATATGAAACAATTACGGATGATAATGATAATTGATTTAATATGGAAATGATGTTTATGACTTATTATGCAAATGGATAATGAATGATTATGATATATTATGCAAACGGGTATGAACGATAGTGCAAATGGACATGAACGTTAATGCAAATAGACATGAGTATTTATGAAAAGGGTATTGAATGGAAATGAATAGGAATGATCTTTTATGCAAACGGTTAGTGAACGACCATGGGATGGATATGATCATTTATGTAAATGGATAGTGAATGAGCATGAGACGATTTAATGATTTGATGAAATGCATGAATAGAAGAAATTATTGAATGAATTGATTAAGAAAATAATAATATATACTTAATCAATAGATGAATATCGTTATGATTGTGAGGACAAATTTGAGTGTCTACAAGGGCAAGTGAAACTGTTATGCGTCTTGATCCATGCTTTCGTTTTATCATATATATCTTGATAGAGGTCATGTCGAAGTAATAATTCCTTGGTGATCACATTATCTCCACATACAGGATCTATTAATATCCCATTAGTGGGCTTATCATAGATTCGACCAACTGTGTAAAGAGGATCATCGGGTGCATGTTTAAGTATATCTTACGAGGAGAAGGTAATCTCAAGAGGACTTTTAGTTCTTCCCTTATGATTTTGAGTTTCGACCAATGTAACAAAACTATCAATAGGATTTTTTTCTTGTTAATTAATATCCATAGGACTTTGTTGAATTGTATCTATGTTCTCATCATCCATGTCAACATTCATCACATCAGTTTTTGTAGTTTCACTAGCTTTGACAAATGAAATATTATGTTTTGGAATGGGGATGGTAAAAATTTACAAGTTTTGGTTAGGAGGGGCAACAGACTTATTTCCTTGATCATTAACACCTCCAATAGAAAGTCAACCAAAATCAATGAGGTCTTGCACAAGATTTTTAAGACGCTTACAATGTTTTGTATTGTGTCCATTTTGTTGGTAATAATGGCAATAAGAATTTGATCTAAAGTTTGGAGGTAAAGGCTTATTAGGATTGTTTTTTTTAATGGGAGGCAAGGTAATCATTTGTTGTTCTAAAAGTTGGGAGATTGTGTTATGAAGGGTATTGGGTAGGGGAGTGAATTTTCTTTTTAGGTCCCCATAGCTAAAGGGTGTCATTGCTTTATGGAAGCTATTTGGTTATTGGTATTTTTATTTTTTTGTTGAGGGGGATTAAGTTGAAGGAATCCTTTATTCTACTTTCTAAAAGGTTGGTAATTGCTTTGGTTTGTGGACTCGAACTTCTCAGTTCGGCTAGAAGTGGACTTTGCATCACAACTACTAAAAAAATTTTGATAATCATGGAGGGTAGTACATAAGTGCATGAAGGAGGGTAATTTCATCATGGTGAGCTTATCTTGTATCTTACTTTGAAAATTTTCTATGAACATATTTTGAAAGTGAGGATCAGGAACCTTGACATTGATTTGGGAATGAAGCGATTGATATTGTGATATAAAGTCAGTAATCTTTTCTTCTTCTTTTTTCTTACATCTCATCAAATCGGCCAAGGTCATCTTAGGAATCATATGAACTTGGAAATGGTTAACAAATTCCTCAACAATTTTATTGAATGAATGAATTGATTTGTTCGACAACGAAGAAAACCATTCTAAGGCAGTATCCTTCAAATATCTAGGGAAAATATTAGCCAAGAGTTTATCATCAAGGAAAAAGTCACTACATAAGGCAGTATAAGCATTAACATGGTTAGAAGGATCTCCCTTTCCATGATATTTCTCAAATATAGGCACCTCTACACCTTGGGGTATTGGTGTTCACAATATCTCCAAGGAAAATGGGCTACTTTTGACATAATATGTAGGTGGGCCATTTTGATTTTGGTTGATGGTGGAAATTTGTTTTTGAAGGGATGAAACAGTTTGGAAGAGTTGATTTATGAGAGGATCATTGCTTATTGTATAAGAGAAAATTTTCACCCCATGTGCAAATACCCTTTTTCCCTTTATCCACCTTAGAAAACCAAGTTTGGAGGCTTAATTCCACCTAAGCTTGCTGCTTGCATCAAACTTGGTGCATGTTTTGAGCATTGGTGGAGGCATTTCTGTCGAGAACACTTGCACAGTGTGCAGACGTCTGCACAATGCGCTTACATTCCTGACAGATTCTCGTGTCTAGAGCCTATAGAGGCGTTACACTTCCCATTGGGTGTCAATTTGTAACACCCTCCTCGGCCTACCGATCCGAATATGGTTGTTTTCTTCATCTCCCCTTCAAATTCACTCCTTCCATATGCATTTGGGTTGGGAAGGAACTTCATAAATGAGCTTCACAATCTCTCTCCAAACACTTTACACTTCACAGCAGCAACATCAACACTCCACCACTTCAGTAGAGCAAGTGTGAAACAAAAAACTGTTTTAGCAAAGGCTTGAGTTCCTCTCATTTTCTCCCCCATTAGCCTTGAGCGCTCTTGGTGGAGGTGTTAATCTTTCACTCCTCTCCTCTATTACTTGGTTGAGTAGCATAACACTATTTTGTAGTGCTTTAAGTGCTCTTTACTTCATTTCTACTTTTCTCTCTATCTATCTAGCTGTTCGTGGAGGTGGGAACACGGGGTCTGACTGAGGTAGGCCCCTATACAACCACCCAAAAATTTCTCTCTCCCTCTTGTGTGCAGGTATTAAAGACACTCACGAGGTGGAAGCTTCATCACTAGCACGGTCGTAAGTATTTCCTTCCTTTCTTCTCCTTATCTTTGTCATTTACTCTTTACTTTATCTCAGTTCTATCACTTAATGTTGTTTCCCTATATTTTGTAAGTTCTTAGCAATCGGATAGAAGAATTCATTTTGTTGTTTTCTGAGACACCCTCACTTTTTGGTCCCTATGAGACACCATTGCACCTCTAGGATGCTAGCATGCCACATTGTCGTCAGTATTTTGTGATGTCATCCTTTGGCCAAGAGCTTGTCAATTTATCCAAAAAATCTTTGTGACCTGCTCTTTCAGATTCTGAGACTCTCGTCGTTGTTCCATTGAGGTAGTATAGGGAAGTTCACACCGTGAGGCTCTTTGAACAAAGATAAATCATGAGTAGTGAATCCCCCTATATTATATTTTGGTGAACCTGACGTGAAGAACAGTGTTCTTCAAAAAACTAGGAATTTATTTACCCCTACTTGGTGGGGTCATAACTTTTAACTCAGTGATCGGTATTCAAAACCATTTGCACCGTTGGAAAGGTCTCCTAGAGAACTAGTTCAGTCCCTAAAATACAAGTGCCTTTGCTAGTCAAATTTTAAGGACCAGCATAAGTTTTGACCTCAAATTTCACTTTGGAGACCTCTAAAAACACGAATTACTAGAACATAGAAATACCAAAAAAAAAAATATAGTAATGGATTTAATATCTTCTTTTATTAGTTTTGTATCTAATTTTGTTCAAAATGTTAATGATATTCCATTTAATGCATGTGATGGTGTCTTGGCTTTACCCATTTCACTTGGTATCTTTGTTCCTTCTCATGAGATTCCTCTTACTTCGGAGGGTATCTTCTTGCAAGAAGATGAAATCAATGATACCTTTCTTAATATTACTCTACCTTCTACTCATTTCAATGCACTCTCTTCTAGAGATAATGCATTTGTAAATGATGAAGCTCCCTCTCCCTCCAATGCACTCTCTTCTAGAGATGATGCATTTGTGGAGTATGTTCCTTCAAATAATTATTCCATGTTTGATCCTATTTGGATTGATGTTGAGAATATGTATTCAAATAATTATACTACTAGTTGTGATGATTCAGTAAAGGTACTATGTGTCTCTCCTGCCTCTCAAAGGCTGAAGAGATTGATTATTTACGTGACTCTAGCTAGTCCTTCTAAAAGGGTTTGTTCTATTAATGGTGTTCCATTTGATAGTGACTCTCCTGATCTCTCTACAACTCGCTCTTATAGAGCAGTATCCCATACTTATAAGAATAGTATGAATAAACAACCAATTCTTCCTTTAGCACCTAAACCTACAACTAAAGCACCTAGTGATAACAATCTTATCAAGCAACCTCAGGTTCCTCCGGATAAGATCTTGTTGTGGGAGTTGCTTCAATCTACCCCGATTTATCAAGGTATGCTTCAAGAAGCTTTGCAAAAGATCCTCTTCCCTTTTTCCATTAGGTTGACAGATGTTGATGTGCTGATGGCATATATTCATCCAAATTTTCTGAATATTATGTTCTATCTGCAAGAGGTCCCACCTTTGGAAGTACATAAGCAAATGGATCCTCTATTGATTATAGTTAATATTAATAAAATTGGTATTAGATGTACTCTCATTGATGTCGGTTCGGTGCTCAATGTATGTAGCATTGATCTATTGCATAAGATTAATATTGACCCATCCTCTCTTAATACTTCTTTTGTTGTCCTTCGTGGGTTCAATAATGTCGGTCGACAATCCCTAGGCACGATAGTCTTTCCTTTGAGGTTGGGACCCGTTACTGTACCTAGCCTTGTATATGTTATGGAAAAAAAGTTACTGTGTAACCTTCTTCTTGGTAGATTTTGGATTCATGCTATGGGTGCAGTTTTATCTACCTTGCATAAGTGTATTAAGTTCATTTGTAATAATCAAGTAGTTATAGTCAAAGTGATAGGGTAGGGTTGGATGGAACACTCACTATTCCATGCTCTAGGTCTCACCTTGGCGAACCCCTTTGGTGTCACTCTCTACCACCTTAACCTATAGGCCCTAATTCTTGTTAGGAACCCCTGGTTCTCCTAGCCAACCCTACTATCATCTCCATTTCCCTAACCAAGCCAATCTTGGTGCTCTCTCTGCCATTCTCTCCTTAGCCCTTAATCTTCCTAAAGGCTAGCTAAATCTCCAACCTTCACTAATTTGATACAGGGTTGTGTGATGTCTCCCGTGGCTTCAATACCATCCCCCTAGGGTTCTTGATCATCCACCAATCTCCAATTTTCCATCGCTCTCACCAAACCCTCTTCTAGGGTTAGAAAAAGGCTACAAGTCCTAGAGCCCTAATTAGGCCTCCTAACCTGAGAAAAATGGAGAGTGTGCCCAAATTCTCCAAATGAATCCAAATAATTTCTTGGGATTCATGGTACCCTTGCCCACACCTTGAATATTTTGGGCGTTTGGGGCCTATACTATCCGTACACTGCCCTAGCCACGAACTTAGCACTTTTAGGCTTGTTTTAAGCCAATTTCTGACCTTTTTTTGTGAATAGTCAGTTGATTCTTCCTCCATGTGGTCTTTCAGGGCTCCATCCTTCTTTCCAAGCCTCTTCAAGGCCTCCTGCATCCACCACACACCTTGGTTTGCCAGGGGATTGACACCCCTGCAACTTTAGTGCTTGTTTTTCACTGTCTTTCCTAACCGGGCATTGCCAAGCTCGCCTAGGAAGAGACTTTCCTCTTGATCACTCAACCCCTGAAGACTCCTAGACCTAAACTATATATAGGCATAGAGCTTAGCCTCAATCCACACAAACTATACATCAGGTATAGTGGAAGACAGAGGTCTAAGTCTCCATGGTTGACAGTTTGCTGGACTAATCAACAATGGAAGGAAACAAAACTAACTAAAAAAACTAAGAAATGATGAGGCAACTTAACTACTGACCTCACAAAACTTGAAAAACAATTACTTCATGTGCCACACACTTTTCAGTGCTTGGAACCCTCCATTAACACAATAATAAGAGCTAAAAACCAAAAAATCACAAGAGTTTCATTGTTTTTCCATATGAAAAGAAAACTCCAAATGATACAAAGATTTTCCAACCTCTGAACCTGGTCAAGGCACACCTTATAAAGGTTCATAAAGTGGTTACATTTCCCCTTGGTCAGATATAACCACCACATTAGGCCAAAATTGCACAAATGCAACATTTTGGGCTTTATTTCCAATTCCTAGTGAATCCTAGTGGAAACAAGTTGCTAAACTCATCCATTCTACCATGAGCTATTGATCAACCTTCCTCCTAACATGTTCTAACACATCTAACTCAAAACTAAATGGTCAACATGACCTTAAATCATTAAAACCACAAAATTTCATCCCAGGCTCACAAATTTGCCTAGTGCTACCTAATGCTTCCTGGGTGCTCTTGCACCATTCTCCCCCTCTCTACCCAAACACTAAGGAATGGAAGGAGAGATCAATGATAGGTCGACACCAAACTTCTTGAACTGATCTTCTTGTACCCATGTGGCTTCTGATTCATGCTTGTTCTTCCACTTGATAAGATGCTCCATGTACACCTTATGCCTTGTAGACTTTTGCACTCTTGACTCCAAGATTTGTTCTTCTTGTTGCTTGTCTGGAGTAGGAAGGGGTATGTTGCATACATCCTTGAAGATTTCCTTATTGTTCTGATCTAAATCATTGACTGATCCCTTGTACTTGATCTAATCAGCTACATTGAAGACTTGAGAGATCCCTAGATCAGCAGGTAACTCCACCTTGTATGCATTCTTCCCATACTTGGCCAATACCTTGCATGGACCCACTCTCTTCATCTGCAACTTGGTTGATGCTCCCTTTTGTAACCTTGATTTATTAAGGTGGACCATGACATAGTCTCCTATTGCAAATTGCACATCCTTCCTTGACAAATCTACCTTCTCCTTCAACTTTTGTGTAGCCTTGGTGACTGTCTTCTTCACCTGCTCCTGAATCTCTTTCATGGTTTGACTGAAATCCTCTGGATAACCACTTCTATGTTCCATAGCTCCAAGATCTCTAAGCTCACATATGCCTCTTGGGTGCATCCCATACACAACTTCAAAAGGACTCTTCCCTGTGGTCCGGTTCACACTGCCATTGTAAGCATACTCAGCTTGTGAGATAGCCATATCCCATGTTTATCCATACTCCTTAGTTAGGCACCTTAGAAGGTTACCTAGCACCCCATTAACCACCTCTATTTGACCATCAGTCTAAGGATGGTAAGCTAATCCAAATGACAGGTTGGTACCCAATCTACTCCATAGAGTCTTCCAAAAGTGACTCATGAACTTCACATCCCTATCTAAAACAATGCTCAAAGGAAATCCATGGATCCTTACAACTTCCTTGAAGAAGAGATGAGCTATGTAACTAGCATCATGATTAGCTTTGCAAGGGATAAAATGACTCATTTTGCTAAATTTGTCCACTACTACATAGACACTATCAAAACCAGTCTTGGTCTTAGGAAGGCCTACCACAAAATCCATGCTTACACACTCCCATGGTCTGTTAGGAATGGGTAGGGGTTGATATAGACCAGCATTACTAGCTCCTCCCTTAGCTTTCATACACACAACACATAGTTCCACATACTTTCTAACATCTCTTGCCAACTTAGGCTAGTAATAGAATCTTTGCACTAGTTCTAAAGTCTTGTTGATGCCAAAATGTCCACTAAGACTTCCATTATGCTTTTCCTGAATGAGATTTTCCCTCATTGACCCTCTTGGAACACATAACTGATTTTCTTTAAACAATAACTCACTTTGCAATGTATACTCTAAGTATTGGCTATGGAAATGATTCTCAAAGTTAGAACATACCTTATAGACCTCTGAAAACTCTTCATCCTCCCCATAGAGATCTTTAAAATTGTCAATCCCTATGCTCTTCACTTGTATCTCTTGCATTGTCAACAACCTCCTACTCAATGCATCTGCTACTTTGTTTAGCTGTCCCTTCTTGTGCTTGATGGTGAAGGTAAAAGCTTGGATGTATTCCATCCACTTCAAGTGTCTATTGCTCAACTTCTCTTGGGTATTCATATAGCTAAGTGCCTGATTGTCAGTAAGACTACAAATTCCTTGGGTAGAAGGTAATGCCTCCACTTCCTAAGTGATTGAACAAAAGCATAAAGTTCTAAGTCATAAGTTGAATACCTCTTCTTTGCTTCATTGAGCTTCTCACTAAAGAAGGCTATAGGCCTGCCCTCTTTACTTAGCACTCCTCCTACTGCCACTCCACTTGCATCACATTCAATAGTGAACAATTTGTCAAAACTAAGTAATAAGAGAATAGGTTGAGTTGCCACCTCTTGTTTCAGTTTCTCAAACCCTTTCTTAGCTTCTTGAGTCCACACAAACTTAGTTTTAAACCACCCTTGATTGTATCTAGGACTGGTGCACATATACCACTAAAGTTCCTTATAAATTTTTTTTTAGAACTGAGCCAATCCATGGAAACTTCTTACCTTCGTCCCTATGGTTGGTGTAGGCCAGTTTAGGATGGCTTCCACCTTGCTTGGATCCATCTTCAATGATCCTTTGGACACTACAAAACCCAAATATACAAGCTCTTGCTTAAAGAACTCACACTTCTCTAGATTGATTTCCAACTTCTCCTCTTGCAACCTTCTAAGAACCAACTCCACGTGTTTTAAATGCTATTATGTTGTCTTGCTGAATATGAGGATGTCATCAAGGTATACCACCACAAATATCCCTGTAAAGTCTTTAAGCACTTCATTCATGCGCCTCATGAATGTGCTAGGGGCATTGGAGAGACCAAATGGCATCACTCTCCATTCATATAACCCATCATTTGTCTTAAATGTTGTCTTCCACTCATCACCATCCTTAATTCTGATCTAATGGTATCCACTCTTGAGATCCAACTTTGTGTAGTATTGAGCTCCTCCAAGACAATCCATTAAGTCTTCAATTCTAGGAATAGGGAACCTATACCTAATGGTGATCCTATTTATTTCTCTAGAATCAGTGCATAACCTCCATTTACCTCCCTTCTTGATTGCTAAGACCACTAGTACTACACATGGGCTGATGCTCTTTTGAATCAATCCTTGATCCAACAAATCTTGCACTTGCCTAGTTACCTCTAGATTCTGATCCGGTGTAAGCTTATAAGCTGCCTTGTTAGGCAATGAGGCTCCAGGTATGAAGTCAATTTGATGACTTATGGCTCTCTTTGGTGGTAGAGTTGCAGGTGCACCATCACTTACAATGTCCTTGAACTGATCCAACAACTTTAGGACTGCTTCGAGTATGACTGTCTTTTCAGCCTTGTCTTCTTCTTTAGGTTGTAACATAACCACATATCCTTCACCCCCTTGATTTAGGTTGTTAAGGAACTCCTTCCCACTACTCAACATGACACTTGGTTTCTTTGACTGTCCCTCTTCTTCTTCTGATAGTGACTGCAATTTGAAAGTCTTCTCATCCTTCTCGAAGGAAATGCTATTCTCTTTCCCATCATGCATGACATTTTTTTCATACTGCCATGGTCTTCCCAATAGTAGATGGCATGCATCCATGGGTAAAACATCACAAACTAACTTATCCTTATACCCTCCAATGGAAAACTCCATCGTTACTTGCTCATTCACAAGAACACTCTGCCCTTTGTTGAGCCATGTTACCTTGTAGGGGTTAGTGTGGGGTACCTTTTTCATTTTCAGTTTCATTACTACTTCTTCTGAGATGATATTGTCTATTGAAGCTAAATCTACAATGACCTTGCATACTTTACCAAGTATCTTGCACTTCACTCTAAATAGAGCTCTTCTTTGTTTTGGTTCTTCCTTGACCAATTGTCTGATCAACACTCTTCTAAACATCAGATTCTCTCCCATCTCAGATTCAATGTGACTCACCTCAGGTGACTTAGGACTCATGGTGTCCTCTTGTGCATAAGCCACTCTCTTCTCATTGCTTGATGAAGATGCTTTCTCTGGACACCTATAAGTTGGGTGTCCAACTTGACCACAATGGTAGCATTTCATGTTTGCAAAGTATGAATTGCTCCTGCCTACTCCTCTTCCTCTAGTGGATCCTCCTTGAGAACCTTTACCTCTTTTATACCCTCCTCTAGAAGGTGTTTCATTGCCATGATCTATGGATTTAAACTCTCCTTGGTTTCTTTGGTCATTGCCTCTACCTTGGTAGCCACCTCGATGTCCTCTTTGATCTCTTTGATCTCTACCTTTGCCTCTGCCCTTAGAAGCCTGGTCTTGCTTCCTCTTGTTTCTTTCCTCAATCTTGATAGCTAATTGGTAACATTGATGTACTGTCTTAGGACTTAAAAGAGCCATCTCCTCTTGAATGTTCCATTTCAAGTCATTAAGATACCTAGCCACCTTGAGACTTTCATCTTCTGAAACATTAGACCTCATACAAAGTTTTTGGAACTCCTCTGTGTTGGTATTCACATCTTGGTATTTCTACCTTAGGCTTTGTCTCTTCTTGTGTAACTGAATCTCATAATCATCTGGCATGTATGCTTTCCTCACTTTGGCAACCATTCCTTTCCAAGTTGAAATACGTTGTTTGCCTTCCTTTCCCCTCTCTGTCTGAATGAACTTCCACCATGTCAAGGCAGAACCTCTTAGTCTTGATTTGGCCACCTTTACCTTTTGTGCTTCAGTGACTCCATCACATTCAAAATGGTTTTCCATTCCCTCTATCGAATCCATGACTAGATCAGCTTCCATTTTTGCACTAAACAGTGGTATGCCTTCAAGTCCTTTTCCACTCAAAGCCTTTAATGCCTTCAAGAAAGGCTCTTCTTCCAAAATAGGGTCAGGTTCAGGGATCTTGTCTTCCTCTGCAACCTCTTCTTTCTTTGGTACCCTTCCTTCCAACTGCACATTATTCAATGCTTTCTCAAGTTGGTCTATTCTTTCTTTTAACAGCTTATTGTCTTCCTCTTGTTCTTCAACCATCTTGGCCAATTCAGCATTTGTCACCATGATGGTAGAACCACTAGATTCAAGGTCTAACATGCAAGATTCTATCCCAAATCTTTAACTTCCTCTGATACCAATCTGATAGGGTAGGGTTGGATGGAACACTCACTGTTCCATGCTCTAGGTCTCACCTTGGCGAACCCCTTTGGTGTCACTCTCCACCACCTTAACCTATAGTCCCTAATGCTTGTTAGGCACCCCTGGTTCTCCTGGCCAACCCTACTATCATCTCCATTTCCCTAACCAAGCCAATCTTGGTGCTCTCTCTACCATTCTCTCCTTAGCCCTTAATCTTCCTAAAGGCTAGCTAAATCTCCAACCTTCACTAATTCGATGCAGGGGTGTGTGATGTCTCCCATGGCTTCAAGACCATCCCCCTAGGGTTCTTGATCATCCACCAATCTCCAATTTTCCATCGCTCTCACCAAACCCTCTTCTAGGGTTAGAAAAAGGCTACAAGCCCTAGAGCCCCAATTAGGCCTCCTAACCCGAGAAAAATGGAGAGTGTTCCCAAATTCTCCAAATGAATCCAAATATTTTCTTGGGATTCATGGTACCCTTGGCCACACCTTGAAAATTTTTGGGGTTTGGAGCCTGTACTATCCGTACACTACCCTAGCCACGAACTTAGCACTTTTAGGCTTGTTTTAAGCCAATTTCTGACCTTTTGTTTGTGAACAGTCAGTTGATTCTTCCTCCATGTGGTCTATCAGGGCTCCATCCTTCTTTCCAAGCCTCTACAAGGCCTGTTGCATCCACCACAGACCTTGGTTTTCCAGGGGATTAACACCCCTGCAACTTTAGTACTTGTTTTTCACTATCTTTCCTAACCGGGCGTTGCCAAGCTCACCTAGGAAGAGACTTTCCTCTTGATCACTTGACCCCTGAAGAATCCTAGACCTAAAATATATACAAGCATGGATCTTAGCCTCAATCCCCATAGACTATACATCAGGTATAGTGGAAGACAGAGGTCTAAGTCTCCATGGTTGACAGTTTGTTGGACTGATCAACAATAGAAGGAAACAAAACTAACTAAACAAAACTAAGAAACGATGAGAAAACTTAACTACTGACCTCACAAAACTTGAAAAACAATTACTTCACGTGCCACACACTTCTCAGTGCTTGGAACCCTCCATTAACACACTAATAAGAGCTAAAAACCAAAAAATCACAAGAGTTTCATTGTTTTTCCATATGAACAGCAAACTCCAAATGATACAAAGATTTTCCAACCTCTGAACCTGGTCGAGGCACACCTTATAAAGGTTCATAAAGTGGTTACTTTTCCCCTTGGTCGGATATAACCACCACATTAGGCCAAAATTGCACAAATGCAACATTTTGGGCTTTATTTCCAATTCCTAGTGAATCCTAGTGGAAACTAGTTGCTAAACTCATCCATTCTACCATGAGCTACTGATCAACCTTCCTCCTAACATGTTTTAACACCTCTAACTCAAAAATAAATGGTCAACATGATCTTAAAGCATTAAAACCACAAAATTTCATCCTAGGCTCACAAATTTCCCTAGTGCTACCTAATGCTTCCTGGGTGCTCCTGCACCACAAAGCTAACCCTAATTGTATTTACTTGTGTGAGATGGCAGCTACCAGTCATGCTTTGTCTGTGCCTACTCTCATCCCTTCAGTATCTTGCAATGTGTCAATGTTTACTCCAGTAGTACCTACTACAAAGGGTACTCTTGAGATAGATATCCTTGAAGAAGATCATTATGAAACAAGGAGCCCTAAATGTGCTCCTTCCACCTCTTCTCAAAAGAATGCATGTCTTGGTGATGATTGGGGTCCCTTAGACTTTATAGATTCCTTCATCCAAGAATATAAAGTCGACCCGATCCACTTAGACCCTCTGATAACATTGCCTACACCCGCTATCAAAGATGATTATTCTTTTGTATCCCGGGGTAATGTGGATGCAAGTTGCAATGTTCTCAGTGTTGACCCTCCTTCTGAGGAAGAGGATTATGTTTCTGCTAAAGAAGACAATGTTGGCAGCCCTATTAATAAGAATGATAGTGATCCCATAGAGGAGTGTGATCCCCGTAATTGGGACAATGGTCTCTATGAGGATCCTCCTTCTTTTCAATACTTGCAAACACATTATGGCCCCGACTTTTAGCTTGTCTCTAAATATGGCTATGAGCATAAAGGTTGTGGGTGTGATGAACAAGGCATTCAAGTCCCTATAGAATTTAGATCCCGTAAGCATAATTTGGGACTTGGTTGCTCAAAAGAACAATCTAAACGGAAGCCATGTGTGAGTGACAAGAATTCTTCTCAACCTCATTTTGTTGAAAAGATTCTTCCTCCTTTGTCTTCTATCTTTGTGCCTTCTTCTTCTTCTTGCGAGCAGTCAAACTTTTCTCCACAAGAGAAAGGGTTGCTTCCTGCTCCTCATTCTTTGTCTAAACAAGAGAATATCTTGTTGTGGCTTCTAAAATCCCGCTTGATTACTCTTCCTCCTCCTACACGTAATAAACTTCATAAAAATGATAAAGGAAAACATTCTTTTTGTGCATACCATCGAGTTCCTGGCCATTCCACTAGAAAATGTGAGGCCTTGAAGGATAAAATACAACTTCATGATTTAGGTGCCATTAAACTCCCATTTGATTGATGCACCTACCTTTACTTCACATGACAAGTGATATCGAGGTTTACCTCTATCCTATTCTAAGTATTATGCATGGTTCTCCTCCCATGTACGTTGGGGGCAGTGATAACTCATTTTGGAGATGTGTGTCCTTCTTAAGGATCCCTCTCTTCATTGTCTTTTAATTGTATCGTCCCTTGAGTGGACCCCTTCTTCTCTTTTAAAGGGTTCCCAAGGGACCCCCTTTGAAAGTCTTTACCTTAAACAAATTCTTCCGTGTCTAGCTTGGGGGCAACCCAACTAGACCTATTTCATGTCTTTGTGTCTAGCTTGGGGGTAGCTTGACTAGACCTCTCTTTTCAAACAATGCATCCCTTGAGTGGACCCCTCTTCCTTTTGAAGGGTTCCTGAGGGACCCCTTTGAAATCCTTTCAACTTAAATGATGGTCTACGTGACTATTTACTTATTCACTTTGCAGGACTGAGAACCTGTAGAGCTCCCTTACATACTTACTTGGTGATATGGGTTCTCCTCCTCGAGCGGGATTTTCTTTTATCACCTCTTTTGTGGTGCGGGTTCTACTCCTGAGTGGGTTTTTCTTTCACCACACACTTTTTAGTGATACAAGTTCCTCCTCGAGTGGGTTTTTCTTTTATCACCTCTTTTGTGATACGGGTTCTCCTCCTCAACAGGGGTTTTCTTTTATCACACACTTATTTTTTGGTGCGAGTTCTACTCATGAGCAGTTTTTGCTTTCATCACGCACTTTTTGGTGATACGGGTTCTCCTCCTTGAGCGGGGTTTGTTTTTATCACCTCTTTTGTGATACGAGTTCTCCTCCTCGAGCATGGTTTTCTTTTATCACTCATATCTTGTGGTGCAGGTTCTACTCTGAAGCAGGTTTTTCTTTCACCATGCGCTTTATGCTATCTTTCTCTTCTCTCTTGTATATATTAGATCAAAGATCTACATCTTCTTCATCCTGATTATATGCTCTTTCTTTAGCTTCATAGTTTTGAGGAGCTATGAAGTCCTCTTTTGACCCTACACTCTTGGGTTCACTAGATCGTGGTCTGCTTCCTCGATGATTCAGGTATACGTTTCTAACCCTACTCTAAGTTCTTGATCTACTTTACCGAGAACTCATCAATGTTAGTGCTCACTCAAGTGGGGGCACAATGTATAAGAGAAAATTTTCACCCCATGTGCAAATCCCCTTTTTTCCTCTATCCACCTTAGAAAACCAAGTTTGAAGGCTTAATTCCACCTAATCTTGTTGCTTGCATCACACTTGGCACCTATTTTGAGTGTCAATGGAGGCATTTCTATCAAGGATGCCCACGTGGCATGCAAATTTCTATGTAGTGTGCTTATGTACCTGAAATATTCTCGCATCTAGAGCCTGCAAAGGTGTTACACTTCCCATTGGGGGTCAATTTGTAACACCCTCCTCAGCCGACAAACCTGAATATGGTCATTTTCTTCATCTCCCCTTCAAATTCACTCCTTCCATATGCATTTGGGTTGGGAAGGAACTTCATACACAAGCTTCACAATCTCTCTCCAAACACTTTACACTTCACAGCAACAACATCAACACTCCACCACTTCAGTAGAGCAAGTGTGGAACAAAACACCATTACAGCATAGGCTTGAGTTCCTCTCATTTTCTCCCCCATTAGCCTTGAGCACTCTTGGTGGAGGTGGTAATATTTCACTCCTCTCCTCTATTTCTTGGTTGAGTAGCATAACACTATTTTTTAGTGCTTTAAGTGTTCTATACTTCATTTCTACTTTTCTCTCTATCTATTTGGTTGTTCATGGAGGTGGGAACACCAAACCCCTATACAGCCACCCAACAATTTTTCTCTCCCTCTTGTTTGCAGGTATTGAAGACACTCACAAGGTGGAAGCTTCATCACTCACATGGTTCTAAGTATTTCCTTCCTTTCTTCTCCTTATCTTTTTCATTTACTCTTTACTTTATCTCAGTTCTATCACTTTATGTTGTTTCCCTATAATCTGTAAGTTCTTAGCAATCGGATAGAAGCATTCACTTTGTTGTTTTCATAGACATCCTAGCTTTATGGTCCCTACGAGATGCCAGTGCACCTCTGGGCTGCTAGCGCGTTGCGTTGTCATCTGTATTTTGTGTCATCATCCTTTGGCCAAGAGCTTGTCAGTTTTTCCAAAAAATCTTTGTGACCTGCTCTTTCGAATTTTGACTCTTTCCCTTGTTCCATTGAGGTAGTATAGGGTAGTTCACCCCGTGAGGCTCTCTAAACAAAGAGAACTTGTGAGTAGCGAATCCCCCTATATTACACTTATGTTATGAGATGGAATTGAAAAAGGTGAAGAGGTGTATGTGTTCAAGGGGAAAGTGAATGGAATACTTATAGGTGGTAAGGTGGTAGGAGATATGACATGTGATGCAACAAATGTACTAGTGATGCTAGCAGAAAAACCTGAGGAAGAAATCACATTTCTAGTCAGTTGCATTGTTGTTGTGACTTTAGGGTTGGTATAGGTAGGAATAGAGGCAATTGTTGTGGGAGGAGAATTGAATTTCTCCTTGGTTTGTGACATTTCTCGTAGGTGAAGGAAAACTAGAATCTAAGGGAAAAAAAATTCAAAGATTTGAACTATTTTTTTCACAAGGTCATGTCCATCTTCACTTTCAAGCATGTGATGAGTGTTATCTATGGTAGGGATGGCAGTAGTTGAAATGTTCTCAGTACTTATTTTATTTTGTAAGTTTTGTAAGTCTTCATGAATTTGGATTATTTTTTTTGTGGAACATTAGCAACCATAGTTTCAACATGTGTCATACTACTTGAAGGAAAAGAGTTGTTATGGGTATGGTCCATACCTAGTGTACTAGTGTCAATACTAGGATTGAAAGATCTATAAAACCCAAGATCCACGATGATTGTGTTATCATAGGAGGACATGAGTCTCAAACTTCATCTCACTATAGTATTAGCAATAGGACACCAAATACTCATGCAAGGGCTACTAAATGCAAATGGATGCAAATGCAATATAAGCTAAGAACAATGAAATTACTATAACAGAAACTATGTAAACTAAAATAGAAAGGTATCAACAGCAAACAACAGCACAAAAACAAGGTTTTAAATTCTAAAAAATGCAGTGCAGAATCTGAACTGGAACCGATTTGTCCAAAGGGGCATATGAGTCCTAGTGAGGATTTTTTTTCAAAAATTTCAGAAAAATTTAATTTGTTTTTTGTGCTTTTTATGTTGTATGATACATAACTTAAATGCAAATGAAGATTTTATATGAATTTCAATGATATGAGGTGCAAAAATGCAAGCTATATGTACTTTCACTAATGCAAAATTAGAAACCCTTAGAATGCCAATTAACTAATGCAAACCCTAATGCAATGTTAATGCATGCAAGATTAGGATGATAATGCACTCCAAATCAGAATTGTGATGTTCTAAATTCAAGTTAAAAAAAATGAAGGGAAGAATTTTTTTTGGGTTCTAGGGTTTGGGACCTAGAATAACAAAACTCCACACTCTCATTCAAGGATGACCCTAGAGATCTCAATCCAATGGAGAAAGGGGAAATAGATCTGGCAATAGGGATATCCTAGGGGATAATTATAAACTAATGAGGGGTTCACCACTAAGCTAGTGCTTAGAAAGAAAAATGTGATGCAAGATGAAATGTTTAACCCTAATATGATGCAATCTTTCACTAAATGACCTAGAAATGTATGTAAAACAAAACAGAAAGTTGCAAGATGAAATGTGTGCACCTGGAAATTTGAAGATGACTAGATGGAGCTCTAAACCATTGAAAATGGTGACTTTAATGCTGACTAGGACTCGTACACCAGGCTGGGTGAATCAATCCCAGATCTGGATTTTTGTGCAAGAACAAGAATCTGGAAAATGGGTATCTTAATATGTAAAAACTTGAAAATTGACCTAAATTGGGACTCATACGTTGGAATTGGCGTATCAGTCTAGTTAGGGCTTTCTAAAGCTTCAAAGCCTGAATCTGGTTTTCAAGGTCTACTCTGCACTTCCTGATTGACTTTTAAATTTAAAACCCTAACTTGCAACCTATAGAAATCTTCCAAGTATCTCTAATGCAAGGAAAAAACTTTGATAACTTTGAACACTTTGACAACTTTCCCCAAAATTGCTCTTCAATGTGTCTTCAACCTAAACCTGTAAATCACACACTAAAGAGAGGGAAAAATGTTGTTTTGTTAGTGGAAAGGGGTTTGCCTTGGTCAAACCCCATTTTGGTAATCAAACCTCGAAATCAAATGAAATAAGAATGGAGAATGATGAATGAAAAAAATATGATGTTGCAACTCACCAAACCCTAGCAATAAAGTACTGCAAACATGTATGAGATGGCTCTAATGGATGTAGATCTTGACTCTTGCTTGAATGTGATAGATATGGAATCAAATGTTAGCTTGAATCATGAAACCCTACATCACAATTGTTAGCTCAAAAATAAACATGATGCATGAATACTTTGACATGATGCTTGATGCTTGAATAGTACTCTAAAATGATTGATAATCTTCTCTTGAAGACTCTTGAATGCTCTTGTGAACTCCAATTTTCTATTATAAATGCTCTCACAAAAGTCTGAGGTGAAAATGAGTGAAAGAAACATGTATTTATAATTAATTATGAAATAATTCCTGAAATTATAATGCTACAAGCTGACATCAGATCTAGGAGGATGAAATCTAGTGAATAATTTGAATTAATTTTGATTTTGGGCCACACGGGACTCATACGCCCAAGGTGGCATATGAATCCCATTAAGCATAATTTATGGGACCAAATTTAAAAATTCTTAAAACGGTGTAAAATCAGGATTGGGTGTAATACCCCTCCGTGTCGGTTGTTTTGAACTTGTGTGTGAGTCTTTGTGTGTGCTTCATTGATTACTGTGTTATTTGATTATGTGGAAAATATAATATGTTAGTAATCATGTTAAATAATTAATTAAATCATAAGTGATTTGCAAAGTTATTTAAAATATGATTAGAAATTAAAATAATAATCAATTAAATTAAATCAAATGATTTAGAACCAATGATCAAATTAAACTAATTCGTTAAAAGTAAAAGTGATATTATTATATAAATTGATTTAAATTGTTGAAGTTAATAATAATTATGAATAAATAATCTTGAAAAAAGATAATTATTATAATAAGAAGTTTAATGGATACTTATTTAGAATCTTGCAAATGGTTGATTGTAATTATTTTAATGTGCATGTGTTTATTTAAATTGTTGTGGAAATGATAAATAAATAAATAAAAAAAAAAAAAAGCTCAATCTTTTTGTGGATTCGAATGGATTTGAATTGTTATCTTTTAAAAAGAAGTGACTTTTGGTATTCACTGGAAGAGGAAATGGAAGAGGCTTTTGTGAGATTTTATTTAGAGGATTTTTGTGTTGGAAGGGGGGGTTGCATTCTCTTTTCAACAGATTTGGGAGAAATTTGGCAGGCAATTTTCTGTTATAGTGTGCATTCTTTTATTATTCTGTGAATTCATTGAGGAATAAGATTAGAGTTGAGGGGAAGATCTTGGAGCTGCTACTGGAAACATTCGTTGGCGGAGGATTGGATCAGCAAAAGGGATAGAGCTTCTACAGATCTTCTTCAAACACAAGACGCCAGGTTCCTTTCTTATTTATTTGCTGTAGCATTAAATAAAATAGCAATTGATTGGATTTGTTTCGCTGTGCATGAAATTTTCATCTGGGGATTGGGATTTCTGTTGTGAAAATGGAAATTAGTTGGGTTTTGGACTGTCAATTATTAAATTGAAATTTCTAGGAGCTTGGGACTGTTGTTTATTTAAAAGAAATTATTTGTTGGGTTTTGGATTGCTGTTTATTAAAATGAAGCTTTGGTTGGGATTCTGGGAATAAACAGTATTGTTGTGGTTTTGTTCTGGAAAATAAATAAATGGAAAAATAATCCCCTTACTTTGAAATTCTGGGTTGATATATATATATATATATATATATATATTTTCAAATACATTTTTCATATCAATATATATATATATATATACTGTAACCTGTATTGTTGATTGTCATTCTCTGTTTTTGAATTATTTATAATACAGTATATATATGTATATATATATACACATATATATATAAATAAATATTGAATGTAAAATTTAATTCTTAAATTTTGAATTGTTGCCATATTAAATTTGTTTGAAATTATTAAATAAAGATTAAAAATAAAAAATAAAATAAAAAATAAAAAAATTGCAGGCTGGGTGATGGTCGGCCTCGGCCGTACCCACCACCCAGCCGGCAGTGGTACTGGAGCGGCAGCCTACGGGCTACCACAGCAGCCCGTCGGACTGCTGTGACAGTCCGTAGACTGTCCACGGCAGTCCGTCGGGCTGCTGTGACAGTCCGCAGACTGTCGCGGCCAGGCCCTCCGTCCATGCGTTGGGTATGGGATTTAATTCCCATTTAAAAAGGGTATATGGTAATTAAAACAAAAATTTTATATAAATTTTAATGTGTGTATAAACATTTATAAATATATATATATATATATATATATATATTTATATATATTCAGTAAATTATTTAATTAGATTTAATTAATTTAATTGGTAATTTTATCAATTAATTATGTCTATAATCAGTTTGGTCATTTTGCTAGTATGATCATAATAAAATTCTTTTTATAGTGGAAATGTGAAATTAGAAAGAAATATCTGTAATTTGTTAAATTGTGAAATTTTGATAGGACAATATAATAGAAGGGCAATTTGTGAATATGTATATATATATATATATTAATTTATTTATTTTGATTCCTTTGATTTAACTAATGTTGTATTATTTATTTTTGTAAAAAAAAATATATATTCTGTTTCTTTTTCTGTTAAAATAAAACAGAATCTGGTATAATGGAAATAATAATAAAATAGAAAGAAATCTTTTGTTTATCATTATTTTTGATTTATTAAATTACCAATTTAAGAGGATAAGTTAATAGAAAAATCAATTACGAATATATGACAGCATTGTTTATTTAATTCTTGTTTAAGTGTGAATATTTTTGGGAATAGAATTTATTATGGGATTAAATAAGTTGTTCTTTTTATTTTTTTATGAAATTTCATCTTGTAGTATTGTTGGATTCTTAGAACAGATCTATTCTCTTATTACTTTCCCTCCTCAAAAAAAAAAAGAATTAAAATATATATAAATACGTAGTGGCTTTAAAGGGTAATTGTGTGTGTAAATTTATTTAGATAAATTTAAGTTTTTAAGGTAGTAAGTTCTAATATGTAGTTTAAGAATTTAGAATATTGTTATTATGGTTATTTTAAAGTATAGACAATTGGTCTTAAATGGTTTTCACAATTAATTTAAATATTGGAAGTGAATGTTAAGTGAGTATGATGAAAGGGGAAATTTAAATGTATGGGCATAGTTAGAGATTGATTAGGGTATTCTCGAATTGGATAGTTTATTGGTGAAATGGGATTTTTAATCTTTTGAAAATTGACTTCCTTTATATTCATTTAATGGTTGATTTGTAAGCTCTCTTTATGGATAAGTCTTTTAGAATACTTGTGATGATTATCATAAATTGTTTAGTTAATTGGGTAATTTAGATGGGTAAGTTGTAAAGTCATTTAGTTCTGGTTGTTAATTGATTGGCTATTAAATATTGTTCTTGTTGAATTTTTGGTTGTTGTTTATTATGCGAATATTTGGTGGAGTTGTGAGTGGTTGGATATTTAAGGTGTTCTTTAATTTGGTCCCTTGGATGCCTGGATGCATGCTTTTACCTCTGTTATTGAAGGATTGTTTTTGGACATTTCCGTATTGGTATGAATGTCGTTGGAGGTTAATTTTGATTTAAGGAATCCTTTGTCATTTAATTTGTGTTGCAATGTAATTGGGAACTCATGTTTTGGTTTATGAGTTCTGGATGGTTGATCTTCTTGAATTTTTGATTTATTTTGTATCGAAGTTGATTATGTAGTCTGGATGGAGTTGTTGATTTTATTTCAATGTATTCACTCATTATATTTGAATTGAAAATAGTTCTTGTGGCCTTGCAATTATTGTTGTCATTGCTATGTTGTTGATTTTATGAAGGTGATTTGCGTACCACTATAAGGGGGTTCTTGTGAGAAGAAAATTGAGGTCTCCCATGGAATACTTAGTTGGTGGCTTTTGGTTTTATTAAGTGATTTTGTTTAAAGGTTGATTTTCTTTTGCGTTTCCCTATTTGAGGTGACACCATTGTTGTTTTGTGGATGGTTCTTGATGAATCTTCCCTTTTTATGGCTTTTCTGAGTTACTCTCATATTTGAGGAAATTTTATCCTTGTGTTGGATTTATTGGAGAAAAACTCTTGTTGCTTCACTTTACCCTCGTTTGTGGGTTTTCATTCTTTTGGCTTCCAGAGGCTTGAGATGATTGACATTTGATGTTCTCTCTTTTTATGTGCCTTTGAAGTGGCAAGTGGTTTGGTTTCATGATTTTGAAAGGGTTGTACGGAATTGTTGAGACTTTGATTATGTATTTAGAGCGAGATGGGTAATGCCTCGCATGCTTCTCTATTGTGATTCTTGGTTCAAAATTATGATGGTACAACCCTTGGTTTTTCTTATGTTGTTGGGTCTCTAGGGAGAGTGGCTCCTCGTGGGGGCCGACACCCCGCTTAAGGGGAAGGGCACAGGATAACCCATGAGTGAGTTTGTAATCAAGTAAAAACCTAATAATTAACTTAGGAGGGTTGGTTAGTAATATCATTAGAAGATTAAAAAAATGGATGCCTCGCCTTCATTAGTGCTTTCACAAACTAATGGAAGGATGAGAAGGCCGTGGTTGGCAAGGTCGTGACCTCGTCTTCACGAGAGGTCTACGGCTCCGCATGAGTCACCCTATGGACCGGCGCCTCCAGTTGGGAGGAAGAGCACAGGACAGCCCATGTAGGACTATGCGATGACACTCTCCCCTAGTTGCCCAGGTGTTTTTACTTTATTGTGTTCCTCTGGAAGTACGTTATGGGAGTTGTTTTAGATTGTTGTTGATTGGACTTATCTTGATTTATGATTATTTCCTTAATACATCTTTGGTGTACTATGTGGTCTTGTATGATCTTATTGATATTTGATTTATGACCTTGTACTCTTTTGGTACTGTGATATGATGTTATTGTGTTGTTTAATTGCAATTTGGAATTGTATTATGTTTATTAATTCAGTGGATTTGGAAGTGTTTCATGATCATCCTTTGGTTACTTGTTACTGGTCATTGCTTTGATTTATGTGATGAGATTTATGATTTTAAGTTATTTTAATGACTCTTGGATGTTGTTGATTATGTCTTTGTAATTCTTGAGTTTTATGATACTTTTGTATGGCGTTGAGTCTTGTGGTTCCCTATTTGGATGTTCTTGGTTGCGGTCTCTTTCTTGTTTAGCTCCTCAGCACAGGGGGTGGGTCTTCGGACTCACATGGTCGGGTGGAACGTGCTAAGCACCCCATTGGGTCCCCATTCGAGGATCAAGAGGTGTGGATTGGTGCTGTTGCAGCGACTCCAAAGTTGTACTTGTTTTGGAGCCAGTTATGATATTTTGTATTCATATGTTTATTTGTATCACGTTATCTTGTGTATGGTTTCCATTTATGTTTGGAAACACTTTTGTATCATTGTACTTCTTAAAACATTGTACTGTAATGTAATGTTAAACTCGGTGTGGTTTTGGCCATGGCAGTTGTTATTCATTGTGTTGAGTTAATTATGTATATGTTGTACTTACTCAGATGGTTTCTTATCAATGATTATCATGTATGCATTGTATTTGTTAATGTTTATTTTGTTATGGATTATATCTTTGGATTTTATCCTTTTTTGTCGTTGTGTGGATCTCAGTCTCGTAATGACTCCTCGTGTACCCCAAGGGATGTTTGTGTTAATGAATCTGCTTAAATGAAATATATGATATGACTTAATGTGTATTACATGTATGTTATGTTATCTTTAAAAAAAAATTGTGCTATAATTATTGTTTATTTGTCCTTTGGGGTTCGCACGACAGGGTGTTACATTGGGACCCAAAAGCCTAGGTGGGACTCATATGCCCAAGGTGACATATGAGTCCCAAACCACTAAATTTGGGCCACACAACCTAAAAACACCTAAATTATGATTGGATGTTGATTTATGTCAGGATTGTCCTAAAAAATATGCATTAATTAAGGCTTGTGGATGCAAAATAAGACCAATTAAAGCATAAAGAAGCCCAATTATTAATGACAACCCTAGAAAAGTGTGAAAGTGTGTTACAACACTTTACAACACTCTAAATAACACATTGCTAAGTTTATTTAATTCAAATGTCCCAAGACCTAATGTGAGTGTGTTGAACAAATTACATCCCTAAGTAGAGGAATCATTAAGCTGAATTTTACAAGGGGAGCCCAAACAAGTGTGAAAATGTTACCGACGAAATTTTTTAACACTATATATTGAAATTGTATGACCAAATTGGTAAAGCAACAACTAAATGAACCAACTATTCATTCAAAACTTGACGCACGGATCACAAAACTACTTGAAACTTGGAATCACTAGTACATAAACAGCAATATATGACTAAAAAACTACTAAAAACTGCTTATAAATGACTAAACTTGGTCACAGGACCGTTAGTAGTTTATTTCCAATCATTTATATCGTGACCAAATTTATGATAAACCAATTTTAGTCATTTATTTGGTCATCTTGACTAATCAATTTGCTAGTATATTTAGTCATATATTTAGTCATATTATTCACTGAGCTTGGTCATGTGACCATTAGTAGTTTATTTCCAGTCATTTATCTGGTTGTTCTGATTGATCAATTTGGTAGTATATTTTTAATCATTGATTTAATCATTTATTCAATGATTTATGTCAATTGGTAGTATATTTATTCACTGATTTCTATCAACTGCTAGTATATTTAGTCATATATTTTGTCATATTTATTCATTTATTTCTATCAATTGGTAGTATATTTAGTCAATTCGTAGTTTATTTAATTGTTTTAATTCACAGCTGATTTTTGCCTCAAAGTGTTGGAAATGAGAAAATGCTTTTGAGGTTTAAACATAAAACACATAAAAACATAATCAATCATTCATTTGCACATAATGAAATAGCTATTAAGAAGGAAAAATACTAAATTTTTATTGAGAAAAGGTGTTCTTACAGCAGATACAAGACTTAAATATGTCTTTTCTTTGGAAAATGTGTTACAAAGTGTGTTTCTCAGTGTTGTGACTGAGAAAACTAAGTTACAATGCTCTATTTTTTGCTTATACAACTCCAAAACATGAAATAACTACTTGAAAAATGAAGCCTAAGGGTCATTTGAAGACTCCTCTATAGACTTCACACCATGAATACTTAGTATAGACTAAGAACTATGTTCTGCATATACCTTAACTGATAAGCTTTACTAAACATGATAGTGGACAAATCCAAATTGATCAAAAATATTTATTTTTGGACGAACATCTAAAAGCCTTGCTTCCATAAGAAAGTTCTTTATCTTTTTAGCATCATAGAATTTTGACTCTCTAGTTACACATTCCACCTCCTTGATTTGTCTAGTTTTGGTTGTTGATTCAATGTATTTGAAGTAAATGATGGGATCCTCACTACCAATAAAATTGAAAATATAGTTTACCATATAAGTAAAAGGTTCCCAAGCTATTACAAAATTACCTCCTCAAATAGATCAATAATATCAATGACAAAATGATACAAGTGACAATCCAAAGTCAAATCACTTGGAGCTCAAATATGCACCCAAGAAGAAATATAGCCATTCATAAGAATTGAACTGTTCAAACAACTTGATGCATGAATCTACACCCAATACAAGCACTACAAGAAATAATCATATAACAAAACAAATTACATTGAGAACAATAGTTTAATAGTCACCTCAACTTCAGAGTTCCATATCAAAAACCATAAGCTATTTATCAATCGGAAGAAGATATATGAATTTAAAACAACCAGAAAGCAATTACCTGAAGAAAGAGATATGTGATGACATTGTAATCAATTGGACAACCAACCTCCATTTGAGACATCATCAATGCAAATTTTACAATGCCCTACAAAATTTACTCAACAAATAAGACCTCTCTTGAAGACATCTTTAGATTCAACATCTAAAATATGTTTCTATCAATTGATAGTACCTGGGATCAAAGCGCAAAAATTTCTAGAGGAACAAGTAATCGGGAGTGTACTGAGGACATGGTCCATTTGAGATGTTGTCAATAGCCACCCATCCAAAAGGGAAAATAGTTGCTCAAATAAGTGTTATACACAAAAACCATAAAAAAATGCATGAGAACAATCACTTAAATTTGAAATAAAATGCACATCCTGTTTGTTTGACATTCTTGGGTAGGATCTTTCATGAGATAATTTATTTTCAAGTCTATTAAAAAATGTAAGAAAAAACATTAAATTCCCTACAATAAGGCCTAATTAATAGAATGTAGGAACTTTAAGATTGTAGAGATGTGTAAAGATGCATTCCAAGTGATGGAATGCTATTTTGTTGAAATCATTAATAGGCATAATTATCATTTCAAAAGTAATATCAATCAAATTCAAAAGTAAAAATAAACATTTAATCCAATGAATACAGATAGAACATGCCTGAAGAGTCACATTCATCAAAATCAGACCCTAAATATTCTAGGAAAATACTTTAAGTGGAAATAGGCTTGTTATCTTACTCATAAAATAAAAGGTATCATATTAAAAACATAAATTAAAAAATAAAATATAAAGACCACTCAGCGTTACTGAAGGAATCAAATACAAGCTACAATAAAATAACAAAAGTAGGCATACAAGTGACATAGTTCTTGGCACTTGTTTCCATGCCTGTAATTATTGGAATAGATAATATATGTGACAGTGGACTTAATCAATCAATTGGAGGCACACCAATCAGAAGACACTAGTGTATACAAGGTAATTCCCATTAGCAATCAATTTAGAAAACAAATACCATTAAAATGTTTGACAAGAATATAGTAACTTGCTTACTACTTCCACACTTTGCAAATAAAGCATGGTATTCAAGTACAAATGCACTTGGAAATCTCCTCTAGAAGTCTAGGCAAGAACACATTGATGTGTCCAACAAATTTCATTTAGAAGTTGTTGCACAAAACTTGCTTGTATCCAATATGAATTTGAGAAAAAATTGGAGCTAAGCAAGACTGTACTTTTGATTTGATGCATGCATTTTGAACAAAACACATTTAGGAATTCAACTTGTCAATTTTCAATACAAACCTCACAGAGAAAGAATTCACATCTTTCTTATTTTGGAAGCTCCTAAAATTCCTATGTACACACACATATGAACCATTCCTACATCAAATTACAAAACTCAAGCAGCCTGGTAGAAATATCCAACTGTACTTTTGCAAAAGGTTTTTTCAACTTTCATTCCAACTTCACATTACCCAGTCAGTTTCGAGTCTGATAGGATAAACATCCAAATAATCATTATAAGTCATCAAAGACAATAGAAAGGATACCAATATGAAATAAATGATTAAAAAAAATATATAATCAAAATACTAAAAGCAATAAGTAAAATCTTAATTCACAACAGCCATCTCTATAGATTCCAAATTACACCATTAACCCTGCATGAATTAAAGAATAATTTTATATTAATATTGACCAAACTAAAAAGTAAATAGAAGAGGTAATAACTTCCAAGTAGCTGATTCTAAAACAATTTTATAATACATTATTTTCACCACTCAAAATGTTCAGTCCTTGACTATTAAAAAATGTGTATCTTGCTCTTTATAGTTTTTTAGTGTTTCTAAATTTGGTAAATGCCATAAATTGTCCAAAATAAATACACATGTATCAGAATCAAGTCACTTAGGAAAATAGGGCATGTGAGACTTCCCACTAAGCCAATTCAAAATTAATAAGGTGTAAATATATGCCTCTTTTAGCACTACAATTAAGGTGTAAATCACAAATATATAGGCAAGTTATGGCATAGCTTCCAACAATTGCAATTTATAAATCAAGCACTACTAAAAAGATAACAAAAAGAGAGATTACAGTAGAAATCCTAGCCCAAAGATAAAACTGCTATTTAAAAATCAACAAAAGGAAAAGCTCAAACTTGTTTAACACTATAGAACACCTAACCACCCAGTATACAAAGAAACCTTTTTATATAGATCTTAATCATGGGACATCCATCAAAGCATAACAACCGGGATTTTTTATCATATATTGTAGTTACAAGTGCCCTACTAGACATACATGAAAATGTAGAAGCATAAACAAGGAAAGCAAACTATTTCAAAAAATGCCTCAAAGAAATGTGATATCATGGATACCCGCTCTCCCCTAAGCACTTCAATTCATGCTTGCAATGATGTGGGAATTTCCCACATCACTACAGGCATGACTTGAAGTGCTTACGGAAGAGCGGGTATCCATGATATCCATGATGTCTAACCTCCTTGTAATCCCTCGGCAAACCCATAAAGGTGTTCATTTGGCATGGTTTTGTATGTCTAAATGGTAGTGGGTAGGGTGGTAGTATGAATTGATTATCTGGGTTGAATTGTCCTTACTATCTATTATTGGACTAAGAATAAGCCAGTTGAATGATTGAATGAGCCAGTGCCTTAAGGGCACCTCTCCTTAAGTACTCATCATTGTTGTTAAGGGATAACCTTCCTTGGCAAACAAATCATGTCATTTCACTCTTTGCATTGAATCTCTTGCTAAGAATAATCTATCATACTTTTAGACTCCCCTGTCATTATCTATTGACTACTTACTGTGTGCTCCTCTTTATAAGAGTGTTTTCTCTCTTACAAGCAATTGAATTCATGAATGTGGTGATGTGAGGCTTTCCTACATCACCGCAAGCATTACTTGAAGTGCTTGCGGGAGATTGGGTAATACACGCTCTCTCACAAGCACTTCAAGTCATTCCTGTGGTGATGTGGGGCTTTTGATACTTTCTCTCCCACAAGCACTTCAAGACATTCCTAGGGTGATGTGGGAAATCCCCATATCACCGCAGGCATGACTTGAAGTGCTTGTGGGAGAGTGGGTATCCATGATATATCACATTTCTTTGAGGCATTTTTTGAAATAGTTCACTTTCCTTGTCTATGCTTCCAAATTTTCATGTGTGTCTAGCAGGGACTTGTAACTAAAACATATGAAAAAAAACAAGGATCTCCAAGTATGATACACTTATTGTGAGTTGTGAGAAGGAAAATTCATCTTGGAGACCATTACAATAAACACAATACAAAGCTCAAAGTAATTATATGATGAATTGTACTAAACAATTTGGGTAGTGCTCTTGGGTGAGTTGTGGATCTTACAAAATTTGAAGGATACTCGGAGATCATTAATGATCTTAAGGTGATGTTCAATTTTGAAGGACAATAGGAGGATCCAAACAAAGGCTACCAGGTTCTCTACACAAATGATGAGGGAGATATGATGCTCGTAGCAGATGGTCCTTGGCAATATTTTTGCAGTATCATGCATAATATTTTTATATATTATTCCAGAGATGGTATGATGAACTCGCATAACATAGTTAAGATAGATTATTATGTATAATATAGTGGGGAAAAGCTTTAACATTTGTTATTGTTAGAATGGTAATGTGACAGATAGTCATGTGACTATGAAAATTTTGAGAGGAAATGATGTACTATAGATCTATGAAATTATAAGTAGAAGTGTTTAATAGGAAAAAGGTAAACCAAAGGCTAGTAGCTTCTCATAATATCTCAAACATGGTAGAGCCTTGGACCAGATCTCCAACAAAATTTGAAGTGGATCTGGTGGTTGCATCATGGCATATTTCTATTGTATTAGGGGTTGTAGAATATTTAGAAAATGAGTTTGTGGGCATGCTAACCAAATGGTACCCATGTTTGATTCATATGACTTGTATAGAGGATTGCTTCTTGTTGTGCAATAATTTTAGACCTTACTTGATACCAAGGTCCTTCATGTGATTGTAGGCATTGGAGGACCAAGCAGATCTAGCAAAACAAGTTTGGCTCATAAGATGGAAAACATTATTGATTGTGAGGTGATTCCCATTGAGATTTATTATAAAATAGATCAAATGGTGCATGAATCAAGGACCTATGTGTGGGGGAACAATGATTCTTGGAACTTCAGAGGTGGTGCATGAAGCAAGGAATTGTATGCATTGACATGACCTAATTCCTAGTATTGTGCACATGGTGCAACGAGCGATGCATTGGATTATACATTGTTGTGAAAAGTACTAATATTGGCATGCATCCTTGTGCATTAAGATGTAGATCATATGCCTCTTCTTTAATTACAATCATCCCATTTATGTTGAAAGATACTTGTGCAATCTAGTGTGGAGGTTTCAAGGCATGGTTGAATTTGCACCCACATCTAAAAATTGAATAGGCATTCTACTTTAGCTTCTATCATGAATGTTGGGGTTGTTGCACTCAAACAAGCAGTCATGGTTCAATTTTTCTACATCAAGCTCATGAAAATCCTTTGTTTTTTAGTGTGTGAATAGGTGCTTCTATGCATATCATTTTACAATGGAGTGGCTACTAGTTTTGCATTTGTTGCACCATTTACTAGTCTTGGACGGTTTATTTTTGTCCAAAGAATATTTTTACTAGCATGGGAGATACATCCTATTTTCCCTTCAGTTTTGACTCCTCAATGTTTTTTTTGTAGCAATAGGCTTTTCCCATCATCTTGGGTACTTGATGACTCTATGGTTTTTTGGTTCAAATGTGCCTAACTTCACATAGAGGTGGTGGAAGGCATGGATTGACTAGTCATATGCTTGCCACAATGGTTGCCACTAAATATAGCAATCCTCATAGGCCTCTACAAGATAGTATGTAGCCTTGAATTATTCCAAGAAGTTCTCCCAAGTTGGCTCAAATATTCTTTTTGTTTAGTCCTCCCACAATGCACGGGCTTACCATCATTTCTCATAAGATAACATAAGAGCCACAAATACGTGAAGAAGATATATGAATTTACAACTACAAAGAAATTACATGAAGAAAGAGATCTATGATGACATTGTAATCAACTGGACAACCACCCTCCATTTGAGACATCATCAGTACAAATTTTACATCGCCTTGCAAAATTTACTCAACAAATAAGACCTCTCTTCAAAACATCTTCAGATTCAACATTAGAAATATATTTTTATCAATTGATAGTACCTAGGGATCATAACACAAAATTGTCTAGAGGAGGAACAAGTAATCAAGAGTGTCCCCAACCTAATGTAATCACCAATGGATGTGGTTATTGGGATGGGGATGTAGTCCTTGTTCCTATACTAAATTTTCCTTATTTATAAATGGATGAAAATAAAAATAAATTCTCTTACAATTATTAAATAGAATTAATATATCAGACAATCCTTTGACCCCACTTCATTTGTTGGAACCAGAGTTGCATGCAAACAGATGTGGTATTAGATTTGGATATGGTGAATTTTCAAGATACCCTAATAGAGAGATAATTAAATATGAGGCTATATTCAATTATTTATATATCTAAGCCTATCGAACATAACTTTGAAAATACGTGAACATAATTTTTGAAATTGGCTTTGGAGGGAGAATCTACGTGAACATCTTTCTTTGCAAGGTTTCCTTGATTTTTTGACAAGACAAGGAAAGAAAGCTTAGTTTATGAAGTAATCCAAATAAGGTCTCAACCTAATTTGCATTTTAAAAATCATGATCATTGCTTTTGCTGACAATTTGTTTTAAATAATATTGTTAAATGTTTATGAAAATGTAAAATATGGAAAATATGTGGAAGATAACATGAAAGAAAGAAGGAAAAATTTTAGAAAAAAATGGAAAGTAAAAGAAAAATGAAGGTGAAAGAATAAGCCTTAGGAGCCAAAAGAAGAAGGGATTATTTTCTATTTATATCCATGTAGCAAAAGGAGGAAGGTTAGGGTATTCCTGTTGATTTCATTGAAGAAGTCTTTCATGGAATAGGGCATGTTGTAGCATGGTGATTAGAATAGAACATATCATGTTGTGGGGAATGAACGACATATGAAACATGTCTAAAAATATGGAAGATCTCCAGGATTTTATGCATTCCTTCTCCACGATTTCAAAGCCTTTAAAGGTGAGTCCTGGAATACTTGATTCCTTATACTTGTGAGCTTATCTATTACGGAATTTTTGGCTGTGTACAAGATTTTTTGTCTTTGTCACGATGTTTAAAATATTCATCTAGGATCATTGATAAAACCGTAGAATAGGTTGTTGTAATGCATTTTTGGGTTGCACATTGAGTTTATTCAAGGCCCTTGGTTCACCGAGCTAAAAATCATGAAGACGGTTATGACTTATGTATACTTGTCAGTCATAGTTAATATGGGAATTATCATGAAGTTCACAAAGCAGTGCACAGTCAGTTATAGCATGAATATTGTTCCCTTAGTAATAAAATAGAGAAGGTAGTCCACAACTAGAGATACCAACAATGGTATTTACTGTTGAAGAAAGGAGCATTGCAATACCATACTCAAGTTCACAAGTCAGTAAGTTAGTATGCAAGTGGAAGCATCAAACAATGGCAATCATGGTAAGAGTTTTCATGGTAATGAAGGGCAGAGTCTACAAAAATCAATGTCCTTTTAACTATGTAAAAGTTACTTTGAGTGGAGATGTTGCTATGGAGATTGTCATCATGCAGTTGAAGAGGTTAATATTACAAACATTAGGATAGTCAAAGGTTATGACAGAGGGAGAAGACAGTCCACTGTAGCAGCTAGATTGGAAGTGGTGTCACAATGTTTCAAGGAGAGGCCTTGTAAGGTAGATTAAAACACATAAATGACATTGATTTATGACTTTATGAGTGTGATTTATCCTTTGTGACCTTATTAGGCTTAATGATTTCAATAAAGACTAGGTTCACAAGTGGTGTATCCTCAAGAAATCCTTGGGACTATGCATTCTCAGTGTATCTTATTCTTGTGGTTGTGAGGTGGAATTTTTCACAATCACGATATGGTGGTCATTGTGAGAAGACTATCATAGTATAGTAAGATGCTAAACAAAGATGATGAAAGGATAGTGACCAATTTAATTAAGGCAGTGACTTCACAAATGTTGAAGGGATAGTCCTAGTATCTTTTTTTTGAAGGTCAATGGTTTTAATGTTGGAAGAAAATGCTACGGATTCATCCATGCAATCAACTTCAGGAAACAACACAATTAGATAAAGGATCTTCTCATTTGACACAATGTAGTTTTCCAATCTTATTAGAAGTAGCACATAAGTATAGAAAATTAAAATATGAACCTAAGAATGAATGCATATGAGATTATTCTTTACCTCCAAGTGGGACCCTTAGTCCTCAAGATATTATCAATACAGTGGTATGTTTTCAAGAGAAATAATTTCAACCTAGAGGGACCTTGCATTGTGAGATGAATGGAGGAAGTTTTCTAGTAGTCTAGGGTGGTGATCTTCAGAAGTTTTGTGTCAATGGTGATTTCAATAAGCTATGTTTCATATGCCCTATATTTTTGTTAAATGCTAAGGCATGAATGGAAATTTCTTCAAGTGTTATGCAAGACCATTGAAATCAAATGAAGAAACTCATGCATAATCTAAAAGACAAAGAATAGTCAAGTTGTTAGAGGGAAAGTATCACAAAGGAAATTGCATCACTTTTAATGGAGATGATGATGTTTCTAAAGGATCCCCCATTATGTCTATTAAAGACCTACAAAGATATACAGTCATATGTCATTATCAAAAAGTAGTAGAGGTTTTGAATGATCTTGCATAATAGGAAGGAGAGGACAATAGTTACACTAAAGGATTTTATATAGTTCATAGAAGAAGGTCATATGATTGCCATGAGAACAAGAGGCTCAAGACACTCAACAAACTACTCAAAGAGGAAGTTACAAATGCTATGGATTAAAGTGGTCAAAAGATTTAATATGTATCTTATAGGAGATTACAATGAGAAGGGAATATGACACTCCAAGAATGCTTACTTCATGCAAACTCTCATGGTGAGAAGGAGGATTGTTCTACATGCAATAAGAAATCTATGCAAGAAAATCTAAAGACAATAATTATCAAGACCAAGGGCAAGTAATGTAAGAGGTTGCATGATAGAAGAGGGCAGCAAAAGGAATGTAGGTGATGGGACATCCTTGCAATGAGAGCACTGTGTGTAATAGGATAGTTAGGATGATACCTCAAAAATGAATATGCAATAAGATAATAGTCCTCAAGTTAAGAGCTTAGAATGGGTCACTCACTCAAAAGAATCCTCACCAATTAGGTCTATGTATAGTGCTAAAAATTCAAATATTCAAGACTCTAAACTCATACAAATATGGAAGGGATTGGATTGTGAATCGTGAATTGATTTCTTTGAAAGGAAAGAGGCTCATTTTATAGCAATAGAATGAATGATTCTACCAATCATTCAAGTGAGTTGAGGGAAAACTCATGTAGATTTTTCCAATTTCTATATTTAACCTAACTTTTTCCATGAAGATTTAATGGAGTGTTAACAATAAAGATCCAAAGATAAAAGCAGAGATGAAGATAGAAATTGTATTTTGAGACAGATTTCTTCACCTTAATGGGAAGAGATGTTATATGTGATAGCCCTCACAGATGAATGGAGTTTCATGATAGAAAATATCAAAGAGTTAGAAGTTTGAGACAACAAGTTCATTGAGCTTTTAGTGTCACATTTCAATTTATGATGATTTGACATTGAAGATAGTGTTCACCATGAAGGAGCAATATTAAAGACAGTATGAAAGCTACAAGGTTTTGATGAAAACCAATGAGGAGGGTACAGTCAAGAATGAGAGTGACAGTGCTTTGAGCCTACTTCCTTTTGCATTTAATTTTACATTAAAATAACATTTGAGCTTAAGTGACTTATAAAATATAACTAAGGAAAAAAATTTACACTTTTAGAAGAATGTAAAAATTTACAAAAAGCCCAAATTTCAAACAAAGGAAATAAACAGAGCATAAATCACAAGTCTCAGCATATACAAAGTGGAAGGAAAAGATTTAAGTTTATAAGGAACCCCCAAAGCATTGCAAAATTCTAAGGCATAAAGAATTATGGGTTCCATTAGTTGGCAATTATTTTAAAAATGTATGGGAAAAATGCCACCATGGCATTAGTCGCCTTCATATGGGAAATAACCCTAAACAAAGGGAAAAGAAAACGTATATTCATCTGTCATTTTGAGCTTTGTCTGGAAGCTTCTCCACTACGGCTAGGGTTTCAACAAAGCTCCATTCATCATGGATTTTCTAATGGACTTTTGCAACTATAGAGGCAAAAAATTGCACAAAAACTTGATAAAAAAAACCTTACAAAAGCTAGTAAGCATTTCAATATTCTGTATTTTCACATTCCCTTTGTTGTTTGCAAGTATTTTCTTTCTTTCAAGAAAATAGGAATTTTTGTAGCAAAACATTCGTAAACTATGGCCATTTGTGAAACTCGTGGCTTCTTTGTTAAACATTGGTCATTTTTGTTGCACCTTCTTTGCTATTTATGAGAATTGTAAAGAGCCAAGGTCACGGGCTATAAGGTCTTAGATACTCATTGTCATAATTTGAATTCTGGAAAAATTGAAATTTGCATTTACAAGCTGCGGCCATGCTCACTATAGATACTCAGCAATTTTATCATTGACTCATGTTATTTTTCTATTCTTTCCATGCATTATCTTTCTTTACTCTCGACCTTTGCAAAACTTCTTCTTGAGGATTTAGTTGTCTTGTTATTTTCATTTGCATTGCATTACTATCTCAAAGTTATTTATGAATCATGACTAAACCTGGTTTCCATAGTAGCTGATGGAGCACAACCAACATACCTAAAATCTGCAAGTATACCTCAATCTAGAACTCTCAAAATAGTTAGAAAATAGGGTGTATTATAATTATAAGCTCCCATATTCATACATTCCTCTTGGCACTTCCTTGAAGCCAAAGAAAATGATAAATATACCTTGATTTGCTTAACTAATTTGATCATTTCTATTTCCTTCGAACGAACCTCTGCAATAGCCATATGTACATCAAATTTTTCTTTGAATATAAGTACCTTATAAAGGAACCAATTGCTATTGAAACTATATCAAATAGAATACATAAGAGACTAGACCCTTTGAATCTTGTGTTATTGTAAACATTTAGTCTATTCTTCTATTTCTAGTTATTGAACTCTTTTCTGATGATTTTAAACTCCATCTAATAATATGTGTGTCCTTCAAATTTTTCATGGTAAATTTGCATGGTGACTATCCATTTAATAGACTACATTGCCTTGATATTGTGCTAGCTCTCATTTTTCCCCAGGTCTTATATCAAGAATTGTTACATTCATTTCTTGCAAACACAGGCTTCATATTCACCTTGAGAACCCAATTTCTCCACTATGACACCACTAAAGGCTGCAGCCTCATGTTTTCTCTTCATTAGTTAAATGCACACTTTTGTTCATCTTTGTATTAGGGAAACTCAACTCTTGAAATCCCTCAAGAACTTGATCTCATTCAGCTGCACCACAACATATATGAAGAATATTTTTAATATCATAGTTGTTCCTTTTGAGAAATTCATCAGTCAATCCCTTGTGCTTGAAACCCATGTCTTCAAGCTTATGAAGAAGGTTCTATAGAAATGGATTTACCATTCAATGAAGAACTCACTCCCAGAGCAGAGGGTATGGTTTCAACACTTATGCTCCTAGGTACTTGTTCTTATGTTGATTCATTAGTTCCCAGCCACATCACTAAAACTGTAAATATCTGATTACTAAACACTTGAATGCCTTGATTGAAAGCCATTATCCATGTCACTAAATTATAAACACCATTGTTCAGTTTTAATGACGTTGTGATTCCATTAAATGCTACAACCTCATGCTATACCAGTAAATTTATCAACCTTACTGCTATGAGTGATGAATTCGTCCTTGATTGCATCACAATGTCATAAAAGACTTAACAAGCTTATCCTGTCAAACACAAAATGATAGCACATTGAGCTCAACCCTTGTGGGAGCCACATTTAACCCCGCATGCTGCAATTTGATGAATCAAATCAGCAACATTACTTTTTTTGTATCTACACATGAAGCAAACAAATTAGAGAAACATGGCATGTTTTAGGTGTGTTTGATGACTTTGATGGTTTTCTGAAACACCTAAAGTATGTTTTTCTTATTTAATGCATTTGGAGATCAATTTATATGTCCATAGGTTTTTGTTCATGTAAGATTTGAAACCTTTCATTGCTTAGAGCATTGCTCTAACACTGTTGATATTGCCTGATGCAGTAACTAGGAGCAAGGAGCTAAGGTGGACACAAGCAGATTGGGCAGCAACAGCACAAGACAACACACCATGAACCAGTCATTCTCAGGCAATGACTCGTTTCCCTCCTTATATGTACATTTTCTTTTGTTACCTATTCATGTATATACTTTTCTTTATTTGCATTGAATAAGTAAAGTCAATCTCACGGCTTGTGTGAGACAATGAACATTTTTTAATCAATAAAGATTACTTTTGAGAAAATTTGTGTAAATCTTTTCTATGTTATATGCAATTGTATAAATGCAATGATATGTTACTATAGTTTTGTAATCTTCTAATTTTTCTTTTTATGCAATTGAATGTAATATAAGAAGGATAATTAAAAAATGTACCTCTCTCCTAATTTCTAAACACAAAGCTTAGCCTAATTGAGCAAGTAGTGAAATTAGGTAACATTTTTCGCGACATCTGTTGTATGTTTTCCTACTAAACATGAAGACCAGTTGCCTAGGCTTGTCCATTGGGCACAAAGTCATCTGGAAAACTCAAAAATAGACCTAAAGCATCCTTGCACATCACTGCAACTCATTTGTAACTCATTGAAACAGATCAGGCCACTTGGAAACTTATTGAAAATAGGAAAACTATAGAAGGGAAACTAATTAAGTGTGTTGAAGTAGAACTTAGGGAATGTAAACAACAACTAGGAACCTATTCAAACCTACTCTATTCAGCAAAGAAACTGGTCAATCAAAACCACAGACTAGCTTTGCAAAATAACACCCCTTTCTAATCAACAACCGATGCATTACATTATTGTGTATTGCTAAGAAAATATGAAACACATGCAAATATTCAATTAACTATTGCAATGTTTTATGCAAGATGTAAATAAGTTCTCTTACACCTTGACTTTGATCCTGCTTATTGCTATCCTAAGCTAGACAAGTGAGCTGAACTTGATCACTTTCAACTACTACTCCAACAATAGCTTTTTCTTCAATTCCAACCTCATGCTTGGGTGTAAGCATGACCTTTGGTACTTCAGTGGCCTCCAAATTGGCTAAATATCTAATAGGATAGCACCTAAAATGAGAAAAATTGAAACTCCCATTGTTGACTGGCTCTCTTCTTGTTTTTCATGATTGTCCTGCTTTGTGGCTATGTTTGGATTAGGAAGAAGATAGTTCAAATAACTAGAAATGACAAGATTACGTTCACCTTGCATAATAACTTTCCATGTTGATTCTTCCTCCATGGTCAATGAACAATCTTCTTCCACTAAGGTAGCCAATAACTCATCAAAATTGTTAGCTCTTGGAAAGCTCTTGGAAACGGTTGGTACAAGTTATAAATCTTCATTATCATTCAAAGAAATATACTTCAACTCAACAGGCTTGTCTTCTTCAATGAAGGAAGGCAGAAACTCAAAAAGTGATGAAGCTTCTTGAAACAAAATTTCATCTGATAAATCAGCTTCAAACTTTGCTATACAATAGAAAGCAAGGTCCTCCAACCAATTAAGATCTTACAAATCATGCTCAAGAGAAACCTCTTGAACTGAGAGAATGAACTCTCTATCAGGACCATACTCCTCTTGTTGTTTCAGCACTTGTTGAAGCTTGTGAACCTACCACTCTAGATCAACATGCTTGTCAACCTCTAACATTTTTGGCTCTTTGTCATCCAACATTGAACAAAAATTTTCAATTATATCTATACACGCCTCTTCAAAAAGCTCAACATTAGCTTTTTCATCTATAACTTGCTCGAAGACATCAAAATTTATATCCTAGACAATGGTGTTAGGTTCAGTTTTATGCTCTTCCTCCAGATCCAAGGCTCCATTTTCTTGTTGATGATCATCAATCAACAACTCACCACACCGTTTGATGTCCTCTTGTTTTCCAATCCTTTGTTGTTGTAATTTAGAACACCTTATAGCTAAATGTAAAGTATTTACCTCTCTAATCTTTTCCCAGAGGAGTAAGTTGTCTAGATCAATGGACTGCTCTTCTTCTACTTTCTTTTCAATAGAAGATTCATTCTGTTTGAAGCATAATACATTGAACCTTGGAAAGTGAAGTCCTTCCTCAAAGAAAGGATTTGCAAAATTAGTAGTTGGGTCTATTTCCTGTTGTTGAATACAAGCTTGATAAGCAAGCTCTTCTTGTTGCCTTTCAATCTCAAAAATATGTCTTTGAAAATCAAAATTTATATACTTGATACTCATGTTAACCCTCTAAGATTGGTTGACATTATAATGATCTTGTTGAGACTGTTGTTGAAACAAAATAGGCTCATGTACAAACTGAGCAGGGGTGGGTGGGAGGTAGGAAAATGGGGCTTGTTGGTTTTCTAATGTTGGTGGATCATTGGGAAGAAAACTAGCAGTATATTCTACTTGGTATGGCTGGTAAGAGGGAATATATGCAATATTTTCATGATATGGGGGATGAAAAACCATGTTTTCATGAAATGAAGACATGCTCTTACATTCAAGAAGCTAAAAGGCTAGAAAATCAAATTTTACTTTAAAACCCTTGAAATATAACAAAACTGGCACTATTGAAACTAGTAAATTTGGACTTGGAGTAGCAAGATATGCGGATTTCAACCTCTTTAAGGTCTAAAAGTTGTTGGCTGCATATCAAAACTAGCAATAAGATGTGTTTATTCTAAACTATCTGATTCAATAGTCCCACCATGTGTGCCAAAAACTGTTATCACCTAAGCTTGCACTTGAACTGAGTTGTGAAACTCAGTTAGCTAGAGAAACATGGAAACACTTATAGGCTATGGGGAACCTAATGATTAAAGTGGATCTCTGGATAAGGCCAACTTCCTTTTGGTATGTATCACCTAATCTACTAATTCTTTAAGGAAAAGGGAGAAGGAATACTGAAAATGATAAAATTGAAAGTATAAAATGAAGTGATACACCAAACCTAAAAGGAGTTAATGAAACCCAGATCTTCACACTTGATTCTAATCTGACAAAAATTTGGTTCACATAACCTATTACAGAAATATTCAAGCATAAATGTTTCACAAGAAGGTTAAATACCTTGACTTGCAGAAGGAAGTAAAAATTCACAATAAGCAAGTGGTTGTATTTAACTGACACCACCAGCAACCTGAATGAACATGCTAATTACAGAAAAAGAATAAGGTATGAGACAAAACTATAATGAAACTAAGTATGCTTACAAGATAGTTTGATCAATCACAAAGAATACACTTAATCTATAAGAACAAGAAGGAGAGGAATCAATTTCAAAAATGAATATGGTAAACTTTTTTTCAATACCTCCAAGCGTTACAAAAGATGCAAAAATCTGTATCAAAGGACTGTAATAGTCACTATGTCTCCAATCTGCATAATCAAAATTGATTACAAAATGAGTCACATAAGTGACTATATCCACCTCTCCCTCCAAAACCCATGAGAATAGGTTCTAGAATCAGTTGGGGTCAATCGGATGCCCCCAAAAAGCCTATTTTTTAGCAACTATAATCACTCCAAAAATCCTCAAAATGCTTGAAAGGGTCAATCTTCACCAATTCCATCATAAAGGAAAACAAAAGTGCTCCAAGATTCTCTCCAATGTTCATAATTGAGTCAAAAATAGCTCCTTTAACTTTGGAAAATGTTTGCAAACTACCTCAACCTCCTCCAACTTCTTCCTAGATACTTGTAAGATCATAAATTGAAACAAATCCTCCACTTTTCTCTTTATCATGCACTGAAAGCTACTTCCTTTTGCATTTAATTTTACATTAAAATAACATTTGAGCTTAAGCTTATAAAATATCACTAAGGAAAAAAATTTACACTTTTAGAAGAATGTAAAAATTTACAAAAAGCCCAAAATTTGGCCAAAGGAAATAAACAAAGCATAAATCACAAGTCTCGGCATATACAAAGTGGAAGGAAAAGATTTAATTTTATAAGGAACCCCAAAAGCATTGAAAAATGCTAAGGCATAAAGAATCACAGGTTCCATTAGTTGGCATTTGTTTTTTAAATGTATGGAAAAAATGCCACCATGGCATTAGTCGACTTCATATGGGAAATAATCTTAAACAAAGGGAAAAGAAAACATATATTCATTTGTCACTTTGAGCTTCATTTGGAAGCTTCTCCACTGTAACTAGGGTTTCCATAAAGCTCCATTCATGGCAGATTTTCTGATGGACTTTTGCAACTACAGAGGCAAAAAATTGCACAAAAACTTGATAAGAAAAACTTTACAAAACATGGTAAGCATTTCAATATTCTATATTTTTCCATTCCCTCTGTTGTTTGCAAGTATTTTCTTTCAAGAAAATAGGAATTTTTGTAGCAAAACAATAGTAAACTATGGCCATCTGTGAAAATCATGGCTTCTCTATTAAACATTGGTCATTTTTGTTGCACCTTCTTTGGTATTAATGAGAATTGTAAAGAGCCAAGGTTGTGGGCTATAAGGTCCTACATACTCATTGACTCATAATTTGAATTCTGGAAAAATAAAAATTTGTATTTACAGGTTGCAGCCATGCTCACTGTAGATACTTAGCAATTTTATCATTGACTCATGTTATTTTTTCGTTCTTTCCATGCATTCTCTTTCTTTACTCTCAACCTTTGTAAAAATTCTTACTGAGGATTTGGTTGTGTCTTGTTCTTTTCATTTACATTGCATTGTTGTCTCAAAGATATTTTTGAATCATGACTAAACCTAGTTGCCATAGTAGCTGATGGAACACAACCAACCTACCCAAAATCTGCAAGTATACCTCGATCCAGAACTCTCAAAACAGTTAGAAAATAGGGTGTAATATAATTATAAGCTCCCATATTCATATATTCCTCTTGGCACCTGCTTGAAGCCAAAGAAAATAATAAGTATACCATTGATCTAGTTAACTAATTTGATCATTTCTATTTCCTTCAAACAAGCCTCTAGAATAGCCATATGTACATCAAATTTTGCTTTGAATATAAGTACCTTATAGAGGAACCACTTGCTATTGAAACTATATCAAATAGAATACATTAGAGACTAGACCCTTTGAATCTTGTGTTATTGTAAACATTCTATTCATCTGTTTCTAGTTATTGAACTCTTTTCTAATGATTTTAAACTGCATCTAATAATGTGTGTGTCCTTGAAAGTTTTCATGGTGACTATCCATTTAATAGACTCCATTGTCTTGATATTTTTCTAGCTCTCATTTTTCCCCAGGTTTTATATCAAGAATTTCTACATTCATTTCTTGCAAACATAGGCTTCCTATTCACCTTGAGAACTCAATTTGTCCACTGTGACACCACTAAAGGCTGCAACCTCATGTTTTCTCTTCATTAGTTATATGCACACTTTTTTTCATATTTGTATTAGGGAAACTCAACTCTTCAAATCCCTCAAGAACTTGATCTCATTCAGCTGCACCACAACATATATGAAGAATATTTTTAATATCATAGTTGTTCCTTTTGAGAAATTCATCATTAAATCCCTTGTGCTAGAAACCCATGTCTTCAAGCTTATGAAGAAGGTTCTATAGAAATGGATTTACCATTCAATGAAGAACTCACTCCTAGAGTAGAGGGTATTGTTTTTACACTTATGCTCCTTGCTCTTATGTTGATTCATTAGTTCCCAACCACATCATTGAAACTATAAATATCTTATTGCTAAACACTTGAATTCCTTGATTGATAGCCATTATCCATGTGATTGCACTGTAAACACCATTTTTCAGTTTCAATGACACTATGATTCCATTAAAGGTTGCAACCTCATGTTATACCAGTAAATTTATCAACCTTACTGCTATGAGTGATTAATTCATCCTTGATTGTATCACAATGTCATGAAAGACTTAACAAGCTTATCCTGTCAAACACAAAATGATAGCACGTTGTGCTCAACCCTTGTGAGAGCCACATTTAACCCCACATGCTGCAATTTGATGAATCAAATCAGCAACATTAATTTTTCTGTATTTGCACATGAAGCAAACAAATTAGAAAAACATGGCATGTTTTATGTGTGTTTGATGACTTTAATGGTTTTCTGAAACACCTAAAGTATGCTTTACTTATTTAATGCATTTGGAGATCGTTTATATGTGCATAGGTGTTTGTTCATGAAAGGTTTGAAACTTTTCATTACTTAGAGCATTGCTCTAACACTGTTGCTATTGTCGGATGCAGGAATTAGGAGCAAGGAGCTAAGGCAGACACAAGCAAATTGGGGCAGCAGCAACACAAGACAACACACCATGAACCAGTCATTCTTAGGAAATGATTGGTTTCCCTCCTTATATGCACATTTTCTTTCTTTACCTATTCATGTATATACTTTTCTTTATTTGCATTGAATAAGTAAAGTCAATCTCACAGCTTGTGTGAGACAATGAACATTTTTTAATCACTAACGATTACTTTTGAAAAATATTTGTGTAAATCTTTTCTATGTTATATGAAATTGTATAAATGTAATGATTTGTTGCTATAGTTTTATAATCTTCTTATTTTTCCGTTTATGCAATTGAATGTAATTTAGGAAGGATAATTAAAAAATGTACCTCTCTCTTGATTTATAAACACAAAGCTCAGCCTAATTGAGCAATTAGTGAAATTAGGTAACATTTTTGGTGAAATTTGTTGTATTTTTTCTTAATAAACATGAAGACCAGTTGCCTAGGCTTGTCCATTGGGCACGGAGTCATTTGGAAAACTCAAAAATAGACCTAAAGCAGCCTTGCACATGGCTGCAACTCATTTGTAACTCATTGAAACATATCAAGCCACTTGGAAACTTATTGAAAATAGGAAAATTACATAAGGGAAACTACTTAAATGTACTGAAGCAGCACTTAGGGAAAGTAAATAGCAACTAGGAACCTATTCTAACCTACTCTATTCAGCAAATAAATTGGTCAAACAAAACCACTAACTAGCTTTGCAAAATAACACCCCTTTCTGATCAACAATTGATGCATTACATTATTGTGTATTGCTAATAAAATATGAAACAGAAGTATATATTCAATTAGCTGTTGCAATGTTTCATGCAAGATGTCAATAAGTTCTCTTATATCTTGACTTTGATCCTACTTCTTGCTATACTGAGCTAGACAGGTGAGCTAAACTTGATCACTTTCAATTGCTACTCCAAAAATAGCTTTGTCTTCAATTTCAACCTCATGCTTTGGTGTAAGCATGACCTATGGTACTTCAGTGGTCTCCAAACTGGCTAAATATCTGATAAGACAGCCCCTAGAATGAGAAAAATTGAAACTCCAATTGTTGATTGCCTCTCTTTCTTCTTGTTTTTCATGATTATCCTGCTTTGTGGCTAAGTTTGGATTAGGAAGAAGATAGTTTGAATAACTAGAAATGACAGGATTACCTTCACCTTGCATAATAACTTTCCATGTTGATTCTTCCTCCATGGTCAATGAACAATCTACTTCCACTAAGGTAGAAAATAACTCATCAAAACTATTAGCTCTTGGAAAGCTCTTGGAAATCTCTTGGAAATGGTTCGTACAAGTTCTAGATCTTCATTATCATTCAAAGAAATATACTTCAACTCAGGCTTGTCTTCTTCAATGAAGGAAGGCAGAAACTCAAACAATGATGAAGCTTCTTGAAATAAATTTTCATCTGATAAATCAGCTTCAGACTCTACTATACAATAGAAAGGAAGGTCCTCCAACCAGCTAAGATCTTGTGAATCAAGTTTAATAGAAACCTCTTGAATTGAGAAAATGAATTCCTTTGTATTAGGACTATACTCCTCTTGTTGTTTCAGCACTTGTTGAAGCTTGTGAACCTACCACTCTAGATCAACATGCTTGTCAACCTATAATAGGTCTAACTCTTTTTCATCCAACATTGAACAAAAATTTTCAATTATATCTGTACACACCTCTTCAAAAAGCTCAACATTAGTTTTTTCATTGATAACTTGCTCAAAGACATCAAAATTTATATCCTGGACAATGGTTTTAGGTTCAATTTTATGCTCTTCCTCTAGGTCCAAGGCTCCATTTTCTTGTTGATGATCATCAATCAGCAACTCACCACACTGTCTGATGTCCTCTTTCTATTCAATCCTTTGTTGTTGTAATTGAGAACACCTTATAGCTAAATGTAAAGGATTTACCTCTCTAATCTTTTCCCAGAGGAGTAAGTTGTCTGGATCAATGGGATGCTCTTCTTCTGCTTTCTTTTCAACAGAAGATTCATTCTATTTGAAGAAAAATAAATTGAACCTTGGAAAGTGAAGTCCTTCCGCAAAGAAAGGATTTGGAAAAGTAGCAGCTGGGTCTATTTCTTGATGTTGAATACAAGCTTGATAAGCAAGCTCTTCATGTTGCCTTTCAATCTCAAATATATGTCTTTGAAAATCAGAAGCTATATCCTTGATACTCATGTTAACCCTTTAAGGTTGGTTGACACTATAATAATCTTGCTGATACTGTTGTTGAAAAAAAAAAATCCTCATGTACAAACTGAGTAGGGGTGGGTGGGTGGTAGTAAAATGGGGCTTGTTGTTTTTCTATTATTGTTTGATCATTGGGAAGAAAACCAGCAGTATATTCTACTTGGTATGGCAGGTAAGAGGGCATATATGCAATATTTTCATGATATGCAGGATGAAAAACCATGTTTTCATGAAATGAAGACATGCTCTTTCATTTAAGAAGTTGATGTTGAGATTATGGATACACAATCCTTGAAGCTCTAGAGTCTTCAATGGAGGACCCTTTCCAGGAAAGATAATCAACCACATAGAAAGTGTCCGAACTTAGGCATGCACAATGGGGATTCTATATTGGTCTACATTATGAGATGAGATGATTAAAAATGTACAAATGCCCTGAATATATAGGCATGAATGAGATGCAAGATGCAATATGATGTTGCCATGTGTCTTGATCTAACAACATGTGACAACATAACCCTAACTAACTAGACAAGGATAAGGATAGAGTTAAGTTCTAGAAGGACAACCCATCTTCTAGAAGGAATCTTATCCCTACAAACATGGAAGGGAATATTACCCTATTTATTAAATGATTTATTAAAATGCAACCTAGGACTAAATGATATATGACCTAAGTTAACTTATGCTAGTGTAATAATTAATTAATTACACTAACACCCCCCCATAAGTTCAACTTAGGGAGGAAAATGCAATGATTGTGCAAGAAGATGATTGATGATGGGTCCTGGCTACGAGGCCATGTTAGGTACCCATTTACATGAAGAAGATGCAAAAAATCTCCCACAACCGAAGAAAAGGGGAAAAACCAACGGGAACAAAACACCTCTCCAAAAAAGAGATGAAAATGCAAAAAATGTAAGATAGGATGGGAAGGATGGAGGACTCCCAAATACCCCCTAAGTACACCATCTATCACATGGATAGAATACAATAGCCCCCCCATAGGGAGGAAATAGAGAAACTATATATCACCCCCAGAAGATATGATCACCTACAAAAATGGTAAGTGTCTGAAGAAAAAACAAGATCCAATGTCGACAAACAACTTGTCTCCCTTTCAGATGAAACAAAACCAACTACAATTATAGGGATGCTTCCCATTCCGGATAGGAATTTGAAGGAAGGATGAAGGTGGATAATGATGTCTCTGAACTCTAGTCAAATGTCTCATTGCCTGAAGATGAAGATGCCACAATCAATGAAGAGGGTGACAAACCAAGATGATGCGGAAACTGATGCTGAACAATATCCAAAGACATTATGATGGATATGATGGAGACTTGATAGCCCCCCCTGAATGAAGTGTCCTCAAAACCACTGAAAGAAATTTGAAGCCAATCCAATGGTAGATGTTGAAGAAACCCTCAAATCCTAAATGGAATTATAGGGAAGAAGTCTCAAAGATGAAATATCTGAAGAGAAACCAAGTGCCTCCAAAATATTCTATAGATTCCTAATCAAGGTCTAGACAAAGGAATGTGGAGACTCAAGAAAACTCTCCAAAGTGTGATCTGAATAGAGGAGTGATACCCCCTCAAGAATTTCCTCCAAACCTATAGAAGTAGCCAAGTCAGTGATACCTGAAACAAAGCCATCCTGTGATGTCAAGTCTGGAAAACTAAATATGTCCTAATGAATGATGATGGTGGAAGCCTCAATCAATGATTCTGGACAAGGAATCATTGATTGTGAAGGGATACCAATAGTCTCTGATGGAGAAGAAGCACCTGAAGGAACCTTGTCAACCTCTTCGGAAGATTCAAGGAAATCAACCTCCTGTACAACAATATCATCATGGGGTACCTGATCTAAAGAATGAAATTCTAAATCATGATCATTGGGGAATGGTAGTGTTTGAATCTCCATAAATCTCCCAAAGCTTAGCCAAAAGGATATGAGGACAATCACAATGATCAATAGAACTAAAAACATCACAATCAACTTGCATAGAAATGATCTCCAAAACAGTGTATCTGTTGCAACTCCAAGCAAATTCATGAATACCTTCACTTGGGTGAGGAACTATACCATACAAATGAGGCAATAGATGAAGTGATTGGAGATGGTGGCTGATCCCATCTCACCATTGCTAATAGTTTCCCTTGTGCAACATAACCAAAGAAGGAGTATATGCAAGCCCCATAATGAACTTTCTCCAAAAACACAAAGTCAAATGAACTTCAACAGAAAATAGAAGCTTCCAAATATGATGTGCAACTGAAGTGATGCTACCTGGATCAAAAATTATTTTCCCAAGCTTCAGAATAGCCAGGTTATTGATCAAATGTGCCAAATTGAAAAAAATATCATGCAAGAGTACCTAGAGCTGAAACTGATCAAGTGGTCTGGACTGATGAGAAAAGATCTGAATCACCTTCTTGATGCTGCTGGAATCACTGAAATCTGATGAACGGTTGCAAAGTTACGAGCCTTGAAGTCCATATTAGGGTTTAGAATTCAATTGACTATAGAATTTTTTGTGAGAAAAATTTCATAGAATAGATTGCACCATTGGAAAGTAGACAAAAATACCTTTCTAACGATATCTGGTTTGCTGATTTTTGATACCCTGGTGAAAAGTTATGATAAAATGAAAAAAATGCCTATATTCAAGGCACTTTGCAGGCTAAACAGGACCAAAAAACTAGCCCCCTAGGGGCTAGCACCTGGTCGCCAATATGACCACAAGTGACAAAAATGGAAAAAAAAAAAGGCTCCCTCCTGGAGTGGCAGCAGGGCTAAGATTTCGGGCAGAGCAAATAGCTCGGGTGGTGTGGCACTTGTGATTAAGTGAAACCCTTGGTCATGGATAAGACCAAGTCTTCAGTGGTCGGCTTGGAGAGTATGGGCCCAACAGACGCCGGTGAAAAACAATCGGTAGTGAGGATGCTCTAGTGGTCATTGGTAGGGATAGGATGAATGGCTAGACACCAACGGGAAGTACTCTGGTGGTCAGTGAATTTACACCTGGCACCGGTGGTGAAAGAAGAACGGTTTGATGAGAAGATCAGTCAGAACTTGCACGGAGTGGCTAGTGAAGTTAGTAGATGGTCGCAGTGAGAATCCAATGAACTAGCAGTGAATAGCTAGCAAAAATTCCAGCGAAGGCCCGTATGGATGTGACAGCAAGGCAACAAGCCAAAAAGCGGTAGTGGATGGATAGTCAACGACAACCCACAATTGTACATGCCCCTACAACCTTGAATGCACCAACCCCAAAGATTTTTTGCAGAGTTATAAGATATAGGAGCCAACAAAGAAAATAATGTATTTGATTTTTTATGTTGCCAAAAGGCAATGAAAAATTAAAAGATATATGTTGACCAAGGATTTTTTGAAAGATTTTTATAATGCACTATGCAAAAAAAAATCAAAACCCAATGATAATATGCCGATGAAAATATAATAGTCTGTAGGGATTAAAAAAAATTTGATGCTGACGAATAATATTAATATGCAGTCGGTGAAATATTTTTCTACAAACTATATCAAATTTCCCAAAAAAAAATTGCCAAACATGAGATGAAAATAAGCCCGGTTTTTTTTTGAAAAAAAAAAGTACTTGTGCCTAAAAAAAATTTGCCTCAAAGGACAACTGACAGGATGGATTTTTTTTACTACAAATTTGTATGGATCATACGAGTTGATTTTACAAACCCAAATACCTCTAATGGCTCTCAGTTTGATGTATTTTATTTTGATGATTAGACAGGAAATCCTAGGGTTTCAAGGCCTTCTGAAGACAATGGCAAGCTCAAATCTGACTCTATTTGCTTTAGAAATCAGATTGGTGCCCAGGTGGAAACAAGTAGCCTTCAATGGAAACCTTCAAGCCTACAAGAATCTTGCACACCAACTTTCTTGATCGAGGGTTGATGTTTCACTGAACCTAGCTCTGATGCCATGTTGAGATTATGGATGCACAGTCCCTGAAGCTCCGGAGTCTTCAATGTAGGATCCTTTCCAAGAAATATAATCAACCACACAGAAAGTTTTCGAACTTAGGCATGCACAATGGAGATTCTATATTAGTCTACATTATGAGATGAGATGATTACAAATGTACAAATTCCCTAAATATATAGGCATGAATGAGATGCAAGATGCAATATGATGTTGCCATGTGTCTTGATCTAACAACATGTGACAACATAACCCTAACTAACTAGATAAGGATAAGGATAAGGATAGAGATAAGTTCTAGAAGGACAACTCATCTTCTAGAAGGAATCTTATCCCTACAAACATGGAAGGGAATATTACCCTATTTATTAAATGATTTATTAAAATGCAACCTAGGACTAAATGATATATGACCTAAGTTAATTTATGCTAGTGTAATAATTAATTAATTACACTACCAGTTGAAAGGCCGAAAAATCAAATTTTACTTTAAAATCCTTGAAACATACAAGAATTGGCACTGATGAAACTAGTAAATTTGGACTTGGAGTCGCCAGATATGTGTATGTCAACCTCTTTAAGGTCTAAAATTTGTTGGTTGCATCTCAAAACCAAAAATAAGATGTGTTCTTTCTAAACTGCCTGATTCAATAGTCCCACCGGGCATGACAAAAAATTTCATCACCTAATCTTGCACCCGAACTAAGTTGTGAAACTCAGTTAGCTAGAGAAACATGGAAACACTTATAGGATGTGGGGAACCTAATGATTGAAGTGAATCTCCGGATAAGACCAAATTCCTTTTGGTATGTATCACCTAATCTACCAATTCTTTAAGGAAAAGGGAGAAGGAATACTGAAAATGATAAAATTGAAAGCATAAAATGAAATGATACACCAAACCTAAAAGGAGATAATGAAACCCAAAACTTCACACTTGATTCTAATCTGATAGAAATTTGGTTCACACAACCTGTTACATCAATATTCATACATAAATGTTTCACTAGAAGGTCAAATACCTTGACTTGCAGAAGGAAGTAAAACTTCACAATAATCAAGTGGTTGTATTTAACTGACACAACCAACAACTTGAATGAACATGCTAATTACAGAAAAAGAATAAGGCATGAAACAAAACTATAATGAAACTAAGTATGTTTACAAGATAGTTTGATCAATCACAAAGCATACACTTAATCTATAAGAACAAGAAGGAGAGGAATAAATTTCAAAAATGAATAAGGTAAGTTTTTTTTCAATAACTCCAAGTGTTACAAAATATGCAAAAATCTATATCAAAGGACTGTAATAGTCACTATGTCTCGAATATGCATAATTAGAACTGATTAAGAAAGGAGTCACATAAGTGACTATATCCACCTCTCCCTCCAAAACCCATGAGAATACGTTCTAGAATCAGTTGGGGTTGGATGCCCCCAAAAATCCTATTTTTTAGCAACTATAATCACTCCAAAAATCCTCAAAATGCTTGAAAGGGTCAATCTTGACCAAGTCCATCATAAAGGCAAACAAAAGTGCTCCAAGATGCTCTCCAATGTTCATAATTGAGTCAAAAATAGCTTCTTTAACTTTGGAAAATGTTTGCAAACTACCTCAATCTCCTCCAACTTCTTCCTTGATACTTGTAAGATCATAAATTGAAACAAATCCTCCACTTTTCTCTTTATCATGCACTGAAAGCTACTTCCTTTTGCATTTAATTTTACATTAAAATAACATTTGAGCTTAAGTGACTTATAAAATATCACTAAGGAATTTTTTTTACACTTTTAGAAGAATGTAAAAATTTACAAAAAGCCCAAAATTCTGCCAAAGGAAATAATCAGAGCATAAATCACAAGTCTCAGCATATACAAAGTAGAAGGAAAAGATTTAAGTTTATAAGAAACCCCCAAATCATTGAAAAATGTTAAGGCATAATGAATCACGGGTTCCATTAGTTGGAACTTATTTTTAAAATGTATGGCAAAAATGCCACCATGGCATTAGTCAACTTCATATGGGAAATAACCCTAAAAAAAGGGAAAAGCAAACATATATTCATTTGTCATTTTGAGCTTTGTCTAGAAGCTTCTCCATTGTGGCTAGGGTTTCAATAGACCTCCATTCATAGCGGATTTTCTGATGGACTTTTGCAACTATAGCGGAAAAAAATCCACAAAAAATTGATAAGAAAAACCTACAAAAGTTGGTAAGCATTTCAATATTTTGTATTTTCACATTCCCTCTGTTGTTTGCAAGTATTTTCTTTCAAGAAAATAGGAATTTATGTAGCAAAACATCTATAAAATGTGGCCATCTGTGAAACTCATGGCTTCTTTGTTAAACATTCATCGTTTTTGTTGCACCTTATTTGGTATTTATGAGAATTATAAAGATCCAAGGAAATGGGCTATAAAGTCTTACATACTCATTGACTCATAATTTGAATTCTAGAAAAATTGAAATTTGCATTTATAGGTTGTGGCCATGCTCACTATAGATACTCGACAATTTTATTAGTGACTTATGTTATTTTTTTGTTCTTTCCATGCATTCTCTTTCTTTACTCTCGGCCTTTGTAAAACTTCTTACTAAGGATTTGGTTATGTCTTGTTCTTTTCATTTACATTGTATTGATGTCTCAAAGTTATTTATGAATCATGACTAAACTTGGTTTCCATAGTAGCTGATGGAGCACAACCAACATACCTAAAATCTGCAAGTATACCTTGATCTAGAACTCTCAAAACAGTTACAAAATAGGGTGTAATATAATTATAAGCTCCCATATTCATGCATTCCTTTTGGCACCTACTTGAAGCCAAAGAAACTGATAAATATACCATTGATCTGCTTAACTAATTTGATCATTTCTATTTCCTTCGAACAAGCCTCTATAATAGCCATATGTACATCAAATTCTACTTTGAATATAAGTACCTTATAAATGAACCACTTCCTATTGAAACTGTATCAAATAGAATACATGAGAGACTAGACCCTTTGAATCTTCTATTATTGTAAACATTTAGTCTATTCTTTTGTTTCTAGTTATTGGACTCTTTTCTGATTATTTTAAACTGCATCTAATAATATGTGCGTCCTTGAAATTTCTCATGGTGAATTTCCATGGTGACTATCCATTTAATAGACTAAATTTCCTTGATATTGTGCTAGCTCTCATTTGTCCCCAGGTCTTATATCAAGAATTGTTGCATTCATTTCTTACAAACATAGGCTTCCTATTCACCTTGAGAACTCAATTTGTCCACTCTGACACCACTAAAGGCTGCAACCTCATGTTTTCTCTTCATTAGTTATATGCACACTTTTGTTCATCTTTGAATTAGGGAAACTCAACTCTTGAAATCCCTCGAGAACTTGATCTCATTCAGCTGCACCACAACATATATGAAGAATATTTTGAATATCATAGTTGTTCCTTTTTAGAATTTCATGATTCAATCCCTTGTGTTTGAAACCCATGTCTTCAAGCTTATGAAGAAGTTTCTATAGAAATGGATTTACCAATCAATGAAGAACTCAGTCCTAGAATAGAGGGTATGTTTTTTGTACTTATGATCCTAGGTACTTGTTCTTTTTTTGATTCATTAGTTCCCAGCCACATCACTGAAACTATAAATATCTGATTACTAAACACTTGAATGCCTTGATTGACAACCATTATCCATTTCATTGCACTGTAACCACCATTGATCAGTTTTAATGACACTGTGATTCCATTAAAGGTTGCAACCTCATGTTATACTAGTAAATTTATCAACCTTATTGCTATGAATGATGAATTCATCCTTGATTGCATCACAATGTCATGAAAGACTTAACAATTTTATCCTATCAAATGCAAAATGATAGCACTCTGAGCTCAACCCTTGTGGGATCCACATTTAACCCCACATGATACAATTTGATGAGTCAAATCAGCAACATTACTTTTTATGTATATGCACATGAAGCAAACAAATTAGAAAAACATGGCATGTTTTAGGTGTGTTTGATGACTTTGATGGTTTTCTGAAACACCTAATGTATGCATTCCTCTTTAATGCATTTGGAGATCACTTTATATGTGCATAGGTGTTTGTTCATGTAAGGTTTGAAACTTTTCATTGCCTAGATTATTCTTGTAACACCGTTGCTATTGTCTGATGCAGGAACTAGGAGCAAGGAGCTAAGGTGGACACAAGCAGATTGGGGCAGCAGCAACACAAGACAACACACCATAAACCAATCATTCTCAGGAAATCACTAGTTTCCCTCCTTATATGCACATTTTATTTCTTTACCTATTCATGTATATACTTTTCTTTATTTGCATTGAATAAGTAAAGTCAATCTCACGGCTTGTGTGAGACAATGAACATTTTTGAATCAATAAAGATTACTTTTGAGAAAGATTTGTGTAAATATTTTCTATGTTATATGCAATTGTATAAATGCAATGATCTGTTACTATAGTTTTGTAATCTTCTAATTTTTTCGTTTATGCAATTGAATATAATATAGGAAGGATAATTAAAAAATGTACCTCTCTCCTGATTTCTAAAGACAATGCTCAGCCTAATTGAGAAAGTAGTGAAATTAGGTAACATTTTTGGTGACATTTGTTATATGTTTGTTTGCTAAACATGAAGACCAGTTTCCTATGCTTGTCCCTTGGGCATGGAGTCATTTGGAAAACTCAAAAACAAGCCTAAAGTAGCCTTGCACATGGATGCAACTCATTTGTAACTCATTGAAATAGATCGTGCCACTTGGAAATGTATATTGAAAATAGGAAAACTACATAAGGGAAACTACTTAACTGTGTTACAGCAACACTTAGGGAATGTAAACAGCAACTAGGAACCTATTCTAACCTACTCTATTCAGTAAAGAAATTGGTCAAACAAAACCACTAACTGGCTTTGTAAAATAACACCCCTTTTTGATCAACAACTGATGCATTACATTATTGTGAATTGCTAAAAAAATATGAAACACAAGCAGATATTCAATTAACTGTTGCAATGTTTCATGCAAGATGTCAATAAGTTCTCTTACACCTTGACTTTGATCATGCTTATTGCTATCGTGAGCTGGACATGTGAGTTGAACTTGATCACTTTCATCTACTACTCCAAAAACACTTTGTCTTCAATTGCAACCTCATGCTTGGGTGTAAGCACGACCTCTAGTACTTTAGTGGCCTCCAAACTGGCTAAATATCTCATAAGACAGCCCCTTGAATGAGAAAAAATGAAACTCCCATTGCTGGCTACCCCTCTTTCTTCTTGTTTCTCGTGATTGTCGTGCTTTGTGGCTAATTTTGGATTAGGAAGAAGATAGTTTGAATAACTAGAAATTAAAGGATTACCTTCACCTTGCATAATAACTTGCCATGCTGATTCTTCCTCCATGGTCAATGAACAATCTTCTTCCATTAAGGTAGCCAATAACTCATCAAAAATGTTAGTGTATACACCTAAAAATAGTCATGGAATTTAATTAATTAAATACTCTTTACTTAGTTAATATTTCGACTACGTCTAAATAAATTCTCTATTTATTTATATTGTTCATTTTCTAAATTCTCCAAATTTCTAAAATCATATTCTTCTAAATTAATTAAATAAACAAATTTCCATAAGCTTGTTTTATTTAATTAATCTTCACTAATCTCGATTAGGAATTTGATCACATCTCTACAAATTTTTGTGCCACTTCACCAAGGTCACATGAAATTAAATAATTTTAATTTTTAATTAGAATTATCTTCAACCAATTTTTAAAAGCACATGGCTTATTCGTCATAGACTTCCACCAATTTTAAAAAGCACATGGTCTTTTCTTCCCACACTTGGGTCTTCCATCCAAATGGCATGTTTCCCATTGGTCAAGAGATTCTTTCATCCAAATGGCATGTTGTCTTTAGTTAAGGGGACAACATATGATTCTCTCCATCTCCACCATCCATTTTTCTTGTTTGAATTTGGACTGTCGATTATTGCCACGTCACTATATGCTTAGAAAAGGCTATAAATACAACCCTTGGGCATTGTATTTTGATATCCACTTTTGAATAGAGTTATCATGCAAGAACATCGTTTGAGCTTGGGAGCATTATGGAGTCTTATAGCAACATTTTATATCATGTTTTGCATCATAGTTCAATCTTAGAATAGCACTTTGCTTCATAGTTGCATTTTATGTCATCCTTTGCATCATAGTTGCATTTTAGATTAACATACTTAGAGTTTTCATTTGAGCATATGTAGAATCATATATAGAATCATATATATCACTATCATAGTATCCACCACCGCTTACCCATTCATCATAATCATCTACCATTCATTATAATCATCCATCATAATATCCATCATCATTTATACCATTTAGTTTCATGTAGGAATTTAATTAGCTTACATGTTGCATTCTAATATTGTTTCTTAATTGTCATTCTAATAGCCTTTGTGCACATAGAAATCTGAGGGCCACAAGGTTAAAGGAATCATTAAGAATAGAGGACAATGAGACGCTCTTAAAAGAGTCATTAAATTGCAATTTAGAGTAGCTTCTTTGCTTTGAATATTTAATATAATTTGTTTCAATAAGGTTTGTGTTGATAATAACTTTCCACATTTAACACACACAAAATGGAACCCATTGTGGGGCCTTGCCCCATTTTTTTTAACATTCTAGAAAATTTACGTTCATAGGTTCGAACGTGAGAGTTTTGGCACAATTTGCAAGAGTTTTGGAATAGTTTGCAAGATTTTTGGTGCAATTTTCCTCTGTTTTGGTGCAATTTGCAAGAGTTTTGGCACAGTTTGCTAGAGTTTTGGTGCAGTTTGCAAAAGTTTTGGCGCAATTTGTAGGAGTTCTAGTACAGTTTTCCAGAGTTTTGGCATAGTTTGCAAGAGTTTTGGCGTAGTTTTCCAGAGTTTTGATGCAGTTTGCAATAGTTTTGGCACATTTGTTCTTTGTTCTAGTGCATTTTGCAATTTCCCTATTTTCACCAAATCCAAAGGCTAATACTCTGTGTTTTTGTTTTGCAGGTTTCCCAAATTCATTGTCAAAGACTCAAATATAAACTACTGACATATTGCAAGGGTTGGAAGTGATTTACTTGTTTCCTGTTGGTTAAGTTAGGAACATAGCTTAATTAAAAGGTTAACGAACACCATGTTTTTCTTGCTTGATCAATGGTAGGCATATGCTCTCCCCTTAATTGGGTGACCAAAAAGCCAGACCCATTCATGTTTATCTGCTAGTGTGAGTGCAGTATATAGTGTTTGTTCTCTCTTTATTCAAGTGGAATAAAGAGTGATCGAACTACGGGTATACTTGCTTGCTTTTGTTTATCTTAGAGGGCCTGCCTTATGGGAAAAAGTAATCACCCAAGGGAATGACCCAACCAGTAACACGCTAAAGCTAAGTCACTTCCAACCAGTATATAAATGTGGATACTGGAACAAAGGCTAGTATCACAAGGATAGTTCTGACGAGAAGGGTAGCAATAGTCTCTCGCCGCATGGATTATCCCCCACAAACAGAATGGCCACATTAAAACCCTTGGTATAGTTTGGCCAAAAACCTTTATCTATTCTTTGGTGCAGCAACGGTCGTTGCAAAGGTATCCACATTCTCGCAGTTTTTAGTAGAGATGATCAGCCTGCCATGAGAGTTTTATGGTGGTTGGAAGCATGGTTGACCTGAGAAGTGAGTGCATTGTAAGTGGGAGCTCGTGTGCCCAAGATTTTGAATTCATCCACTAAGAATAAGTGTGGTTGGGGTAAAACCCACATGGAATCCAAAAGAATACAGTCTTTCACAGCCTTAAGATTGTACAATTGCTTGATGCATCTTTATCAAAGTGTTTTCAAAACCAACTTCAATCACAAACATCACATGTTGAAATTGAAAATCTTGATTCAAAAAAACATTCATCAAAACAACCAAGTCTCTAACGAAAAAATCTTAAGAATCAAAAAACCTTCTAGGAAATGGTCTTATTTTCCTAGTTTCGCAAATCTTGTAACTTTTCTGGCATAGTTTTCCTCTTTTCTAGTGCAGTTTTCCTCTTTTTTGGCATAGTTTTCCTCTTTTCTAGTACAGTTTTCCTCTATTTTGGTGCATTTTGCCTCTACTCTGGCATAGTTTTCCTCTATTTTAGCACAATTTTCCTCTGTTTTGGCACAATTTGCCTCTGTTTTGGTACAGTTTGCAAACCAAAAAAACCAGTGACCTAGATTCATCTCCTATTTGATAGTCAATCTTATCCTAGTAATCCTTAGCAATATTCAACCATTCCTTAAGTGCAACAAAGTCTAAACATGTGATTTATCAAATGATCTCATGAAAAATTAAAATCCGAAAGCCCAAGTCCAAAGTTCTTAGTCCTAGAGAACATCAAAAATGTCTCTCAACACTCTATGAATTTAGAGAGAGGTTGGTCTTCAATTTTTACAAAAGAGCTTCAAAGAATAATCCCAACTTTTACTCATTTTACTATTGTCAAAATCCAATACTTTTCCAAAGATTTGAGTATCTCATTTCACAAGTTTGAACCAAAATTTTATAATTTTCTCAAGTCCAAAATCATTCCTTAGATACCTTAGAAGTCTAAACTTGTTAAAATTGACCTCTACAAGTGGAATTTTCCAACCTAAACCAAGATCTAACATCTAAAAGTACCAAAATAATCAAATTTATCACACCTTTTATTATTAAGCCTAGTTTCATCATCAGGATTTATCATCCTCTCATCAAGAAATGAAGCTATATAGTTGAATCAAACTTAGTCTCATTAGAATTTTTCATTCTATTTGACTTAGTAGTAATCCTTGGTACTTTTCCAAAACTTAGAACAAATTTTAGTCTAAACTATAACACTTGTATGCCCATTCAAACAAGGTTGTAAAAACAAAAACTCAAGGAAAAAGGACTCAAAAATCAAAACGTTGAAGAGCCAAACATTGAGACTCCAACCATTGGAACTCCAAACATTGAAACTCCAATCATTGAAACTCAAAACACTGAAACTCAAAATAGTGAAACACAAAACACCATGGCTGAGGTTGAAGAGAATCCTTTATGTGGAATCAACAACACTAAAGGGGAAGAAGTAACCGAAGAAGATATTCAACATGTTGAACAAGACCCCAATTTCCACAAATTTTTAGAAAATATTTTTGAAAGAAATGGGGAAAAATACCTCCTTATGTTAGCTAAAAAAGGTGTTAAATTGTTGGAAGACATTGATGTAAATCAACTAAAAGCACCTCCCAAAACACCTAAAAATGATTCTGAACAAGTAGTTTCCTTGACTCATCTAGTAAAGAACCTCCAACAACAAATGTTTGACATGCAAAGGGGAACTTCAAAACAATACTTGATCCAAGACATCTATCCATATATGTTTGATCAAAGTATTCACATGATTCCCTTTCCAAAAAACTATGAATTCCTTAAGTACGACAAATACAACAGAAAAATTGATCCCATTGATCATGTAAGGGAATTTAGAACCATGAGTCTCGAATCTACCTATGAAGAAACTTACTTGATGTGATTATTTCCACGTAGCTTAGGGGGGAAATGCCTTCAATGTTTTTCCAAACTCACTCCACCAATTAACACCTTTGAGGAACTAGTCAACAAGTTCATCACCCAATATTCTTACAACATCCAACATGACATCACCATGAAATATCTTTGTAACTTGAAACAAAAGAAGGGTGAATCATTCCTTGTATTCTTGCAAAAATGGAGAAGGCTATTTGCACGATATTCTCGTCCCGTACCCAAAAAGGAAAAGATAGAAATCTTTATTGACAACCTCAATGATGAGATAAGTTATAGATTGGAATTACAATGTCCCCCAACATACAAAAAATTGATTGAAAATAGAATTAAATTTGAAGAAGGTTTGGTTAAGAGAGGAGTCATCCAAATTTACAATGAAAACAACTCGTCAAATTCCTCCAACAATTACAACAGCAATGACAAACCAAAGTTTTGGAAACGAAACAAGAATGTTGGTAACAACGATGCTTTCGCTGAAACATAAAACACAAGACCATTATTCAACTTAATAGTAGCCACCACCAAAACCAATCAGAACAACAATCCACCCAACAACCAAAACAACAATCAAGGTAATTTTGAACCTCGAACACCATCATATCGGACATCCACAAATTGAAGAAGGTTCACACCTTTAGGAAAATCATTGGAATTAGCATTGAAAGAGCTTCTTGAAGCAAAGGTCATTAACATTACCAGAGACACGAGAGTATAACCCACAAGTTAAACCCTCTTAGTGGAATGATGCACACTTTTGTGAGTTTCATCATAACAAAGGACACAAGACAAATGACTATATACAACTGAAACATTTGATACAAGACTTGATTGATAACAAGACCATATTTGTAGAAGGACCCCAAATGAACAATGATCATGGAGCATTCAAGAACCCTCTACCAAACTATGAAAAAGGGGAATCTTCTTCATCAAATGATAAAGGAAATAATGTAAAATATGTCTATGACACTACCATTTTTAACATTTCTATAGTTCACAATCAAATCCATGAGGAACAAGACATTGTACCAGCTGATATGAAATTTTTCCAATCCCAAGCTATGGTGGGACACACGACTGCACCTCATTTCATATCATTTACTAAAAAAGATGATGCATCACTCACCCATACACATAATTCTCCACTTCATATTGAGGTTTTGATCCATAAATGTTTGGTCAAACATGTTTTAATAGATGGAGGATCCAACCTGAATATCTACTCTTTAAATTTTATCCATTCATTGGGTTATTCAAAAAGTGCAATAGATTCCAGTAAATAAATTGCCATGAAGGCATATGATGCAAAGGAACGTTAATCTAAGGGATCAGTTACTCTACCAATCAGAGTTGGCCCTGTGGTGAAAGATGTGTTTTTCCAAGTCCTTGATCTCCCCTTGACCTATAATATCCTCCTTGGAAGACTATGGATACACGAAATGCAAACAGTGTCCTCTACATACCATCAACGCTTGAAATTTTCTCACGATGGAGTTGAAATCACAATACATGGAGATCCTAATTCTTTCATGTATGGCCATAATCAAAGTCCTAAAGCTAAAATCACTATCCCTAGCAATTGTGAAGCCTCCCCTCCTCATTAAATGTTGATCCTAAACCCGTAAAAGCATCTACCATAGTTACTACACTATCAAACCCAAAGGTCCAAATCCATGATTTAGAATGTGGAGAATATGTTTGGATTAGTTGCTAGTAAAAGATACTACTATTGTCATCAAGAAGGATCACACTTCCAATAATGATGTCAAGATAGCTACAGAAGAAATGTAGAAAGATGATCGTGTTGGGATTGAAACCTTTTGGGACCCTGATGGTACACCCACCCTTTCCATATCTGACTCTACCCAAACTTTTGATACCCATTATAACCCCCTATTTGGCCAAGATATCTATGATAACCCACTTTTTAACCATGATCCTACTGAGGAAATCCACTCATCATCCTTCCATCACACTTTCCCTGGCTAGGGTATGAATCTCCTAATGTTCCCTCTATTAAGTCATCTTGCCAAGTCACTAAGGACATGCAAGCCTCTATTGATGTTAGCAGTACCGAAAAGGATAGTATCAAGGACCCCATTGATGGCATCACCACTACCATTCTAACTTCATCCATCTCACCCACATCCATCCACCTTGTATACATGGATCAACAAGTATCACCTAAAGAAAATATAAAGGAGGCAATTCAAGAATCAAAGGTAAAAATGCCTTTTTTGAATGGAGATCCAAAATCAAAAGAAAGCTTGCAACGAAAGAAAAATCAAGTGAAGTCTCTTAGCCAAAATAAAAAGCTATTAGACAAATCAAAAGCAAAAAAGGATCAAGCAAAGTCCCTTAGCCAATACAAAAATCTATTGGACCAATCAAAGAGAAAGAAATATCCATACAAGTCCCCTAGCCAAAATAAAAAGCTATCGGAAAAATCAAAAATAAAATTCAAAAATAAAAGCGAGCAAAATTTTATCTCCAAACATGCCTCTCCCTCAAAACTCACTAGGGGCATTTATCAAAGAATAAAATAAAAGAAGGAACTTTTTGATTCACAGTATACATCCATGTCACTCATACCACATATTCCCTTCCACCCATCCATGTTCACATACCTGTCACATCATTACACTTCCATTGGTGATGTCTTTCAATGCGTCTTTGATGGTGACCCCTTCATGTATTATAACTCATCGGTTTCCCAAGCCCCTTTTTTTCTAAAACCTGATGGCCCATATAGTGTGCACATAAGGGATCCTAGCATAACCTCTTTCATCCATCACCTTTATTGTCCATCATACTTTCCATGTGTACTCCTCATTCTGATTGAGTCCTTTCATCTAGCACAGTCATTCACATAGGATTAGGGCACTATTGTATCAGTCTATGGATCAAGAGCATATTAGTTAACCATAACAAAAGGGGATTTTTTTGATGAACCCCTCAACAGTTTGCATCTCAAGAAGTTCTACACCTAAATCATCCAGTGCATTGGAAAAAGGTTCTAAAAAATACCATAAACATCAAAAAATGTCTTGAAAAAATGGTTTCCCTAATGAAAACTTGGCAAACAGGCATCTTGGTAACAACTAAAAAATCAAAAAATCAAAAAAATTCAAAAAACTAAAGTGAAAAATCAAAAAGATCAAAAAAATCATAAAAATCTAAAAAAGTGCAATAAAAACAAGTAGTGAAAACTTGGCAATAGGCACTATTTGTGATAGGTTAGTTTTTCCATCTATTTGAGCATGTTGACCATTCGCTTTTATCATCCATCTATCTATCCTCGAAAATCATCATGTACATATCTTGGCATCACGGTCATGTCTCACCCTAAATTGGGGGCAAAATCCTGAACTCACTGGGGGCAAATAAACTTTAAGCCTGATCCAATAGACAAAGAGCAGTAGTTTAACATAACCCAAAACAATGATCATAGTGCAACTCAACATTGAACATCAACCATCATCAGAAACGCATCGAACACCCAAATCAAAACATCCAAATCCAAACCATTAGTGAACTTCAAATAGATGATGTTCTTTCTAAATCATGGGTTTATCACGTTAAACACAAATGTTCAATTGTTGTATTTGGACTTTTGTTATCATATCTCTGGAGCCCCTCGATGATGTATCAAACTAGAGGAGCTAGGAAAGAATATGATTTTTCTTTGTTTATTGTCTGTGAGTTTATCATTATTATTGTTCAAATTTTTGTGAGACATGTGCTACAAAGTATCACTGATGACATTCTAAATTTTCATAGGAAAACAGTTAACTCTTGTTTGTTTACGCAAGCAATACTCAGGTCATCTCGGTTTAATTATACTTAGATGATTGTGTTAACTTGAACTATCAAACATCATGGAAGTAGTACTTAGGTCATCATGGTCTAAATATACCATTGATGCTTGTACTCACTTTCAACATTTTAAAGGCCCAATGATGATAAAAAGCACGACAAATTGGTTGTTATGAATGACATCTTTTGCATATGAGATATGCATGGCTAGAGTAGATTGCATCCATGTTAGCTTGCATTTGTATTTATGGGGTTTCCAAAGCTGCAACAATAATGTTATCTCTTGCATTAATGGATTTATTACACTTGACATTTCCAAAAACACAACATTCTCATATAGTTGCACATCAGTTGCATCATCATTTACATACATTAGAAAGCATTCTCACAGCTTATTGGCATTATCACATCATTCATCCATCCATGCATCAAATCATAATATTTGAATCAAAAAACACAAAAAGAAGTTCATTGCATCTCACTTGCATAATCACAATCATCTCATTCATTATTAATGGATTAAGAAATTGGTCCATTAAGAAGATTGAAAGACATATCCAGCAGAGTAAGATTTCCAAGCAGGAAAAAGCTACTGAAAAACATGATTGATTAACAATGATATAATGCCTTTGTTATGAACATCTAGAACCAGTAGTGAAGATTACTTTGTTATTCCTCAAATCCAAGACTGATAAAGGACTAACTGGATATAAACATCATACATCATTTGCATAATCAAAATCCATCATCCATAAAGCATATCAAATCATCAACCATGCATTATCATATCATCATTGCATACATCACATAAATCATCACATAAGCATCATCATTGCATAATCATCATGATCATCATCATATAAACATCATAATAACATAGAACTAGGCACCATCATACGATCATACATTCACCCATTCATTGCATCATTTATTTGCATTAGAAAATAACAAAAACATGAAATGCATCACATTTCATTGGCATAATAGGATCCATCACATGTATCATATAGGCATCATTCATAAAAGCATCCTAGAATCATAACTCATAAGTTGTATCATCATTTGCATCCATAACATATCATATCATCATATCATAATCATTGTGATCATCATCATAAAATAGAAAACACATCCATCATAATCATCATCATCATCATCATCATATAAACATCATATAGACAAATAGATCATAATCATCGCCGCATATCATATAACCTCAAAATAATAATATCAAAGTGTACAAGGATATCTGAAGATATAAAGAGATACATCAATAATATTGAAAAAATCATAATGTCTCAACTGAATCAATATATACATCAGGTCTCGGTACATCATCAAGTCTCAGTACATTAATCAATCCTATACTGGGGCATATCAATCAATCAAAGAATTCAAACCACATCACCCAATCAAATCTAAATCTACCTGCACTGGGTGCGAAAAATCCTCCTATGATCATAACATATCACAAATCAGCAATCTTATCAGTCAATCAATCAAATTTAATCAGCTCTAATGAGACTTTGATCAAATCATGTGAGCGTCTATCATTGATCCTCACCTATCATGAGGTCAATCATCAATCAATTCAACCTCGCCTATCATGAGGTTCATCCCTCAATTTAACCTCACCTATCATGAGGTTCATCAATCAATTCAACCTTTCCTATCATGAGGTTCATCGATCAATTTAACCTCGCCTATCATGAGGTTCATAAATCAATTCAACCTCACCTATCATGAGGTTCATCAATCATTCAACCTCTCATATCATGAGGTTCGTCAATCAATGCACCTTGCCTATCATGAGGTCCATCAATCAATCAAACTATCATTGATCCTCGCCTATCATGAGGTCAATCATCAATCTATCATCGATCCTCGCCTATCATGAGGTCAATTATCAATCAATCAAATCAACCCCACCTATCATGAGGTTAATCAATCAATTAATGCAACCTCGCCTATCATGAGGTTCATCAATCAAATCAACCTCACCTATCATGAGGTCAATCATCAATCTATCATTGATCCTCACCTATCATGAGGTCAATCATCAATCTATCATTGATCCTCGCCTATCATGAGGTCAATCATCAATCTATCATTGATCCTTGCCTATCATGAGGTCAATCATCTATCTATCATTAATCCTTACCTATCATGAGGTCAATCATCGTCATCATATTATTGATCCTCACCCATCATGAGGTCAATCATCAACTATCACATCAACATCATCAAATCAATAGGTTGAATGTGATCATCAAACATCAAACACAAGGAGGCAACATAAGGCATCCATTAATCAATCTGGCAGGCTCAATCCTCTTTTTCGGGAGATAAATCCTTTATAGATCAAAATTTTGAAATCATCAACAAATCATCCAATTTTTTTCAAAAAATTCTAAAAAAATCCTAAAAATTCCAAAATTCTCTGATTTATCTCCTGAGGGGGCATATATTCATCATCACCTAAAAATCAATGTCAGGGGCATTGAAAAAAAAACTTTTTCGGGCATGGGTATCAATTTTTTTTTAAGCAGCGTGTAAACACATTACTTCAAAGAGGGGCAAAATGTATACACCTAAAAATGGTCATGGCATTTAATTAATTAAATACTAGTTATCTAATTAATATTTCAACTACGTATAAATAAATTCTCAATTTATTTATATTGTTCATTTTCTGAATTCTCCAAATTCATATTCTTCTAAATTAATTAAATAAACAAATTTCCATAAGCTTTTTTTATTTAATTAATCTTCACTAATCTCGATTAGGAATTTGAGCACATGTCTACAAATTTTTATTCCACCTCACCAAGGTCACATGAAATTAAATAATTCTAATTTTTAATTAGAATTATCTTCAACCAATTTTTAAAAGCACATGGTTTATTCGTCAGACACTTCCACCAATTTTAAAAGGCGCATGGTCTTTTCTTCCCACACTTGAGTCTTCCATCCAAATGGCATGTTTCCCATTGGTCAAGAGATTCTTCCATCCAAATGGAATGTTGTCTTCAGTCAAGGGGACAACATCTTGATTCTCTCCATCTCCATCATCCATTTTTCTTGTTTGAATTTGGACCGTCAATTATTGCCACCTCACTATATGCTTAGAAAATACTATAAATGCAACCCTTGGGCATTGTATTTTGATATCCACTTTTGAATAGAGTTATCATGCAGGAACATCATTTGAGCTTGGGAGCATTATGGAGTCTTATAGCTACATTTTATATCATGTTTTGCATCATAGTTCAATCTTAGAATAGCACTTTGCTTCATAGTTGCATTTTAGATTAACATACTTAGAGTTTGCATTTGAGCATATGTAGAATCATAAAGATCACTATCATAGTATCCACCACTATTTTCCCATTCATCATAATCATCCATCATTCATCATAATATCCATCATCATTTCTACCATTTAGTTTCATGTAGGAATTTAATTAGCTAACATGTTGCATTCTAATCTCATTTCCTAAGTGTCATTCTAATAGCCTTTGTGACATAGAAATCTGAGGGCCACAAGGTTAAAGGAATCATTAAGAATTAGAGGACAATGAGACCTTCTTAAAAGATTTTTTAAATTGCAATTTAGAGTAGCTTCTTTGCTTTGAATCTTTAATATAATTTGTTTCATTAAGGTTTGTGTTGATACTAACTTTCCACATTTCACACACACACAAAATAGTGTCCATTGTGGGGCCCTACCCCGTTTATTTTTTACATTCTAGAAAATTTACGTTCACAGGTTCAAACATGAGAGTTTTTGCATAGTTTACAAGAGTTTTGGTGCAGTTTGTAGGAGTTTTGGCACAGTTTGCCTCTGTTTTGGCATAGTTTGCAAGAGTTTTGGCACAATTTGCAAGATTTTTGGTGTAGTTTGTAGGAGTTTTGGCACAGTTTGCAGGAGTTTTGGTGCAGTTTGCCTCTATTTTGGCATAGTTTGCAAGAGTTTTTCCACAGTTTGCAAGAGTTTTGGTGCAGTTTGCAAGAGTTTTGGCACTGTTTGAGAGAGTTTTGGTGCAATTTGCAATAGTTTTGGTGCACATTGTCTTTGTTCTGACTCATTTTGCAATTTCCCTATTTTCACCAAATCTGAAGGCTAATACTCTGTGTTTTTTTTTGTAGGTTTCCCAAATTCGTTGTCAAAGACTCAAATATAAACTACTAGCCTATTGCAAGGGCTGGAAGTGATTTACTTGTTTCCTTTTGGTTAAGATAGTAACATAGCTTAATTAAAACGTTAACAAACACCATGTTTTCCATGCTTGATGGATGGTACGCATATGCTCTCCCCTTAATTGGGTGACCAAAAAGCTACACCCATTTGTGTTTATCTACTAGTGTGAGTGGAGTATATAGTGTGTGTTCTCTCTTTATTCATGCAGAATAAAGAGTGATCGAACTACGGGTATACTTGTTTGCTTTTTTTTTATCTTAGAGGGCCTACCTTGTGGGAAAAAGTAATCACCCAAGGGAATGACCCAACCAATAACACGCTAAAGCCAAGTGACTTCCAACCGGTATATGTACATCAAATTTTGCTTTGAATATAAGTACCTGCGATAAAGGAACCACTTTCTATTGAAACTATATCAAATATAATACATGAGAGACTAGACCCTTTGAATCTTGTGTTATTGTAAACATTTAGTCTATTCTTCTGTTTCTAGTTATTGAACTCTTTTCTGATGATTTTAAACTGCATTTAATAATATGTGTTTCCTTCAAAATTTTCATGGTGACTATCCATTTAATAGACTAAATTGCCTTGATATTGTGTTAGCTCTCATTTTGCCCCAGGTCTTATATCAAGAATTGTTGCATTCATTTTTTGCAAACATAGGCTTCCTATTCACCTTGAGAACCCGATTTCTCCACTATGACACCACTAAAGGTTGCAACCTCATGTTTTCTCTTCATTATTTATATGCACACTTTTGTTCATCTTTGTATTAGAGAAACTCAACTCTTGAAATCCCTCGAGAACTTGATCTCATTCAGCTACCACAACATATATGAAGAATATTTTTAATATCATAGTTGTTCCTTTTGAGAAATTCATCATTCAATCACTTGTGCTTGAAAGCCATGTCTTCAAGCTTACGAAGAAGGTTCTACAAAAATGGATTTACCATTCAATGAAGAACTCACTCCCAAAGCAGATGGTTTATGTACTTATGCTCGTAGGTACTTGTTCTTTTGTTGATTCATTAGTTCACAGCCACATCACTAACACTATAAATATCTTATTACTAAACACTTGAATGCCTTGATTGAAAGCCATTATCCATGTCACTGCACTGTAGACACCAATTTTCAGTTTTAATGACACTACAATTCCATTAAAGGCCTCAACCTCATGTTATACCAGTAAATTTATCAACCTTACTACTATGAATGATGAATTCATCCTTGATTGCATCACAATGTCATGAAAGACTTAACAAGCTTATCCTGTCAAATGCAAAATGATAGCACACTAAGCTCAACCCTTGTGAGAGTCAAATTTAACCCCACATGCTACAATTTGATGAATCAAATCAGCAACATTACTTTTTTCTATATTTGCACATGAAGCAAACAAATTAGAAAAACATTGCATGTTTTAGGTGTGTTTGATGACTTTATGGTTTTCTGAAACACCTAAAGTATGCATTGCTTATTTAATTCATTTGGAGATCAGTTTATATGTGCATAGGTGTTTGTTCATGTAAGGTTTGAAAATTTTCATTGCTTAGAGTATTGGTCTAACACTGTTTCTATTGCCTGATGTAGGAACTAGGAGCAAGGATCTAAGGCAGACACAAGCAGATTGGGGTAGTAGCAGCACAAGACAACACACCATGAACCAATCATTCTTAGGAAATGACTAGTGTCCCTCCTTATATGCACATTTTCTTTCTGTACCTATTCATGTATATACTTTTCTTTATTTGCATTGAATAAGTAAATTCAATCTCACATCTTTTGTGAGACAATGAACATTTTTTAATCAATAAAGACTAATTTTAAGAAAGATTTGTGTAAATATTTTCTATGTTATATGCAATTGTATAAATGCAATGATTTGTTACTATAGTTTTGTAATCTTCTAATTTTTTTGTTTATGCAACTAAATGAAATATAGGAAGGATAATTAAAAAATGTACCTCTCTCCTGATTTCTAAACACAAAGCTCAGCCTAATTGAGCAAGTATTGAAATTAGGTAATAGTAGTGTGGGCTCGGAGTCTTGCGAGGCCTCCCTTCATCACAGTTGAGGTTGTGGTGACCTTGCCAAGTTCGCATTCTACTCCATTGGCTAGTGAGGTTTTGGGTGGTGGTGGTAACGTTTCACTCCTCTCCTTTGTAATTTGATTTAGTAGCATTATACTATTTTGTAGTGTTTATTAGAATCTTTACTTTCTTTACTTATTTATCGCATATTTCTATCTCATTGCCATTTGGTTGTCCGTGGAGGTGGAAACACCAAAATGGGGGTCTGACTGAGGTAGGACCCTATACAACCCCAACAGTTTCTCTAGATTTCACATATACAAGTATTGAAGACATTAACTTCTTGGGGGCTTCATCACTTGCATGGTTGTGATCATTTCCTCTCTATCTCTTATTCTCTTTATCATTTTTATTTCACTTTATTTCAGCTTTATCACATTATGTTATTTTCTAGTACTTTTGAAGTTCTTAGTAATTAGATTGCTAGTAGTCATTTAGCTATTTTCTATGACATTCTCACTTTCTATTTTGTATGAACACCGACACACCAAAGAGATGCCATTGCACCACACTGTCATCCCAAAACCGTGCTTTCATCCTTTGGTCGAGATCTTTTCAATTTGTCTAGAAAATATTTGTGACATGCTCTTGCTAATTCTAGAACTCTCACGTTGTTCCTTGAGGTAGTTTAGGGCAGTTCCCTCCATGAGGCTCTCTGAATGAAGAGAACTCGGGAGTCATGAATCCCCCTTCTCTACATTTTTGGTGAACCTAACGTGAAGCAACATCTACTCATTCGTCGGTGATGAGATATTTTTCTTTGTACATTGTGATCATTGTAAGCCTAAGTGTTGTGAAGGTTTATGAGAATCACAACCCAGTCAATGACTTTTGGGTACGTTGTTAGGAGAAGTGTGTGACACCTTTTGATGGAGAAGGTGAAGGTCAATTCTAGTTTCTCTACATAACTCTTTGTCGGATCTTTCGTTGGTCTATCCACCCAAGAGCAGTTGTTGAGGGGTGATGTAGGATCCTTTGATGAGACCGACCACTTCCCCGCTCCTCTTGTGTCTCCTACACCATCATCAATAGATGAGCATGAGGCCATTCACATTCCTTCAAAATATATCTCTACCATTAGAAAAGGATTGGGTGACTTGGAAAATCACCTATAAAAGGACTCGAAGTTGGCTAGATCCACTCAGGTTAATAGCAAGATAAAGTATATGGTGGGAAAATACCAAACAGGCATGCTATTCTCTCTAGTCTGACTAAACCGTGTGCCCTTCCAAACAACCCTAACCTTGTACAAGGGGCCATTTTCAAATACCATAAGAGATAGCTAGGAATGTCCATGCCTCCCACATCTGTGTACATGGTCGACACAATCCCATCGATTAGCATCACCTCTACCTCTAAGAGATCTGAAACTATCAAAGCAAAAAAAATACCCTTAGGTTTTAGTTTCATCCCTCCTGTCACCTCTAGCAATGGAAATTTTGACGGGTTGGGTGGTGGGGGTTTTGGTAGTGGCGGTGGCTTTAGGGATGGGGGTGGCATTGGTGGTGGTTCTCCTCAAGGCCATGGAGGTGGCTTAAAAAGTGGAGGTGGCTTCGGCAGAGGCCCTGTTCATGGCAATGGCTCTAATGATGGTTCTAGCAGTGGTTCTGGTGGTGGCCACTGTGGTGATTTCAGAGGTAGCTTCGTTGGTGGTTCTAGAGGAGGTCCCACTAGATCTTTGTCATCCTAAGACCCTATTCTAAATACCCTTCTTCATAATATGGGTAAGATGCAAAGCTAGCTGGTGAGTCTCTCCCAAGCCTCTGCCCAATCTGTCTTTCAACCCTTCTCCCAAAATAGCCCATTTTCGGTAACAATCTTGAGCACTCCCTTCCCACAAGGAATGGAGATTCCAAAATTTAAAAAATATGGGAGCAAAGGGGACCCACAAAAACAAGTGTCCACATTAAATGCTCTATATACAAATTTCTTCCATCATGATGTGTTGATGGAAAAACTATGCCCTCAATCTCTTAAGGACACAACACTTGAATGGTATTGTTCCTTACCTGACAACTCTATCTTCTCATTCGATCAAATTGTAAATTAGTTTCTCCCATAGTTCCAAGCCAACATCAGATCAAAGATGACCTTTTCGGATCTCATCCAGTGCAAACAAGGGGATAATGAGAAGATTACTGATTTTATAGCATAATTTCAAGTACCTTTCTCACACATCTCGTACCCACTACCCGATTTTGACATGTAAAAGGTGTTCATAGGGAACTTGTAGAGACCTTGGCAAGAAAATTTTTGACTTATGAAGTACCCTTCTTTCATGCATTTGTGTGTAGCGCTACAAGAATATCAAAAAATAGTAGTTCAGTTTAGAGGATCTTCTTCGCGCTCTCGTTCAGAAGGGAAATCCATTGTATCGATCTCTAGAAGGGTAAGGTTGTCATGAATGTAGTAGCTGCTATGATGATAATGGCCTCAGATGCAACAGAAATTTCACAAAGTTAGAAAAATCTTATTCTTCCATCTTGTAGAAGTTGTTAAAGGATAAGATCATAACCTTGGAGAACCCTAAACCTCTCAAAGAACCTTACTCTAGTTTGTATGATGTGAATACCTTCTACCAGTACCATCAAGTTAACAGACATGATACCAAACATTGTATGTGCCTATGTCATGAGATACAGGATCACATCGAGGATGGTACTATTTTTCTTGATGGGAGTAAACAAAATGCAAACAAAATAGTGGCAAAACTAAATAGTGAGTTGCAAATATACATGGACACATTTATGCCGCACTTTTCCAACATGATTATTGATCCCTCTAATTCTACCACTCAACCTGAGGCATATGTTAACATGGTCACAGTTACTCCTACAACACAACCTGTGATTGGCTCACTGAATGTGACATTCATGTCACAAGATTTTCCCTTGAACAACAAGCCATCTCCTCTCTACATTCCCGCTCACCTCAATGAAAAAATTGTGGCAGGGGTCTTGGTTGACCCCATGAGCCAAGTGAATTTCATTACATAGGAGACATTATGGCTTAATTCATTACATAGAGAGGAGTACGAAGAAATGAAATCTACCATCTATACACATAATGGTCTTTCTTTCAAGCCATATGGCTCGATAACTTTGTTTGTCCTAATAGGACCTAGGCTATAGACACAGTCTTCAATGTTATTCCAAAGTTAGATTTATTCAGGTTGAAGTTAGGCATACCTTGGATAGCTTCCATTAATGGAATCTCCTCCATCATTCATAAGTGTTATAAATTCTCCCATGAAGGTGTTGTGCACATAGTGCATGACACTGGATACCAACCATTGGTGTCCCATGGGGGCTACTCGTTGGATCATTTTTGGCCCACCCCAAGCAATCTGATCCCTCCAAGAACAAACCTACTTTATAAAAACTATGTGAAGTATAAGACCAGGGGAAAGGGATAGCTGAAATTTACCCTTCTGATAGCACAGTAGCTAGCTACCTCCTCTTCTCGAAAGGGAAAAGAGAAGTTTCCCCATCCTCAGGATGGATCTCCTACTCCTCTTTCCAAAGAAGAGTTTTGGATGAGCATGCTTGGCTTTTACCCACAAAATACGATGGTACCTTCTTGGCATAGACCTAAGATCAAGATATCGAACCTCCCTACTAAACCACCTAGACCTTGGTACTACTTGTATGGAAAGGGAAAGGGTCCCTATTGGGAATCCTCAATGTCTCGGCCTCGTGAACTCCCACCGTTTCTGCCCCAAAAGCAGTAAATGGGAATAGGCCCTTTGTTGAGGCACTAGAGCTAAATCCCCCTATTGTTTCTCAACCTACTCCTCCTGCTCCCATTTAGGAGCCTGTCCCTCTACTGGAAACAGTTGTATTGGACACTCCCACGGCTGAGTAAGAGCCTTCCATCCCTTCAAAACTCCTAGTCTCTAGCTCGAAGAGTCATAGAAACCACCTTACGCATGAGTGCAAGCGTCATTGAAAGGATCTTGTGGCTAAGCAGGCCACTTTGTAGAAGAAGAGGAGTTGACCACCCCTGTTTTAGGGCCTCTTGACATGTCCTCCTCTTTCCTCCCCTCTACTTCCATTCAATCGAATTCACTATCACTTTTGGCTCCCACTGTGGGTGTAAGTGCACCTAACCCCAAAAATATGCAGGTGTTCATCACTCTTTTGGTTGATCCACCTTTTTTGATGTCCCTTCCAAACATCCCACTATTCCCTAAGCCCATGGATATGTTGAATACTTCTGTGGTATCTGTCATGGTTTTCTCCTCCTCTTCCTACACACCTCTTGCCTCATATGTGGGGAATTCACATCCCCTGATGAAGAAGGTAGAGGATGTCCCTTCTAGCAATGAGGGCGTAAGAGGATCCCACCTTCTCCGAAGGGTGGTTCTATGCTAGCTTGCTCTATCTTAGTGACAGAACCAGTCCTGACTTCCCCTGAGTTTTTCACCACTCCCAAGTCACTCAGTGGGTCAATTGGTGAATCTGGGCATAGCCCTCTTCATCTATTAAGGTACAACATGGCACTCCAGTAAAGTAAATTTTTAACTCTTTGGATGAATTTTTCTCCTAGTCAGCGATCTTCATGAAATCGTTGATCATAGCTCCACAAGAGCCTAGTGGAGAAGACCTTGCGAGACCTTCTTCCTTAGCCCTTTTCTTGGGAGGGTCAGAAGGTCATCCCCTTAATATTCCACTGCTGCAGGCTCATCCTCCTTCCCCTTACAATGATCTAGATTGGGAAGCAAATGACCTCTTGGTCAATGATTGTTAGGGGGGGCCTCTTCTTTATCTTTAGATTAGATGTGTGTGTGTTGTGATGTGTTCCCTCGTACTTGTGCTATGTGTTCCTGGATGACCCTTGTCACCCTTGTTGGTGCTTGGATACAGAAGTGATTTTGTGTCATAAACCTTCTTCTATCTGTATCATCATTCCTCCATATTTGTGTTTGATTTTTAGAAAATTTGGGATGATGCAAAGTGTTGGGGGAATTTAGGCTTCCCTTCCATGTTGACCCAATTTTTTATTTTTACTTCATCTTCTTGTGCATTCTCCACATGGTCTGATATAGTATGGGGTTGATGACAATTCATTTATATACTATTATTATACTTACATATATATATATGAGCAGTTTTGACCCCGAAATATCATATCACCCCTGTGTCCTCTATTTGTGATTATTTATTTTTTGCTCTTTTCTTATCTTTCTCTCTTCTTTGCTTAAGTTTTCCCTTTCATGTGTGACAACACCCTTTCTATGATACTTTGATTTCTAAAAAACTTATTCGTTGTCAATGAATCTTTTCTCGAGAATCTTTGCAAACTTCTTTCAAGAATCGCATTCTTGACTTGGACCGAACGAAACATGTTTCCTTCATCATGGGTTCACAAAGAAAGAACTTGAGAACTTTCCTCCAAGGTGGAAGTAGCTTTGGCCTTCCCCTTGCAAGGGGGCATTTTCTTCCTTTTGAATTTGTGATCAAGGAAAAATTCTAAATTTGTTAAAGGGGTTAGCACAATAACATCAAAATTCCTATGAAAATAACAAAGTACAAAGGAAGTGAAGTGAAGACAAAAGGGATGAAGTTACCCTAAGTCTCCACCTTCCATGATTAACCTTTGTTACACCTCCTAGCTTGCAGATGAATAACAATGCCCTCAGATTTAAGTGAGCAGCTATGACTAAAGACTAAGCCCTATGCAAGTGTTGAAGGATTTGCAGAAAATAAAAATAACCCTACAATGGACTAAATGCCTATGACTGTAAGTGACTATAACCCTAAGTTGACAGCAAATTGACATAGACTAAGAGTGCAAGAAGTCAAGAGAGCAAGAGAGCCAGGAGAACCAGGATGCAAATGAGAACAAAATTTCCCTTTTATAAAAACTACAATTTTGAATGTGTGGCCAGGATGAAAAGATGACAGAACCCTAGGATCAATGATCAGGATTAAATGCTGCTGTGCACATTAGGGTTAGGTCAAAATTAGGGCAACAGGTAGGAATGAAGGGTCAAGATTGAATTATAAAATAATTCAATCAATGGTGAAATTAAATGAGATGTCAAAAGTCAAGAATTAATTTGGAAGATAAGGCTGGCACAGACAAAGAGGTTGCTGGAGAAATTAAATAATAAAATTTATTTACTCCAGGTGACTAGTAAATAATTAAATAATAAAGATATTATTTAATTATGGAAGAATATGACAAAAGAATTATTTTGAATTTAAATAATGGTTTAATTCAAAATTCAGGAGAATTGGCTAAATTAAATAAATCAAGTCTATTTAATTTTAAAGAGAGAAAAAGCTAATGAATAATTTAAATAATTAGGATAATTATTTAATTATAGTGGGAAGTGGACAAAATTAAATAAATAAGAATTTATTTAATTTTTAGAAGAAGGGGATTTAATTAGTGACGTAATTAAATAAATAAAATTTATTTAATTAATCAAGAAGACATAAATGACAAAGGGAAATTAAATAAATTATGAAATTTATTTAATTAAAGGAAGACTTAGATAATTAATGACGTATTAGATAAATAAATACTATTTATTTATTTAATAATCAAGGAGGAATGAATGGCATGAATTAATTAAATAATTATGAATTATTTAATCAATAGTCGAATGTGGACCAAGGACATAATTAAATAACTTAATTATGCTAGGACGAAAGTGGTAAAATGAAGCTTGCAGGCCTAGGTCATTTTTAGGTGTCTACATTTTGCCCCTCTTTGTCATAATGTCGCTTGTCGCATTGTGACAAAGAAAAATAAGTCAAGGATATGCCCCAGTGAAGGTACAGAGTATTCCTTCCCCCTCGGGAAATTTTCAAATTTTGGGTCGGCGGCAGAAAAATTTGCAAAAGGTCCTGATAAATCAATTTGATGGCTAGAAAAATAGCGGTGCAGTCGGTTTCAGATTCTGACATGTTTAAAGCAACTTACGGGGAGGTCGAAAGGACGGAAATGAGCCTCCAGTATTAACCGCGGTTGAAAAATGTCATTTTCACCCTATAAATAGGAGGTCAAAGGGGTAAAAGTCAATTCACTTTCACTATTCACCTTGCGAACCCTGAGAGCTCAGAGCAAAAGGCGCAGCAGCTACGATGGTTATTCCAGTGACAGAGCACCGCGGAGAGATCGTGAGGACCTTCAGACGGCCAGAGGGCTCAAGACTGGCGGTATGTACCCTAAACTGGCTTTCTCATTTTCTCGATTTACATGCTTTTTAATGTTTTCTAGGTTAGTCAACGAATGCGCCGCGACGCATATGCGTTCGCGTAAGCCGCAAGTGACTTCGCATTCGCCGCATTTGATGCGTCGTGACGCAAGTGCACAGAACAAATAAGCCGCACTGGCGGTTTGCACCGCATTCAATTTTTGGTGCTACACAAGTGCTTAACCGAGTCGCAATTGACCGATCAAAAGCCGCAATCGCTATATTGCGACGCAACTGATTATTTCAATGCCGCAAGTGAAATGTCGCGCCGCATTCGCAATGGAGCGACGCAAACGCCTGAATTCATGACACAAGTGTAGTTAAGCGACGCACTTGACTGGTTCAGATGCATTTGATTTTTAGAACGACGCATTTGTGTATTTGCGACGCAATTGCATTTTTGCGACGCATTTGCCTATTTTCTTACTTTAACTTGTTTTAATGCTTTCATGCCCTAAGTTATTTTCCGTGATGGTCACAGTTGCCCCAAAAGTGCTAATGCAGTGTTCATCTTTTTGCAGAGGCAACTTGCCCCTATTTACACGAGGGAGAGCAGACCAAGGACCTTTCGGTTTGGCGATCAGCTAGGCCCGCGAGAACGGCGACGATTGATGAGACTCGGCTTATTCCATGTTGCGTTCATGCCCGCCATTTGGGCGAACAGGGGTTTGCTGACAACGCTGTGTGAGAGATGGCATTCTGAGACCTGTTCCTTTCACCTGCCGATAGGTGAGGCTACTATTACTTTGGAGGACGTCTACCGTATTCTCCAGATTCTGATTCAAGGGGAGCGGATCGTGTACGATCCCCGTCATGGTGAGCAGACCTTCCGGGCGTACTACTAGGATCAGGGTGTCAGACTCGGTATTGAGGGTTACGAGATCCATTGGGATTTTCTGGCGGAGCATTACAGTCGCTTTGATGCATTTTTGGCGACTCTGATTGGTGGGATTTTGGTACCTGACCGACGAGGACACAGATTTCTGATTGGTTGGGGGGATGTCATGGTCGGCATGCGACAAGATAGGACCGTTTATGCATGGGGTCCCTATCTGCTAGGGACACTTTATCATCAACTGCATGACATTGTGTATAGGAGAGGAGAGAGTATCTCCTGTGGGACCACACTGATGATGATCTGGGCATGGGAGTGTATTGCCATATTCTGCCCTCCTATCGACAGACCACAGCTGGCCGCGGGGATGCCTTACTCCTACTACTATGCCGACGCATTACAGCAGACCCGTATGGGTGAGACAGGGTGGTGGCGGCATCAGATTGATACCATGGTGACCTTCATCTGGAGACCCTACAGGGATTGTGAGGCATGGGATGATGAGGCCAATCATCTCAATTTTTGCAGGCAGTATCGATACCTCATTGGCCAGACAGTACAGACATCGCTGATTATTGAGATGTACCTGCCACAGTGTGTACTGAGACAGTTCGGGGAGCAGCAGGATGTACCCATGGGGACGACAGAGTATGCCCGATCGTCGAGAGAGTATGCATGGGGGTCAGCCATCCCAGTGGCTTTCGCGACACAGCAGATAGACGGGCTAGTAGCCCAGGCTTGGGGTTGGAGAGGTGGAGCAGCAGATCCAAGTACCAAACCAGCCTATGATTTATGGTGGCAGGCACGCCGACCCATGCCTTTGACAGATCCTGACGGGCCAGCACTAGTTGACAAGCGGTCAGTGATTCCACGAGTGCCACGAGCCAGACGAGGAGGCAGAGGCAGAGATGGGGGCAGAGGTAGAGGCAGAGGCAGGGGCAGGGATGGAGATGGAGGGAGGGGGGTGATGGAGGGAGGGATGGAGGCAGGGGTGATGATGGAGGGAGGGGTGGAGGTAGGGGTGATGATGGAGGGCGAGGTGGAGACGGAGGTCGTGGTGGAGACGGAGGTCGAGGATGGGATGGAGTGGAGGAATGGATGGAGGACAGGGAAGGAGCGATGGAGAGACATGGACCGGAGGCCCAGGAGGTGGCGGGGAGAGGAGGTGGACAAATGGTGGGTGGAGATGGAGAGAGGCGGATGCGGCAGGAGAGGAGGATGATGATGATGATGAGGAGGATGAGGCCATAGGTGAGGCAGAGAGAGTCCTGAGATGGCAGATGGTGGAGGGTGAGGAGGAGATACCATCTTCGGAGTTTCCACCAGTGCTATAGCTTATCAGCAAGTGGTCGATCTGCAGCAGAGATTGATGCCAACCGGCACGTGAGGTCGCTAAGACATGGCCGGTAGTAAGCCCGGAGCGGGATCAGGCGGTGATTCGCCAGCAGATTCAGCGCGATGGTGCACAGAGTTCCGCCCTATGTACAGGACCCATGGGGGACATGGCTCGGGAGTTGGCCAGGGTGAGCACGAGGCTAGGGCAGTACAGGACATTATATGAGCAGGCAGTGCCACCAGAGCAGTGAGATCCTACCCTGTCTCGATCACAGACGAGGACAGGTAGTGGGCACAGGTCAGGTAGTGGTAGTGGTACCAAGAGCCATAGCAGTGTCGGAGGGTCGACTTCCACAGGACACACATCAGGCCACAGATCACATCACTCGCGCAGGCATACTCTGAGTCATCATTCGAGGCATAGTTAGGGTTCTATTGGTTCAGCTCAGAGGTCAGTGCAGGGTCAGCCACCAGTGACAGTTCCTACCACTTCTCAAAGTCCAGCAGCAGTGACCTCACAGGTGTTCCCTACTGTCACGATGATACCCTCATTCGCAGTTCACTCATCCTCGCAGCCACAAGGCACTATAGGACCATCCATTTCTTCAGAGTCAGTGATAGGGCCTCAGCCACCACCACATTCTTCACCCCAAGGGGATGATGAGAGCCTACCCTAGGGGCATATTTGTATTTGGACACACTATGTTTATTGTTGAGCCTACGAGCTCCATTTTTGGGATATCCATTGACTCTATCCTGTGACATTGCATATTTTTGAGATGATATTTATATGATGATGCAGTTTTGATGCGACCTATATGTGTTATGTGATGTTCTATGCATTATGTGTGTATGATGTATGATGCTTAATTTATGGTGCCATTTATGTATTATGATGTCTATGTTGTGATTTTTGATGCCATGGTGATGCAATATTCATATGTTTATGTTAATGATGTGCATGATGCATTTATGTAAAAGATGCAATGATGAAGATTATGTTAATGCAATGTTTGTGATTATGTATATGATGTAATGCCATGTATGATATTATTTAATGCCATGGATGATGTATGTATGGACCTAATGCAATGGATATATCATGTATGCACTTATGTTTTTGAATGACATAGGATATCATCGCAGGATGGACGAGAGGAGATGGCGGGACTGACAAGAGAAGATGACCAGACCAAAGAGGAGAAGATATGAGACCTATGAGAAGATACAAATTCTTCAAAACTTTACTATAGGACTTTTAATATTCATTGCTCTTTAATCATCATTGGGCAAACTATTGTAATGGTCAACAAACACCAAGATATGACGTAGATCTAGGTGTGCAAGGTCGTACCATTACCCCAGACAAAATAGTCACAGACAAGGATGAGTATGACTCATACTAGGAGCGTGCTTGCCCCAGTCTTGTTGTCATCATCAACCACAAGCAGAAAAAGACATATGACAGATCATGAAACGTCGTTGCTTCTCTAAATCCTGTTGCCAGGACATCCTTGAGAAACTAGTGACATGATTGTCAAACTATAAAAATGCAGTCTCTATCATGATATGTCATTGCTTTTCTAAATCCCAAGATCAGGATCTCGCTGAGAAGCTAGTAGTCATGCGTGTCAATTGTCATGCTACGTCGTTGCTTCTCTAAATCTTGCTTAGTGGGATCTCGCTAAAAAACTAATAACATGATAAGAGATAAAAAGACAATTGCCAAGTGTTTGTCAAGTGCATCTGGATATCCATTGTTTTGATGCCAAGGTGTCATGTCTGATGATGTCAAGATGTCCGAATGTTTAAAGTTTTGATGACCTTGAAAATGTCGAGACTTGGTGAATTCAGGAAGGACACATCCTGAATGATGCCGAATGTCAGGAGGATTCGATCCCTAATGGTCGTAAGGGGTCCCTCAAAATAATGACGATGCCTAGGAAAGACACATCCTAAAGCATAAATGACAGAGTTGGCTCTTTAGAAGGACTCATCTGAAGAATGCTAATGTCAGGAGGAGTGATCCTTAGATGTCAAGAGAATCGCTCAAAAGGCCGAATGATGATGACGACGCCTAGGAAGGACACATCCTAAGGCGTAAATGACAGAGGTTATCTTTCAGAAGGACTCATCTGAAGACTAACCAAAATTTGATAGTTGAATCAGTAATAATGATTTGACGTGCTTTAACTTGTGTTTGACTGAGGTTGACTTGTGACTTGTGTTTGATTATATGTCGATATTGCCTTGATGAGATTATCATGTTGAATAAAAGATTGTTTTACTATGTTTCAGGAGTTTTCCCATTTGGACATTGATTGAGGATTTTTTTGACGTGTGTGCCATTGTAGTGTCATGAACCCTAATGGACTGACCTAGTGCGGCCTCGGGGGCTCATCGATAGATGGCCTTGCCTACGTCATACACTCAGAGACCTCGTAGTTCGACATGACCAATGACTTTGTCTTGATGAGCAAAGATTGCGCCATGATTTATTTTGACAAACCTAATAGGACTGACCTAATGTCTCGGGGACTCAAGTATGAGTCTTGCCTACGTAGCAAATGCGCAGAGACAACGTAGTTCGGACAATGACATAGACTTATTGACTTGATTGACTTAGACCAGAGATGACAGTGCTCTTGTGTGTCTTGCGCGGTCTAATGTTTTGTTTGGTTTTCTTCAGGACGTTTTATGATTTTTAGGTCTTTTTTCAGGATATTTTATGATGTTTTTGTCTTTTTTTTAGGACTTTTTATGATGTTTTTGTCTTTTTTCAGGACATTTTATGATGTTTTTGTCTTTTTTTCAGGACATTTTATGATGTTTTTGTCTTTCTTCAGGACTTTTCATGATGTTTTTGTCTTTTTTTAAGGACATTTTATGATGTTGCGTGATAAAAATTTTGCCCCTAGTCAGGGTTAAGACTTAGCCATTTGCAAGGGATACGGATAGGATGCTGTTGACTTATTGGACCAACAGTCGTCAGGGCTTGATGTCAATCCTTCATCCACTAGGACAGGTAGAGTAGGATGTGATGGTGACTTGCGGAATAACAGCGAAGATAGCTTTCATCCTAAGCCAAGTGTAGACCAAGTGACAATAGATGGCAGAGCAATGATTGACTACACATGGCGCCTGTTTGCCAGGTTTTCACCATGGTACTTGTCCAAAGCGCCTATTTGCCAAGTTTTCACTATTGGACGAATTATTTTTCTTTTTACTATTTTTATGATGTTTTGATTTTTTTGGTGTCACCAAGACGCCTGTTTGCCAGGTTTTCATCAAGGTGACAATTTTTTCATTTTTCAATTTTTTTGTATTTTAGGGCCCTCCAGCTTTGTCCTCTGATGCTATGCGTAGAACTTTCAGAGGTGTAAACTATTGATGGGATCAGTCAATTGTTCCCCATCTGGAGTTGCCAGTTGATATGCTCCAGAACCAAAAGAAGATATGATGATATATGGACCCAGCCAGTTTGGTTCAAACTTTCCTGGCTTTTCTCTGTCTGCTTGGTTCTTAGGGTTCTACATGAGAACCAGGTCACCAATGTCGAACTTTCTGACCATGACCTTTTTATTGTAGCTACAACAAAGGCGGTTTTGATATGCCTGGAGGTGATTCAGTGAGTTTTGTCATCTTTCGTCCAGCATTTCCAGCTCATGCAAGCGTGATTGTCGGTATTCCTCTTCATTAGTTAGACCCTTCAAAGAGACCCGTAGTGAAGGAATTTTGACCTCAATGGGTAAGATGGCTTCTGCGCCAAAAACGAGGGTGAATGGGGTAGCTCCTGTAGGCGTACGAATGCTAGTTCAGTAAGCCCACAAAGCAGGGTTAAGTTGTATGTGCCAATCGCGGCCAGCGTCATTGACAGTCTTTTTAAGCATCTTGATAATGGTTTTATTCGACGCCTCAGCTTGGCTGTTTCCTTGGGGGTAGTATGGGGATGAAAAGTGGTGTTGGATATGGAATCACTCACATAACTCACGTACGTCTTGGTTTTTGAATGGACGTTCGTTGTCAGTGATGATGGATTGTGGGAGGCCATACCGGCAAATGATGTAATTGAGAATAAACTTTGATATTTGTTTGCCAATAATGTATGTCAATGGAATGGCTTCGATCCACTTTGTGAAATACTCAGTGGCGGTGATAATGAATTTATGGCCGTTGGAGGAGGTTGGATGAATCTTACCCACGAGGTCGAGTCCCCATTGAGCGAAGGGCCACGGAGAAGTGATTGGCCGAAGTTCTTGTGCTGGAGCATGGACCAAATCACTATGGATCTGACACTTGCGATAGGTTCTGACATATTCTATTGCATCTTTTTCCATTGTCGGCCAATAATATCCAAGTCTCGTTAGTTTCTTAGCCAGAGTAGGACCGCTCGAATGAGATCCGCATATACCATCGTGCACTTCTCGTAAGGTTGTACATGCTTCATCGGTATCAAGACATCTAAGGAGGGTATTGTCGAAACTACGGCGGTATAGGGTGTCGCTGATAATGGCATACCCTGTGGATTTTCTAATGAATGACTTCCTTTGGTTATTGGATAGGTTCGATGGAAGGGTGTGAGTCTTCAGATAGTCATAAATGTCCTAATACCAAGGAGAGTTGGGACCAACAAGTTCACAAACCATTTCTGACTCTGGGATATCATATGCCGGTATCAGTAACTGTTCTACTAGGAACTCAAATTGTGACACATTTTTAGGGATGTCCAAGAGAGAACTGATAGTAGCCATTGCGTCTGTTGCCTTATTCTGTACCCTGGAGATTTGTTCAAAAGACACTGATTGGAAGTATGTTAGGAAGCTATCCACCATCCTCTTGTAAGGAAGCAACTTCTCATCCTTTGTTTCATAGTCACCATTCACTTGTTTGATTACTAGCTGGGAATCCCCGAATACAAGCAATGTCTGAATTTTCCATTTAATTGCCAACTTGAGACCTGTAACTAGTGCTTCGTATTCAGCGATGTTGTTTGTGCAAGGGAAAGCAATTCGAAATGACTTAGGAATCGAATCCCGTTGTGGTGTGATGAATAAGATTCCAGCCCCTGAGCCATGACCAGTGTGGGACCCATCAAAATACAGCTTCCATGGTGTTGCTGGTTCCGTGTGAAAGATGGACTCGTCAGGAAAATCAGTTACCAACGGATGAGAGGCTTGCATTGGCACATCTGCCAGTTGATTTGCTATTACTTTCCCTTTGATTGCCTTGCGTTCAACATACTGTATGTCGTACTCACTTAGGATCATGACCCATTTTTCCAATCGGCCTGTTAACGCTGCTCGACTTAATAGGTATTTCAATGGGTCAATTTTGGCAACTAGTTGTGTCTGGTGATTGAGCATATAATGCCTTAGTTTTTGGGCTGCAAAGACAACTGCGAGGCATGCACGTTCGATGTATGTGTAATTCAGCTCGTAACCGATCAGTGTGCGGCTGATGTAGTAGACTGCTCTTTCTTTCCCTTCATGATCATTTTGAGCCAATAATGCCCCCAGTGCCGAACTAGTGGTCGAGATGTATAGAATTAATGGCTTTCCATGAATAGGTGACATGAGGACTGGTGTTGATAGTAGGTAATCTTTGATTTGCTGGAAGGCCTGTTGACATTTATCTGTCCATACAAAGGGGACACCTTTGCGTAATAGATACTGGAATGGGTGGCACTTATCTGCCAATTGAGCTATAAAGCGGCGAATAGATTGTACTCTGCCTTGCAGGGTTCTGAGTTCACTGATCCCTCTAGGTGGAGGCATGTCTATTATTGCTTTAACCTTTGTCGGATCGACCTCTATACCTCTTCGGGAGACTATGTACCCCAATAGCTTACCTGATGTGACGCCAAAAACACATTTCTTAGGGTTCAATCGAACCTTGTACTCTTCTAGTCTCTTGAAAATTTTGTCAAGTACCTTCAAATGATCTTTCCTTGTTGTTGATTTGGCCAATAAGTCATCTACATAGTCTTCCATTATATTGTGCATCATATCATGGAAGATCATGGTCATAGCCCTTTGGTATGTGGCACCTGCATTTTTGAGACCGAAGGGCATGACGTTCCAACAGTATGTACCCCATGGGCAAGTAAATGCTGTTTTGTGTTGGTCCTCAGGAGCAATGCGGATTTGATTATAACCAGAGAAACCATCCATGAGGGATAGCATCTCATGTCCTGCAGTTAAATCGACTATGATGTCAATGTTGGGCAAAGGAAAGTCATCCTTTGGACATGCTTTGTTTAGGTCCCGGAAATCTGTACATACCCGAATTAGTCCATTTGGCTTTGTCACCAGTACTAGGTTGGAAATCCATTCAGCATAATCTATAGACCTTATGAATCCGGCATCCAGTAATTTCTTTAACTCGGCCTTAACCAATAGAGCAACTTGTGGGTGCATTTTGCGCAACTTCTGCTTGACTAGTTTAGCATTGGGTACTAGTGGCAGATGATGTAGAACTAGTTTGGGGTCCAATCCTGGCATGTCAGCATAGGACCATGCAAAATTTATTTTCTGTTCTACAAAGAATTTGTGAAATTCTAGTTTCTCTTCATCTGTCAATGATGCCACAAATAGGACCATCTTGGGGTCTTCTGGAGTCGAAATGTTATCCTCTATGGTGTCCTCAACAAGCATGGCTGATCTCTCCTATTGTACGGGGAGAAATTCCAGTCCTCCATCTTTGGGCGCCTCTGAGAGGTTTTCACCCACAGATACGTCCTTTGTTTTTACTATTTTACCGTCAAGAGGTGCCTTTCGGTTTTCACCTAGAGACGTTTCATTTTTTACTTTATTTTTTCTTTTGCGACTAGAGGACTGAACCATCTCACTGAAGTATGTCATGCAGTCTAGATTAATAGTAAATCCTAATTTTTGATCCCCACTGGGTATGCCTTCGCGTAATCCCATGAATTCTGCAATGGTTTCATCATTTTGGAATGTGTCTAGAACTGGCGGTCCTTGTTGGTCCCAATCGACTAGTTCAAGGTAGACTAATGAAATGCCATCGTCAAGGCTAGTGAATTTGGGTGAGGATGCCGATAGCATACACATGGATGCATTGATGTTGTAGATGAGGTTATCATCATCCAACTCGACATCGGACTCTATCCAGTATTCTCCTTCACTAGTGTCATATTCGTTGTCATAATAAGGGGTGAAGGTTTGATAGCCCTGGCTATCAATGTCATCTGATACTTCAGATAGATTAGGCTGAGGGGGTTCAGATGATGGCTGTTGTGTGTCATGAGACATGGTAGTGGGGTTTTGACTATTTGGTGCCTGCTCAATTTTGAATGTTTGCCAGAATCGTTGTTCAGAGGTCAATTCCCCTGGTTCGACAAACAAGTCATCAAGACAACAGTCACTTAGGGATCGTTCGGAGCCAAATTCCCACTCATGAGAGTCTGTTTCTGTTAGGTATTCCCTAGTAGTCTCAACACTTTCAGAACCATGTATTCGCTCATTAGAAATTTTATGGGTACGTCGATCGTCATCGTTGAGTGATCCAAACCCTAATCCAAGATACTTCGGAGTTTGGAAAGTTTCTATGGGTTCTCTTCGACTAGTTTTATCTTTTCCAAGGCCACTAGTACCATCGTAGCCTTTAGCCTTCATGATATTGTAACCCTTGCCATATTTTTGGACTGGTAGTGGAGGTAGTGAGACTGTATCCTTGTAGATCCATCCTGTGATGTCAGTAAGATCTTCATCACTCATGTCTCCCCACTTGATGAAAACTGTATTCGGTGGAACTTTGAATGTTTCTTGCGGTTCCATTCTGAAACATGGTCGACCATATATCTTTGGAGGAGTAGGTATTGTAGTTATGTTGCATGTTGTATTTAGTTTGAACTCTCCGCAGCCGAGGTCCTGGATTTTATCAGTTGATTCGGTCTTAGGGTTGGTGGAGGGTTGTGATATGTCAGCAGACGTGGATGGAGTGGATGTGGAAGATGACCCGAGCATGGAAGGGTCGATGTATTTGGACGAGGAGCCAGGTGCTTCCCAGTTAATAGGTACTTGGTTTTCAGAGATACCCCTTAAATTGGTACAATATTGGAAAGGGTCGGGGTCTCCGTATATGGTTACTTTTGTACCATCAAAAGGAAACTTGAGGCATTGGTGGTATGTCGACGGAACGGCCTTTAAGGCGTGGATCCATGGGCGGCCAAGTAAGATGTTGTATGGTAGTTCCAAATCCAGGACCTGGCAAGTTGTGTCGACAATGAGTGGTCCCACTCTGATAGGGAGAGAGATAACACCTCGCGAAGAGCGTTCCTCGTCATCATATGCTTTGATCACTATGCTTTTTGTTGGGTCTACGCATGCATCAGAGAATCCAAGAGCCTTAACTAGTTTAAGGGAGCATATATTCAACCCTGCTCCGCCATCTATTAAAACCCGTCTAACCTTGTGCTTGTGGACAAAAACTTCTATGTGTAACGCATCATTGTGGTTGGTTTTAGATGATGAGTAATCCTGATCTGAGAAGGTGACATGGTGTGGCGTGGTGAGATATCCCACCATAGTTTCAAACTAATTGACATCAATGTCCTTTGGGACCGACGACTCTAAGAGAGTTTTATCCAGGATTTCTTTGTGTGTGGGAGAAATACGAAGTAGCTCAAGGATAGATATTTGCGCAGGAGTCTTTCCTAGTTGGTCAATGAGATTGAACTGACTTTTGGGTTTCCACTGTTGTGGGGTTGAGACAGGTTTTGGTTGTTTAGCAGATGAAGCTGGTTGTGATTGCTTAGCAGATGGACCTGCTACAGTGATCTTGGCTTGTCCAAGGGGAGGTGGACCAGCTATAGTGACCTTGCCACTTCGTGTAGTAGCATTGCACTGTGGTGCTCTCCTGATCGTAATGGTGTTGATGTATTCCTCGTCTGTTCTAACATTATTTATTATTGGTCCACCAGAGTAATCGTACTTGGCTCGGGTGAAGTTAGCCTAGTTTTGTGGACCTGAAGTGGAAGCATTATGGGGACCATGATCCTGTAGTGGATTCTTGTGGATAGTATGATCTGAGTTGGAATTGAATTGTGATCCACCTACTTCGATGGTGCGATTTTCAATGAGGTCTTGGATTACGTTTTTCAGTTGTCGACAGTTGGAGGTTGTATGCCCTTTGACTCGATGGTATTCGCAAATTGCATTGTCATCCCACCATGCTGGTTTGAATTGTCCTGGGTCATAAGGTTTTATTTCCGGAAGTGTGATGACCCCATGTTGGATGCATTTCTTGAGGACATCTGCAATGGGTTCACCTAAATTGGTGTATGTGCGACCCCTAGGGAATTGTCTTAGTTGACGATATTGTCCTTGACGGTTTTGATCATTTTGACTGTTTGAAGGAGTATTGGGGGGAGGTGTCAATGTCGTTGTTGGTCTATTTTGTTGTTGCACCCCTTTCAGAGCCAATACGGGACTTGCAGTCTTGGCGTCAACAACACCATCATTTGTAACATGTTTATTCTTGACCCAGTATTTGTTTTTGTCAGCGGGTGGGTTGGTGTTTGTGTTTTTGGAACCATACCTCAGTTCTCCCTTTGTGATAAGGGCTTTCTCAATTTGGACCCCCTTTTCCACTAATTCTATGAAGGTTGTGCAACAATGTATTTGCAATGCGAATTTGAGGGGCCCTAGAAGTGTTTGGACAAACATGTCAACCTTTTCTCTTTCAGGAATGTCAATGTGACATCGACTAGCGAGGCTTCTCCATTTTTGAAAGAACGGGATAAATGTCTCACCCGACTCTTCTTGTGTGAGATTGCATAAGCTAGTGATAGAGGTGTCCATGTCAATATTGTATGCGTAATTTTTTATGAACCTTCTTTTGAGCTCATCCCATGTCTGGATATCTTTTTGCGTTGAAAACCATTCAAGGGCTTGACCCGCCAAACTTTTGGAAAAAAGTCTCATCAAGTATGTGGGTTCGTATGCGATATCCATACAGTTAGTTGCGAATTCGTGAAGATGTTCAATGGGATTTGTCTTGCCTTTATATTTAGTGAAGTTGGGTGACACATATCCTGGCGAAATGCGGGCATACGTAAGTTTGTGTCGAATGGGTATACATCCAGATCATATGATAGTTCGGATTTCCCGCCTGTGATGAGCATGTTTTGCATTTGCTTCGCCATATCCCGCACTGTTGTTTTGAGTTCATCTATGGTAGGGTCATTTATATTTCCATACATTGGATTGCCTGGTACACCATGTGTTCCAGCGTGAGTATAGGTGTATTGTGGCGGTACGGGTTGTTGTGGTACATATGACATGTGTTGTTGGTATTGAAAGTTGTGATTAGGTGCATGTTGATGAGTGTGAACGTTGGATGAGTATGTTGGAATGTGTCCCCCAGCTATGCGTGTCATTATTTGGGGGATGTTGTGACCATGAATGTTAGGATGTATCGACGATGTCATGGGTTGAGTTATTTGGCCACTTTGTGTGAATTGCTGATTTTGCACAAGGGGAACATTGGTATTTGTACCTTGGGAGGTAATGACGTTTGACTGTGTTTTCGTGTTAACTTTTTGTTGTTGTCCTTGTATAAAGATACGCCCTGTGGCTCCTCCCAAAGGATGTTGTGAATTACTACTGGACGATTTTGTTGAAGTTGTGTTCATGGTAGTAGATGTAGTTGTCAAGGGGGGGTTGTGATGACTTGATGATGCCCCCATTTTATTTGTTGTTGCGATAACAGGAGGATTGGAACAATTTGTCGATGATGTCAAGGAGCCAAGAGTGGTTGTATTTAATTGGGGTAGTGTTATGGATGTTGTGGATGATTGTGATCCCCCAATAGATGTAGCGTTTATTGTATTGGAGATGTTTGGGATGTTGGATGTGGTATGCAGTGTTGTGGTGTCAAAAGGGATGTTGCTTGTAGCATTTAGGATTTGACCACTGTGTGAGATGTTATGAACATTGTTGGCATTAGGGTCATGTAATGTGTTAATGTCAAATCCTGGTGGTAACTTAGCTCCTTCACTCAAGAGCATAGCTACAAATCTGTCTCTGTCGTGACGTGCTATTATTTCAGCCAATTGATAGGCCTCTGGGTCTTGTGTCAATGCTTCTATGTGTTCTTGAAGTAGTTGATCGTTTTCATCTCTTTGCATGTAGCGTTCGAATGAGTTGTTAGGTAAGGATTGTGTTGTCACTAGGGGTTGATTGTCTAGATTGGTAAAGGGATCGTTCGCGGTCCAGTTTGAGTCATGTGGAGGACTGTTGGGATCTTGTTCAAAGTTTTCCATTTGTCTCTTGTGCTTTTGAAGTTTGGTTTCGACCATAAATGAGATTGCTCAAAGGGAATGTCCACTAGATGCAAGTATGACACTAGGTGAAATCTAAGGTTCAAATTGACGACTAAAATGACCACTGTTTTTGGATTTTTGTGAATAAGGTATGCAATGTGGATGTAATGTAAGACGAGGCTATCTAAGCACTTCTAAGCTTGACCTTTGTTTTCGGTTTGGACTGCTAGAGGACTTTGTTGTTAATGACAAGTTGACAATATGACTAATGAGTCTTCCTAACTAGACTTTTGAGTTGGAAGAAATCTCACAAAAGAGGACAATGACTAAAAGGATGTTTGATAACTTGGTCCAAAAGGGTCTAATTTCGAAAACAATGATTTTTCCAAGGGGTGCTTAAGATTTTCCTACTCCTAAATATGCAAGAGATGAGCCTAGGGACAACGTAATGTTGAATGTGTGATACTAAATGGGGTGAGGTATGAAACCTAAGGTGATCAATGCAAAGCTAAGAGACAAAACTTTGAGCAATTTCAAATTGGGTTTCTGGCAGAATCCTTCTAATGACAGATTTTGACAAATGGTTGATAGTTTGGAGGTCTCTGGTTTCAACTGTGCAGTTTAAAATTTTTGACAAGCAGATGTGTCTCAGTTTGGCAATTGCATCGCGGTTTATCAATTGCAGTTCAGTTTCTCACTTGCGGCTTTTTGACTGTCAGATGCGACTCGATTTAACAGATGCAGGTTTTGGGTTTACAGATGCGTCGCGACACATACAGATGCATTGTTTAAAGTTTTAGATGCGGTTTATCAGAGCCGTTGCGTTGCAGAATCTCAGTTGCGGTTCGACAGATATGACAGTTTTGTTTCAAAGTGATTTTCGTGGTATGTTGATGGAAGTTTTTGGTCTGTTTGATGAATGTTTTGTTTGGACTGTGACAAAACCAGAATGTACTTGACAAACACAGCATTTTAAGGGATAACCAAACACACATGAGATAAGCACAATCCTAGAAAGGCCACTAGGCCTTGGGTTTGTATACTTGATATAGCCCACCAGTTATACCCCGGATTGGTGATGAACACCTTTCCTTCTTGAGAGCGGATAGCTTAGAATTTGGTGGCATTGGCTCCCCTCCATGGCTCATTAACATCATTCGAGCACACCAAATTTAGATTCATTGGGTAGTGACATCCCAAGAATTGCTATCTCTACTCAAGGAGATCGGTAGTGAGTAATCTTCGGGCATGATATTGTAACCTGCACTATATCAAGCAATGGCCAATAGAATGGTTGGACACTAAGACAAGAGGTGTTTAATTAGGGCATTCCGTTCGTGGGGCGTGATCCATGCGGCGAGAGTCCCCTTTCAGATCCATCTCGTCGGAACCATGCTCATGATTCATGGGCTTTCCCCAAGAACCCACTTTTCTATACCGGCTGGAAGTCCCTTGGTGTCAGGGTGCTACCGGTCTGAGTCGTTCTGGGGTGAGTACTTTTTCCCACTAGAACAGGCCCAATTTCTAGAGTCGGTAACTGTTTCTCTTACACCCAGGATCGCACGAATGCGCAAGGGGAGAGGATACTCCAATATACCGAATCGTGAAGGGTAAATTAACAAAAAGGAATGGGTCTGGTTTTCTGATCACAAGGTTTTCACCAAGTGAGAGCATACTCACCTACCACTCCACAAGCACACTCAAGCATGAAAGACATGATTCTTTTTAAAAGCACCAAATTCAAAGTTTGCTAATCTAGAAATAAACAAGTACACTGTTTGTTTTCTCCTTCTTTGACATGCGAATCTGCAAACAATAAGTTAGTAGTCTTGTATGTGATGGTCTTGGACACATGTAAAAGGATCGCCACACGCTACAAGAAATCATTAGTAACACAAAATCTCTTATCTGGTTAACATGTAGGAATAGAAACACAGAAAAATATGGAAAACAAGAAAACTAGTGAACAGAAAAATCTGAAGTTCGACAATTAAAATCTCAAAACTGTCAGAAAAATTCACCAGGCAAATGCGGCGCGGTATTACCAGACAGATGCGGTGCAGTTTGTCAGATGCGTCGTTATGTTCTACGAATGCTGCACGGAATGTCAATTGTGTCTCTATAATTGGCAGTTGCGGGTTGTCATGGCAGTTGCGTTGTTTCTATCAGCAGATGCGTTGCGATGTTTGCGGCGATCTGTACTAGTATCTTGCAAAACAACAGAAAACAACAAAAAACCCTACCAAAACAGAAGGCCACTACCAGAAAGGATTAGTGACAGAAAATATGATCTTTTCCAACATGCAGGAATAAGCAGGAAGTACAGGAAGACATCAGATTAGAGCACCCGAAATTCAAAAATAAAACCCTCAAACTGAAAAAAGTATTATACCAGACAGATGTGGCGCAGGTTTCAAATGCGGCTTTCGGGGTTACGGATGCGGCTCAGGAATAATAGATGTGTCATTCTGTGCGTCAGTTGTGTTGCGACAGGTCGATTGCGGCTCTACGATTGTCGAGTGCGTCGCGACGCATATGATGCGTCACAGTGTTTTTAAAAAAGGTTGCGGCGATCCGTACCTGTACCTGCAAAATGACAGAAAACACCAAAAAAATGTACGAAAAGCCGAAATAACAACGTCGGGTTAACCAATGTGATCAAGGGAAAATTCTAAAATATTAGGTGGGGTTAGCGCAATAACATCAAAATTCCTATGAAAATAACAAAGTACAAAGGAAGTGAAGTGAAGACAAAAGGGATGAAGTTACCCTAAGTCTCCACCTTCCATGATTAACCTTTGTTACACCTCCTAGCTTGCAGATAAATAACAATGCCCTCAGATTTATGTGAGCAGCTATGACTAAAGACTAAGCCCTATTCAAGTGTTGAAGGATTTGCAGAAAATAAAAATAACCCTACAATGGACTAAAATGCCTATGACTGTAAGTGACTATAACCCTAAGTTGACAGCAAATGGACATAGACTAAGAGTGCAAGAAGTTAAGAGAGCAAGAGAGCCAGGAGAACCAAGAGAGCAAATGAGAACAAAATTGCCCTTTTATAAAAACTGCAATTTTGAATGTGTGGCAAGGATGAAAAGATGACCAGAACCCTAGGATCAATGATCAAGATTAAATGCTGCTGTGCACATTAGGGTTAGGTCAAAATTAGGGCAACAGGTAGGAATGAAGGGTCAAGATTGAATTATAAAATAATTCAATCAATGGTCGAAATTAAATGAGATGTCAAAAGTCAAGAATTAATTTGGAAGATAAGGCTGGCATGGACAAAGAGGTTGCTGGAGAAATTAAATAATAAAATTTATTTACTCCAGGTGACTAGTAAATAATTAAATAATAAAGATATTATTTAATTATGGAAGAATATGACAAAAGAATTATTTTGAATTTAAATAATGGTTTAATTCAAAATTCAGGAGAATTGGCTAAATTAAATAAATCAAGTCTATTTAATTTTAAAGAGAGAAAAAGCTAATGAATAATTTAAATAATTAGGATAATTATTTAATTATAGTGGGAAGTGGACAAAATTAAATAAATAAGAATTTATTTAATTTTTAGAAGAAGGGGATTTAATTAGTGACGTAATTAAATAAATAAAATTTATTTAATTAATCAAGGAGACATAAATGACAAAGGGAAATTAAATAAATTATGAAATTTATTTAATTAAAGGAAGACTTAGATAATTAATGACGTATTAGATAAATAAATACTATTTATTTATTTAATAATCAAGGAGGAATGAATGGCATGAATTAATTAAATAATTATGAATTATTTAATCAATAGTCGAATGTGGACCAAGGACATAATTAAATAACTTAATTATGCTAGGACGAAAGTGGTAAAATGAAGCTTGCAGGCCTAGGTCATTTTTAGGTGTCTACAGAATTCCTTAATGAAGTGAACATATTTTAAAAGGATTCCTTGGTGATGAATCGATTTGAGAAAAAAATGTTTCTTTCGCACTTTCAAACAACGTGTCCTTCGAGTGAACCCTTCTTCGCGCCAGGTTCCCAAGGGACCCCTTTGAAATCCTTACAACTTATTGATGTTCTACGTGACTGTCTGCTCATTTTCCTGTGTGGCCGCTTTATTTTTAGACATTTTTTATCTGTGGGTAAACATGTCACTTTGTAGGTGCGCTTGTGAAGCTACTTTTCAACTCTGCAAAGTTCCCTTTTCTAGGTTTCCTTGTGTGAGAGATCTTGGGGGATGCCTCCTTGCAGTTTTGTGGGCCTGTAAGGCGCTTACACCTCTAGGCTTCCTCCATGCGAGAGATCTTGGGGGTCACTCCCTTGCAGGTCTGCGGGCCTATAAGGCACTTTCATCTTGATTTCCTTTATGTGAGAGATCTTGGAGGTTACCTCCTTGCAGGTCTCTGGGCCTGTAAGGTGCTTTCATCTTAGTTTCCTTCATGTGAGAGATCTTGGGGGATACCTCTTTGCAGGTTTGTGTGCCTATAAGGCTCTTACTTCTTAGGTCTTCCTTCATGTGAGAGATCTTTGAGGTTACCTCCTTGCAGATCTGCATGCCTGGAAGACACTTTCATCCAGTGAGATTTGTCCATCGTTGGTCTAAGGGCCTTCGGTGCACTTTGTGCAACTTCATATTTATGTGGGGCTATAGAGTCTCTTGTTCGAAGCTCCTCAGGGAGAGTACATGTGGATTCCTTTTCCTGCCCTGCACTTTCAAGCTCGCCAAATAGTGGTTTGCTTCCTCAATGGTTCAGGTATACATTTCTAACCCTACTAACTCTTCGATCTACTTTACCGAAGCACTCATCAGTATTCATGCTCGCTAAAGTGGGGGAAAAATACATAGGAGCAAATTTTCACCCCTTACACAAATTCCCCTTTTACACACCCTTACCTTAGAAAATCAAATTTGAAGGTGAAATTCTACATCACCCAACTTCCTTCCTTCCACTTGGCATCTTTCTGTTTTGTTGGTGAGAGAATATTTGTAGGGGATGTGCACGCAGTGTGCTATCGTCCATGATGGATTCCTACATCTAAAGTTGGAAAAGGTGTTACACTCTTGATTGGGGATGAATTGTAATGTCCCTCTTCAACCAACTGACCCAAAAATGCCTTATTCTTCCTCATTCTTCCTTCAAATTCATCCATTCTCATCTCACTTCACTCTCTAAGCAATTCTCTAGCAATTGAACTTCATTCTCTTTGCATTCTTCACTCCCAAGCAGCACTTCAACACTCCATTACAGCAGCAACAACACTCTGTCAACTCCACATAGCAAGTGTGAAGCAAGCCATAGTAGTGTGGGCTTGGATTCTTGTGATACCTCCCTTCATCACAGTTGAGGTTGTGGTGACCTTGCCAAGTCCGCATTCTCCTCCATTGGCTAGTGAGCTTTTGGGTGGAGGTGGTAACATTTCGCTCCTCTCCTTTGTGATTTGATTAAGTATAATTATACTATTTTGTAGTTTTTATTGAAACCTCTACTTTCTTTACTTCTTTATTGCATATTTCTATCTCGTTGCTATTTGGTTGTTCATGGAGGTGGAAACACCAAAACGGGGGTCTGACTGAGGTAGGCCCCTATACAACCCCAACACTTTCTCCAGATTTCACATATACAAGTACTGAAGACATTCACATGTTGGGGGCTTCATCACTTACGTGGTTGTGAGCATTTCCTTTATATCTCTTATTCTCTTTATCATTTCTATTTCACTTTATTTCAGCTTTATCACATTCTATTATTTTCCAATACTTTTGAAGTTCTCGGTAATTAGATTGCTAGTAGTCATTTAGCTATTTTCTATGACATACTCGCTTTTTGGTTCGTACGAATACCAACATTCGAGAGAGATGCCAATGCACCGCACTGTCATCCCAAAACCGTGCTTCCATCCTTTGGCCGAGAGCTTGTCAGTTTTTCCAGAAAATGTTTGTGACCTGCTCTTTCTGATTCTATAACTATCATGTTGTGTCTTGAGGTAGTTTAGGACCGATTGCTCCATGAGGCTCTCTAAATGAAGAGAAATCATGGGCCGTGAATCCCCCTTCTCTACAGCATGATAAAGATTAAAAAAAGGACTAAGATCTATTTAAAAGCCACTTTCATGAAGATATTAAAGATGTCACATGTAAAACCCTAGCAGTTGGAGTAATGAATACAGTGCCAAAGAGGACAATGAGCTAGGGTAGATTTAGGAGATCTTTGTAATGATAATGGATTTTGCATCTTGAGGGACATTATGGAAAAAATACAATTCTCTTACAATGAATGTAGCTTCATTTCATAGGATAGTTTACAAAGAAGATCAATCCTAATCAAGGGTATTCATTTTAACAAATGACAACAATTAAAAATGACAATGCAAGGAGAATGTAACTATTGGAGATGGATATACACTTCAAAGAGCTGAGAGAGAGATGTAGAAGCTAGTTATCAGTAACAATAAAGAGCACAATCCTAATAAGAATAAGTGATAAATGATTGAATTTTACCATAAAACAAAAAATCTAAATCTTAATATATAAATTTGTATTCAATATAAAATATGTTAGTCTCAACTAATAATAAGACCACATATAAATTTCAACAGAACTTACAATAACATCCATGTCAAAGAATACCTAATTAAAAAATCTAATAATTAAAAAAGCTTGGAAAAATGCTTAAAAATACCCCCTTAAGGTTGAATTTATAGCTTGTGTATCCATGATTGTATTCTATCACCTTAGTTGTTAACTATGGTATATAATGGCTTGTATTCCATGACCAAAATAATCATGATAAGAGAAACAAAAAATTCCCAATGAGATTTTTGAAAAGATGCTGAGTGGATGTTTAACTTGCATAGCTTTCTCCAGCTAAAAATAGATCTTTGAATGCATACTTGAGAAAACTTTTAATCCAATTTGAAAGAAACATGAGCATGTCCATAGCTGTATTAGAAAATATTCAAGCTATAAGTTTAGCTTAAAGTGTATGACACAAAAGGTAATACAAATTTATTCAATAATCACATGTGGATTTATCACCACAGTTGTAATCTAAAGTAGTGTTTGAGTAAGACCATCCTACTCCAACAGGGGATTTTACAAAAAGTGGGTTTGATACTGCATATTTAAAGAGAAAGCATGTTAGAATAAGAAATATTGTTCCATGCATCCATAATTATTATATGGTTTATATTTGATGATATGATACCTTTGTTCCAAGATTGTGAATTTCTCTTGAGTCCTCGACCATCTCCAAATAGATAAAATGGGCCTAGCTCAATGAATGCACCCCCTCCAAGTGAAGAACAACCTGGCCCTATTCAAGTGATGAATACACATTTTAATATTCATTAAGAAGGTGGAATAAATCATGACAATTCAATCCCTTATTTAGAATCATTGATTGCAATTCACAATAAAATAAAGACTTAACTTCCCACAAGTAAATTAAAAATTAAATTTGTACATATTAGAGAAGAGGGATTGCTAGGAAAATTTCATTTGTCGTAGAAGGAAAATACATTTTAAATTAGTTATCTAATCACAGGCAGATCCCATAGATACCTTATCTTCTCCACATTATCTAATCATAGGAAAATACATGTCATTTATTTTATTTTTTAAAATTAAAAGAAATCATTTTAAACCCTATATAGGATACATTGATACTTCAAAAGCATCTAAAGGAATTTGAAATTATGCAATATATGTCAATTAAATACCTAGATTACAAACAATATTGTGAACAATGTAACCCTTGTTGAGGAGAGCAAGAATGAGATAAGCAGTAATGGATCATATGCCTCCTATCATGCACATCTCCTTACCATTCTTTGTCATTCCTTACTGAAACACTTCTCCATTTTGGTAGGCTACGCTTGAAAATAAGGTTTTCACAAAGGTTTTAGAGTATTTTTATTAAAATGAAAACTCCATTTTGGTGGGCTACACATAAAAATAAGATTTTGACGAAAGTTTTAGAGTATGTTTATTAAAGTTTTAGAGTATTTTGGCGAGCTATTGATCTTTTATTCTTTAAATGATCTATTCAAATGGATTGTGACTAAATAAATGACTAACTATTTAGTCATTTTTATTTGTGTGACTAAATAATTTTTTAGTCAATGACCAAATTAGTCATTTATTTACTTATTTATAGCTGAGTTGCAAAAAATTAGTAGAATTTAGTCATTTTTAGTTGTTGTGACTAAAATTTTTAGTCACGTAGTCATTTATTTGTCAAATTCTACTAGTGAATGCACACACATCTGACATCTCCAAGCACTTCCTAAAATCTGCAAAATACAACGATCATCCATGGTGGAATGTGGAGTATTCCAATATGAACTATACAACTATAACTTTGTCGCTACTTAGTCTGATACATTGTCCTTAATATCTTTTGTTGTGAAAGACATAAAACCTTGAAAATTTGGATTTGGACTCCTTCAATACATACCATTATTACTTCAAAATTGCATGACAAGATAATCTAATTCAAAAAAATGTGGACCACAAAACTTTTCCTATGTTACTTTGAAAATACACTATCTCAATCTGGGACTTAGCCAATTTCCCAAAAACACTTGGTCTTCTTTGGACTATATATATACTAATACACCATCAATTCTACAATGGGTTTCCATCAATTACAACACCATACACCATCATACTCATGTTGCCAACACTTGCAATTTCACACTATATTTTATCCCCACTTTGGTATACATTCCCATAACGATTATGTAGGCCAGTTTCAACCCTTGCATCAAGCTTTTTCCCTCTCAGGATGCTTAGGCCTTCTTTTCAACAGTTACCTTTTTATGTCATTTTTATGTTAGGCTTATGTTCTTCTTGTTCCTATCATTTTTTAGTGTAAATTATCTAGAAACTAGTGCTTAGCATGAATGTCCACATGTAGCGTTAGCATCCCATGATGAATTGTCATTTTGATTCTGAGTATTTTTCGACTTGTCACCTTTCCAAGTTAGTGGAAACAACACAAAATTATTTGTAATTTCTCAAAGGCCTCTTCATCTTCCCTTATCTTCTCACTTTTGAATCTAATCCTTAATTTTCAAAAAACTCTCTTTTCTCCATCTCTCTCTCAACTCTCATAGCACTAAAGTTTTTACATAACACTCTCATATAGCTCTCTCAAGCTACCTCACAACAATATTTATAAATATATTGCTCTCTTTGGATTTCTTAAGCCTATTAGGCAACATTATTCATTTTATCTTGTATCTTTGAGCATCTTAGCAATTTATCACATTGCTTATCAAAATCATTTTATTTTATTATTGTTATTTCTCTAGATGCATTTAGTATAAGAAAACAAGTTATTTATCATTTTATCTATCTATCTTAGATGATGTGGAGGTGGAAACAACAAAGCAAGGGTTTGACTAAGGAAAACCCCCAAACAACCCCAAACATTTTTTCTCATCTTTTTATGCCTATAGGTTAGGTGGATTATGGAACTTGATTCATGTATTCTAGGACTTTGTATCTGTGTTTGTGTTGAACAACAACACGAAATGAGGATATTTGCACTAGGCATTGGAATTTTTGGTTGAGACTATCAGCTTTCAACCATAGGTTTCTTACAGTTTGTATTTTCTATTTTTGTACATATTATGGGTAAGTACAAAAAGATGGGGGACCAAAAATTTTTTTTGAAATCAGGAAATATTGACCTTGGATGTGAAATTGAGGATAATTACACTCAAAAAATTTAGATGCAACAAAAACAAGGATCGTAGTTCTCTAAGTCTACTTTCTAAACTACTAATTTTTTTTGAAAATGGTAGAGATTAAGGGGTTCAAAAGAGGGAGCCACAAAAAATTGGTGTTGTTTTTGTCAAAAACACATAACATAGTGACTTTTGTGGCTCCCTCAAAAGGTTAATTTTGTTTTGGTATTTTTAAAATCACTTCAGTGAGAAATTAGCTAATAGCATGTAGTTTATGCCCATTTTTTCTAATAATTTTTTAATGAATATTTGATTTTTTACTAATTTTCAAAGTGGACACATCCTAAAAAATAGAATTGTGGCTATGCTACCCAGATAAATTTTGAAAACTAATTGAATTTTTTTTTTTAATATGTGTAGAATGGAGTCTAATTTATAAAAATGTAATTTATTTGAAATTTCAATGTTCACGGTTAATTTATAATGAAAAAATACCATATAGTGGTTTTTGCAAAAAAAACAGACACAAACAAAAGAAATTAAAGATGAAAGGATTAACATTGTCAAAATGTGAAAAAAATTACACTGTTAAATAGCTAAGAGAGAGCCTAACAATACCTAGGTGTTTGATTTATTCAACCTTGAAACACGTGCAAACTTGACAGCACGAATGCGATTATGTGAAATCTTGTAGAATATGCAAAAACACATCTATAGGTGTTGGGAGGCACTCCAAGCCTTTGGTTTGGTAATCCAAAGAAAATACCAAGCGTAAGGCTTTGGGATTCCCAAAGTAATAAATAATGCGAGTGCATTATAACGCAAGAACATTATAATGTGCTTGTGTTATTTCATGGTTTTCACATTTTTTGCATTTGTGCTCAAGAGTTGCCTAAGAAAGACATAACACAAGCACATTATAACGTGCTCATGTTATGTATTATTTTTTGTTAAATTCTAGTCTATTAAATGTGTATATATATTTGTGTGTATGTATGTATGCTCGTATGACATGTATGTATATATGTATGCATGTTTGTATGTATGTATGTATTCTTGTATGTATAAATGTATGTGTGTATGTGTGTATGTATGTATGTATGTGTGTATGTATATGTATGTATGTGTGTATGTATCAGTGTATGTATATGTATGTATCAGTGTATGTATGTAATATTGTATGTACATATGTATGTATGTATGTAAGTATGTATATATTTAGAGGGAGGGAGAATTTTAAGAAAGAGGGAGGGAGAGACCTGAGAGAGAGAGAGGTAGAGAGGTAGTGAGAGAGAGAGACTTGAGAGAGGGAGAGACCTGAGAGAGAGGGAGTGGGAGAGAAGGGGTTGGAGTGAGAGGGACTTATCTAGGTAGGGTGGGAGGGATAGAGGGAGAGAGAGTGGAGGTGGGAGAGAGAGACCCAAGAGAGAGAGAGAGAGGGAGAGGGAGAGAAAGTTATTTTTTGGCCCCATGGTTGTTGTTGCACCAAAAGGTTGACTTGTTAATGCTTGATACAACTTCCAGAGTTAATGGATCCATGGGAGAATATTATTCCATGTTAGGAATCCCAAGGGGAGCACTGACTAGCTACCAACAATCTCCCCCTCAACGTTACCTGAGGGGATTCAAACCTATCACCTTTGGCTTTGATACCAATTGTTGGCCCCACAATTTTTGTTGCACCAAAGGGTTAACCTGTAAATGCCTGATACAATTACCAAAGTTAACGGATCCATGGGAGGCGGTTAGTCCATCTCACAAATCCTAAGGGAGTGCTAACCAGCTACCAACATTATCTAGGTAGGGTGCCAAAGGGAGAGCCTTGGGAGAGAGAAGGGGTGGGAGGGAGATAATTGAGAGGTAGAGAGAGAGGGAGTACAAGAGAGAGGGAGTGCAAGAGAGAGGGAGTGCAAGAGAGAGGGAGTGAGAGAGGGGGGTTGGAGAGATAGGGACTTATCTAGGTTGGTGGGAGGGAGCGAGTGAGGGAGAGAGAGGGGGGTGCGAGGAAGAGACTTGAGAAAGGGAGAGGAGAGAGAGGGGGGGTTGAAGTGAGAGGGACTTGAGAGAGAGGGAGAGAGGGAGAGAGAGAGAGGGAGTGAGAGAGGGAGAGAGAGGGAGTGGGAGAGAGATATAGGGAGTGAGAGAGTGAGAGAGAGGGAGTGGGAGAGAAATAGAGGGAGTGAGAGAGAGAGAGAGAGAGAGAGAGAGATTATGGTGTAGGGTTTAAGGGTTGAGGTATTAAGGGTTCAAGGGTATAGGGTTGAGGGATTAGGGTTTAAGGAATAGTTTCTAGGGTTTATGGTTTAGGGATAGGGTTTAGGGTTAAGTGAGAGACCTACATAGTTAAGGAGGGATGGATGGCTAGAGAGAGAGAGAGAGAGCAAACCTTTAAAAAATTAGCATTTTCATAATGTGGGAAAGTTTTGAAGAAGTTGAGATATAGTTGTTTAGAATATCAAGAAAAAATGTGCTCGTGTTATAATGTGAGCACATTTTGGCTTGCTCTAAAAATGGTAAAAAAGTCAGCACACCTGTGATCCAAGCCCACGTGTTCTATTATTCTTAGGTGGTTATGCATGTATTCCAACAAAAAGGAGCTTTTTGATGTTGTTGAGAAGTTCACATGCAAATTTTTCACATTCTACCACCTTTAAATGAACTTTCAACCACATTTTTATGGTTTTCCAACTTAAGAAGGAGGAAATAACAGAGTTTTCATATCAAATTTGATATATATCAATTCAAGTCTCAATTTTTGTACTGTTGCAAAGTTAATTGTGATTAAATTGTAGGAATTTAACATTATACATGTAAGGAAGCTAAGGTAGCAAAACAACTTCCTACACTAATCTTGAGAGGAGAATAATGCAAAAAATTTATAGATCTTTAGCAGTTACAGAAACTTAAATAGAAATAAACATAAATATCATGCATACCATGACATAGTAATTTACATGGGGAAAACCCTTTCGGGAGAAAAACCCCACAATCCAAAAGCCGCCCAATATATTATTCAATAAACCACAAAGATTACAATATACTTGCAAAGCAAGCTTCTCACAGGAGTATCACCACTCAAAGATCAAGACACAACACGACCGCTATTATACTCTCAGAAATCATCACAATCTCTACCTCAATCATAATACAACGCCCTTATAAAATAGAGTTACATTATAGGGAAATACAAGCCAACAAAATATTTTCCATTAGATCTAAAACCTAATAACGAATTATCCAAATTTACAACATATCCTTTATTTAATATATGTTGGTCATTCTAGAAGTTTCCTGAAAAGGTTAACACACTCACATTTTGTTCTATTCTTCCATTATATACACCTACTGTTGTAACTAGGAAACATATATATAAATATATATACATCCTATCAACAATAAACTACATATAATTGCAAGATTGAGACACATTTTCCCAAAAAATATCCCACTTTTTGAACACCTTGCATGAGAAATGTGAGGGTGTAAATATCATCTCTTTAATTGATAGGGGCCAAAAGGCCCATAGTCTCTAAACACCATCTGAACTTCTCTATGCTCATAGGCTTAGTTAAAGAATCAACATCATTAATCAAAGTCTCTACCTTAACCAGCTTCACCCTGCCATCTTCGACCATATCTCTAAAAAAATGATATTGTACATCAATGTGCTTGGTCCTGGCATGAAATTTAAGGTTCTTGGCTAGACATATCGCACTCTGACTTTCGCAATAAATTTTCACTGCACTTTGTTTTATACCAATATCTGAACATAGTCTCTTAAGCCAAATGGCTTCTTTACAAGCATGAGTGGTTGTCATATACTCTACTTCAGTAGTGGAAAAAGCAACCATAGCCTATCACTTACTCATCCAACTAATTGCACCACCAAATAAATTAAACATATAAACAGTGGTGGATTTTCTACTAGCAACATCATCCACCCAGTTTGAATCCACATAACCATGAATATCAAGGGAAATATCATCTTCAGTCACATTACTATGATAACATAAGGAATAATCTAAGATATCCTACAAATATATGAAGACTCTTTTAACTACGTCCTAATGAACTCTACCGGGATTAGACATATATCTGGAAAGAACTACTGCTTGGGAAATTTTTGGTCTAGTACAAACCATAGCATACATCAAACTTCCAACTTCACTCCGGTAAGGCATTCTGCTTTTGTCTTCCATCTTTGATGGGGATGTTAGAAAATTTGAAATAGATAACTTTGTTCCAACTAAAATAGGAACACACAATGGTCTACAATCTTGCATATCAAACATCTGTAAAATTGAATTCACATACTTACTTTCACCAAGCCATAGCTTTATGTTCACTCTATCCCTTTTAATTTCCATCCCAAGAATATTTTTAGCTGCACCAATATGTCTCATTTCAAATTTAGCAGTAAGTTGAGATTTCAGTTTTGAAGTCATACCTTTCCCTTTGCCAATACATAACATATCATCAACATATAATGCAATAAACAGGAAATGATCACCACTAGTTTTATAATAAACATAATGATCTTATTTAGAATGCTCAAATCCCAAACTCAACACACATGTATCAAATTTTTGGTACCACATCCTAGGACTTTGTTTTAATCCATACAAATATGTTTTCAATTTGTAAACCAATTTAACTTTACCTTTCACCAAATAGTGCTCTGGCTGTGTCATATAAATATCCTTCTCCAAATCACCATGAAGGAAAGTAGTTTTCACATCCATTTGCTCAACCACTAAATCAAAAGCAGCAGCATTAGAAAGTAAAAATCTAATGGATGTCATTTTTACAACAAGAGAAAATATCTCACCATAATCAACACCCTCAACTTGAGAGTAACCCTTCGCAACCAACCTTGCTTTGCATTTCTCAATACTTCCATCTGAATGAATCTTTTTCCTAAACACCCATTTACAACCAACAAGTTTTCGTCCTTCAGGAAATGGTACAAGATCCCATGTATCATTCTTTCTCAAATATGTCATTTCTTCATCCATAGCAATCTTCCAATATTTTTTATCATTCATACCTAGTGCCTCTTCTACAAATCTGGGTTAATCCATGTTAGTATTCAAATCAAAAATACATCTCCAATCATCATGTGAATACGTTTCAGGTGGTTGTCTATGTCTTGTAGACCTACAAACAAGTTGAGTTGGAGGTTATTCCTCCTCTTCTGAAGATCCAGAGCTAGATGAGCTCCCCTCAACTTCTTTTCTATCCTTGGGCCTCGATTCAACTTTCTCAAGTGTAGGAGGAAATTGAATCATGTCTTCCTATTTACTTTGTTCTAGTTGTAGTGTAATAGAAGAAGGCTTTGTTTCTCTAAAAATCACACTTCTACTATGTATTACCTTATGTTCAATAGGATCCCAAAGCTTGTATCCTTTCACACCATAACTATATCTAATGAAGATACATTTCACAACCTTGTTCTCCAACTTTGTTTGCTTCTCCTTTGGCACATGTGCATATGCCTCACAACCAAAAACTCTAAGATGTCTCAATGAAGGCTTGTGACCCAACCAAGCCTCTATAGGATTCTTATCAACAAGAGCTGATGTAAGAGACCTGTTAATCAAGTAACAGGAAGTGGCAATAGCTTCAGCCCAAAAACTTTGTTCTAGACCAGCACCACTCAACATACTCCTAGCCTTCTCCATCAGTGGCATGTTCATTCTTTAAACATCTCTATTATGTTGTGGAGAATATAGATTTTTCTTTTCTCTATGAATACCACAATATTTAAAAAAATTATCAAAAACATTAGAGAAAAATTTACCACCATTATCATTCCTCAAACATTTTATTTTATTTCCAGTCTACAACTCAACCATTGCTTTAAATTCTTTAAATTGACCGAAAACTTCATATTTACTCTTTAGGAAATATACCCATTTCCTTCTACTATAATCATCAATAAATGAAACATAATATGTGGATTTACCAATCCAAGGAACATATACAAGACCAAACACATCGGAATGAACAAGATCCAATACGCCACAAGATTTATGAGAACTCGAGTAAAACTGAATGCCGTTTTGTTTTCCATAAATGCAATGCTCACAAAAATAAAATTCAAGATTACAATCAAATAGACCTTCAACAAGGTTTTTTATTTTTCAAGGTCCTTGGACCCTTTCCTCCAATGTGGTCAAGTCTTTGGTGCCATAACATAGTCTTCTCTGCAAGTAACTTTGTCTCAGAAGAAAGAGCACCCTTGGGTACCCAAAATCTAGGACCGTCTACTGAAGGTGAAACCCTCACTTCTTCCACAAACTTTTTTTTCACCGAATTACTATTGCACTCAATAGTGTGTGCATCTAACTTATATAATGTGCCATATCTAAAACCTATATCAATCACCATAGCACCTCTAACCATCTTGCATCCTGTATCAAAAAATACTACATACACACCCACATCTATTAATTTTCTCACAAATAACAAATTTTGTGCTAATCCAGGGATATGCAACACTCCATTACCATCAGGAAACCTGATTTTAACTTTACCACGGCCAGCAATGTCTAAATTGGAATCATCAACCAATTACACCTTACCTCCATCATATTCTTCATATTCACAAAACCAATCTCTATTATAGGTCATATGAAAAGATGCACCTAAGTAAATTAACCATGCTTCATTACCTGCACGAGTTGTCAAAGTTGCAATGAATGCATCACCATCTTCCTTCTCAGACTCAGAATCATAATCAAATTTCTTTTTTTTCTTCTTTTCTTCTTTGCATTCCTTATGAACATGTCCAAGCTTACCGCAATTCCAACAAATAACTTTGGACTTTCTAGGAGATTTAGATGTCCCCCTAGACTTGGATTTGTCACGCTTCTCATTCTTCTTGCCTTTTTCCTTAGGTATTCCATGAACATTTAGGGCCTCCTTGGAAGTGATGGATACCTTCATTCTCATCTCTTTAGAAAGCAAAGAACCCAACACATCTTCAGTCTTCAAAATAATAGTACTCCCAATAGCCATAATAAGAGAATCCCACGAATCAGACAAAGAACAAAGTAGGATATGATATTTCTCCTCCTCATCCATTTTGACACCAACTAATTCCAACTGAGCCACCAACATATTGAATGCTTCCAGGTGGTCTATGATTTGTCCACCCTCTTCCATTCTCAAGGAATACAACTTTTTCCTCAAGAAAATCTTGTTCACTAAATATTTGGCTTGATACATATCACCAAGCTTCTTCCATAGTTTATGTGCAGAGGTCTCTTCATGGAAATTAATTAGACCCTTGGCTTTACGGTCCATAACATCATATTGAGTAGCCTGAGTAGGATCTTTGGGTCATGAAATATTCTCATCAATAGCATCCCACAGATCTTGATCTATCAACAGATCCTCCATCTTTAGCTTCCACATCTCAAAATTATTTCCAAAAAATTTATCCACCTCTATTCTTCCTGATGAACTTTCCATCTAAAATTTTTTGCAAAAAGATCACAAAGTATCTTTTACACAAGCTCCCACTCAAATCTGGATTAATTCAAAAAAACCAACAACCCACAATTGAAACCAAAGGTGATCAAGCTCTAATACCACTTGTAAGGAAGCTAAGGTAGTGGAACAACTTCCTACACTAATCTTGAGAGGAGAATAATGCAAAAATTTTACAAATATTTAACAATTACATAAACTTAAATAGAAATAAACATAAATATCATGCATACCACGACATACTAATTTACATGGGGAAAACCCTTTCAGGAGAAAAACCCCACTCCAAAATCCGCCCAATATATTATTCTATAAATCACAAAGATTACAATATACTTGCAGAGCAAGCTTCTTACAGTTGTATCACCACTTAGAGATCAAGAGATAATACGACTGCTATCAGACTCTCATAAATCATCACAATATCTACCTCAATCATAATACAATGCCCTTATAAAATAGAGTTACATTCTAGGGAAAGACAAGCCAACAAAATATCTGCCATTAGATCTAAAACCTAATAATGAACCGTCCATATTTATAATATACTCTTTATTTAATGTATGTCAGTCATTCAAGAAGTTTCCTAAAAAATTTAACACACTCACATTTCGCTCTGTGTTGCCATTGTATACACCTATCGGTGTAACTATGAAACATATATATAAATATATATACATCCTATCGACAATGAACCACATATAATTGCAAGGTTGAGACACATTTTCACAACAATACATTGGTTATTTATATTGTTGTTAGTAATTTTGTTTGAGTGATATACAATTGAATGTTGAAAAGGAAGTAAGCTTGTGAAAAACTCAAATTGTTGAGGAGTTTGATTCAAGAAGAAAAAAAGACTACATAATTGGGTAGTTCCTCCATTCAAATATTTGTTTTTTAGGTATGTCAAGTCTTTACACATTTTCTTTACATTTTCATTAATTCTATTATATTTTTTATCATCCCTTATCATGCATGCTTAATACAATGATTTGATTTTGTTACTATGCATATTCCATGTTCATCAAATTGTTTCTTTCTCATTATAACCTTAGGCCCTCTTGGCACATTTTAAACTACACAATTCTTTACACTTGCCAATTACATTTTAAACCACATATATTTGAGGTATTTTGTTAAATAATTGACCTACCTTGTGTATGCTTCCACATTTTGTATACACATTTACAAGAGTAGTTATAACTATGTAATATAATACACCATTTCTCATTCATTTTTTATGGATGTACATACCCCTTTCCAAAGCTTCCATTTTGGTATAGGCATGGGGGATATTGGAAAATGCTTTGGAATTTGGTTTTACACCTAGAAATTGCATTTGCTTGAAATTTTCTAAATCCTTTTCAACAAATCCATTTTGTGCATATCCTACAACCATTTTAGTCCACGAGGACATATCTCATTGAGGAATTTTGTCAAACAGTTCATGTGCCTTGTATATACATGTCTACCAAAGCATTTTATCAAACATGTTAGATAAGGAAATGAGTTGTTTGAAAAAATACCTCAAAGAAATTTGGTCTCATGGTGATGGAATGGATGCATAGACACTACCATGAGTCCACATTTATTTGAGGCATTTTTTCAAATATATCACTACCTTTTCTATGCTACCACATTTTCCATACATGTCTACCAAAGAATTTTATCAAACATGCTATACAAGGCAATTTCATGAGTGTTATGGGGTATGACATCTATCAAAACATAAAAGGGGGGATATGGTTGCAATTTCCTTATTAGACACATGTGAAATGTGGATGCATAGACAATGCACATGAACTATATGAAAAAATTCCTCAATGAGATATGTCCTCATGGACTACAATGATTGCAGGATATGCACAAAATGGAAAATTTATGGAAAATTTGGTAGCATAGACAAGAGATTGAGATAATAAATGTGGTCTCATGGTGATGTAGAAAATTCCTCAAAGAAATGTGGTCTCATGGTGATGGAAATCACCATGAGACAACATTTCCATCACCATGAGACAACATTTCTTTGAGGCATTTTTTCAAACATCTCATTCCCTTGTTTATGCTATCGAATTTTCCATACATTTTCCATTTTGTGCATATCTTGCAATCATTGCAGTCCATGAGGACATATCTCATTGAGGAATTTTTTCAAATAGTTCATGTTCCTTGTCTATGCATCCACATTTTGCATGTGTCTACTAAGGAAATTGCAACCATAACACTCATGAAAATCCCCCCCTTTTATGTTTTGATAGATGTCATACCCCATTCCAAGGTCCCCTTGCTATGACTAAAAGCCCAAAACATGTTATTTTGACTAAAATATGGATGCATGGAAAATATCTATCAAAGCATAATAGAAAGAAAAATCATAGACAAGGTAGTGAGTTGTTTGAAAATATTCCTCAAATACCTTGACTATGCTACTACATTTTACATGCATATCTACCAAAGCATTTATCAAACATGTTAGACAAGGAAATGAGTTGTTTCAAAAAATTCCTCAAATAAATGTGGTCTCATGGTGATGGAAATCACCATGAGACCACATTTATTTGAGGAATTTTTTCAAACAACTCATTCCCTTGTCTATGCTACCAAATTTTCCATACATTTTCCATTTTATGCATATCCTGTAATCATTCTAGTCCATGAGAACATATCTCATTGAGGAATTTTGTAAAATAGTTCATGCGCCTTGTTTATGCATCCACATTTTGCATGTGTCTACTAAGGAAATTGTAACCAAAACACTCATGAAATTCCCCCCTTTTATGTTTTGATAGATGTCATACCCCATGGCAAGGTCCCCATGACAAGGTAGTGAGCTATTTGAAATAATGTCTCATAGAAATGGGGTCATCACCATGAGACCCCATTTCTATGAGGTATTTTTTCAAACAACTCACTACCTTGTCAATGTGGTAGCATAGACAAGGTACTGAGCTAACTACTTTGTCAATGTGGTAGCATAAACAAGGTGGTGAGTTGTTTGAAAAAATGCCTCATAGAAATGGGGTCTCACAGTGATGTTGGAAATATTATATATGATGCTATGGGGTCACATAGGTCCCGTCTATAATAACCTCTCTCATTTTTTGATAGCTCCAAGTCATTTGCCCATGGTGAACAGTTTTCAGTTGATGGAAAATGGGTCAGATGCATGTAGTGTAAAGTTGGAAAGTGGTGTAACTTTTGTTTTTTTCATCACACAATCGAACAGACTATTCCAACACATCTGTATGGTGGTTTTATGCTAGGAAAGGTCCTCTTTTTCTCCCAAACACGTCAAAATAGTCTAAGCCATATTCTATCGGCGATCTCTTAACAGACTAAAGTGCAAAAGGGAAAAAATTTGACGAGCGATTACTCAGAAACCATGTCACTTGGAAAAAAATTTTCTGAGGCTATGGGATCACATAAGGCCCCTCTATAATAACCTCTCTTGGTTTTTGATAGCTCTAAGTCATTTTCCCATGGTGAATAGATTTTAGTTGATGAAAAATGGGTCAGTTGCATGTAGTGTAAAGTTGGAAAGTGGTGTAACTTTTGTTTTGTTCATCATACAACCAAACCAACTGTTCCAACACATTCGTATGGGTGGGTTTATGCTAGGAAAGTTCCTCTTTCACACCCAAACATGCCGAAATAGTTTGAGCCATATTCTACCAATGAAGTCTCTTAAGAGACCAAAGTGCAAAAGGGTAGCAAACTTCGACAAATGATTACTCAAAAACTGTGGAACTTGGAAATATTTCATCGGAGGCTATAGGATTGCGTAGGGCCCCTCTATAATAACTCTCTCAATTTTTTATAGCTCCAAGTTGTTTTCCCATGGTGAATAGATTTCAATTGATAGAAAACGGGTCAGTTGCATGTAGTGTAAAGGTGAAAAGTGGTGTAACTTTCATTATGATTTTCATACGACTAAACTGGCTATTCCAAAACATTTGTATGAGTGTTTTTATGCTAGGAAAGGTCCTCTTTCACACCCAAACACGCTTAAACATTTCGAGCCACATTTTACCAACAAAGTCTCTTAAGAGACTGTTACTCATAAACATGACCATCCTCCCTTTTTTTGAAAATATTTTATCTTTTTCCTAAGTCATTTTACTTAATTTGTGTTCAAGCGTTGTTTTGTTGTGTTTCTCAAACTCAGGCAGGGTTTTCGTTTGTTCCTCAAACCTCTCATTTTACTGCCTGCTTTGTTGCATCTTTGGTTGAGCGGTGTTTTGTGACATTATTAAAACTTATCGTTCCTTGGAAAGTGGGTATGTGTGAGCAAATAACCCATGAAAGAAGTTGTTATGTGTCAGGAGTTACCCAATAGCTTTCCTCACAAGTTATGTTTGTGGGTGGTATTCTTTAACCTACATGGAACCTAAGCGGTGTTTTTTCAAGTTTTGTGAACTACTCGTTTCACTACCCAAAAGCTTTTCAGTGATGGATGGGGTAACAGTGAGTTTAATTCACATAACCAGTGCATCATATAGAAAAATAAACCAGCATTTTCATATAAGATATGAACAAATGAAAACAAATCCATGCATATGAAAATATAGAGATACCAAAATGATATTTTATTTATATATAAGTACATGTGTACATGGTGTTGGCACTAAAAAATTATTTGATTCGATTACAAAAATTTCATATCAAGGACAAAGATAGAAAGAGACACTTTCATTCAAGCACACAAGGTAAACACCAGGACTCGAATGCCCTCAATCATAGTCTAGAGGCATTCAACCTAAGCAGGTGACAACAGATTCTCATGCGATTGCAAGAACTACGCAAAGAGCCCCATGTCATTGCTTATGATTCTTGCATGAAGAAGAGTGACAACTTTCTCCAGTGTCTCATCCTAAAGAGCTGACACTATACAAATGGTGTTTGCTATCAATCCATTCTGAGCATAGTGGTTGAGCCCAGTGATAGCCACATTGACGCAATAATGGAATTCAGGCTTCACCAGGTGCTCCAATGCTCTTACACCCCAATCACGGCAGCCAGAAGTCATGATGACTATGTATATGAAATGCTCCAACATGGTGGTGTTACGTACATGTGCTTGATTCAGGAATGCTTCACCTAGAATATTGCGAAGCACCTCTTCCTCCACCTCACTTTGTATCATGAAGAACTCCTTCAACTTATCTAATAAATGCTTGAATAGTGGATTGCATTCGATCTCTTCCAAGACAATGAAGTCATTTGCAGAATTTCCATCACTCTAAGAGCTCACCATATTAGATGCTATTGAATGATGGAGAAAGGTGACACTAGCTGAATTTATAGAAGATTGATTAGATATTGGTGCTTTCTCCTAGGTTTGATGAGATGGCGACTTGGTCCCAATTTATGGCTGATTTGAGTTGGTTTAAATTACATTTTCCCATCAGCAGCATACACATGTTATCGTTTGATATTCCCTTGATGTTGCATTAATTATTTGATTGTGTGAAAGGTCATCTGATGGCTGTTGGTGAGATCAAGATCACTTTTTCTTCCCCAACATCTATTCATTTGTCATAATTATTTTTTTTGATTGATTTTAGCAATTTTCAAGAAACGGTGGAGACACAAGAAGACCACTAATTTAGTAACAACTTTGGCGACTATTTAGTGGCATTGGTTTTTCTATAAATTTGAAAGTGGAGAGTGAGATGGGGGTTCTCTATATTTTCACATGGGGGTGTTATTGAGAGGGATTAGGCATTTATTTCAGACTATAATAGTTCATGATCTTTGTGTTATGATTTTAATGTTATGCTTTGTACGTTGATCTTTGTATTATGCATGCGATATAGTTATGTCTTCTTTGTGAGATAAGTTGTATGTTGTTCATTTATTACAGTTTGATCTTATTTCTTTGATTGGATGGTCATAGGCTTTTCAATCTTTCTATTGATTGTTTATGGCTGTGATTTACGCTTCCCGTTTTAGCTTCATATTTATGAACTAGCATCAGTTTCCTTTCCTGCTTTTTGGTTAAAAGCACACCCAATTCATTAGCTTAGATAAATTCATTGAAAATATGGTGAGAGAGTTGTACCTTGAAAATAATCCAGAAAAGTCAAAAATGCAATTGTGGTCTTTTCAGAGTTGTTAGCAAATTTACACTAGTGCTTAATCTTGGTCAAGAGTCATTTATTTTGAGTATATTTATTCCGAGACATTTTATTCACTAACATATTTTTAGCGACTCTGCTAGGGAGACAAATTGAATTGATTGAAAAGTCTAACAATCCTTGTTGCATCATGCAGCAAGATGGTACTTCCTCATAATAATGTATTTCCTATTTTGCAGCCAGATTTAGACTAGGTTGGAGTAGAACAAGAAGACATCATTTCACAATTAAATATGCTTGCTTGAAGATATAGGAGAAATGCAACAAATTATATGTGAGCAAATTTTTCCTTGGAAGAAGAGGAAGAGTTGGCCCAATGCCCACCTGCACCTATGGTTGAACGCCCTCTGAGGTTGATATTTGTGTACTATGAAAACCCTCCTCGTCATCCTAATCGTCATCTCAATTAGCCATTTCATCATCCAAGGGACCTACCTGTTCAACTTCAGATTCCACCTCTGGCTTGTCCATCACCTAGGAATTAACCCAATAATTCCCTTTCCCACTCTTTACTCCCGTGTGAGTTGGTGACTCTAATCATATATGGCCTTGAATCTTTGGTGTAATCAAGTTGGCCCTCTTGTACTATCACAATATCATGATTTACCTCACAGTTCTCAGAAACAATTTCCTAAATTTTATGGTCAAAATGAACAAGACCCTGAGGAACACATCTTGGCTATGACTGCAGTAAGTGAAATTTTAGGAATTCAAGAAGAGGATGTTTTTGTAAGAATTTTCATCGATAGTTTGATTGAGAAAGCAGAAGAATGGTATAGGGGAGTTGAAAAGGGAAGCATTATTGGATGGAATGTTCTCAAAACAAAATTTCCCCAATGCTATAAAACCTTGGTCAACATCGCGGCCACCCTACAATTTTTCTTTCAAATCATGAAGAATAAAACTGAAACAATGAGGGATTTTTTTTACCACTTCAATCAGTCTCTTCAATGAATTCTTGTTCTAGAAATACCTAGTGAAGAGATCTAGTTCCACATATTTATTTCTACTCTGGAACCTAACATTCAATTAATCTTCAAAAGAGATAAAGTTCAAGGGATTGAGAGAGCTCAAACAGAAGCAGTAAATGTTGAGGATGATTTTATAGATGTGGGGAAATGGAAAATAGGTGCAAGTGTGAAGCCTAAATCTAGTTGTAAGTTGTCCTCTAAATTATGAATTAAAAGTCATGAAGAAGTAGAATTACCTCGCCCGACTGCTGAAAACATTAATCTGACAATTTTTGATAGCATGCAGTAGCCTAATGAGGAACGAGATCAATATTGCAATGATCAGGCCTTTAGTTTATGTACCTCGTTTGAGGTTGAAGGTGATCTCAACTCATCTAGTGATGATGAAGATGATGAACAACAAAAGAAGACACCAATTATCTCTCCTCCTTTTGAAGATAATTCCTTCTTTCCTGAAGCTAACTCAAAGGACCCAGTGTCAAATTCCCTTCCTATTCCTTAATACGAAGTTTTCTCCTTTGAAGAAATGGTGGATGAGAATACATGTTTTCATCTAGAAGGAAATAGAGGTCTCGCATATGGTACTTCTCAAAAGGAAGAAAAATGGTCAATTCATCCTAACCCTCTCTTCATTTTTGATGAATTCAAAGTATATGACAATCCTATCTTTGTAGATTTAGTCGATGGTCAATTTATGTTTGAGGCTGAATTGTGTGTATCAATAACCAAAAATAGTCACGATCAAGGATATTTTGGGGAAACTGCTAATCCTACATTAGAGGAAGGTGAAATTTTCCAGTTTGATGCAAAGTCAGAAGGTGAGAATAGATCGGTCTCTGCTTTTCCTAAGGTAATCCTCTCCCATGAAAATAACTTGACTAAGGAAAGGTGTAATGAAGTTAAGGAGAATATTGTTTCCTATGGTGACTCTTCAAAAAATGGGGGAATGCTTGAGAGATGTAATGTCAGAGAAGAATTTAGAACTCAAAATTTTATGTTAGAATTAGATATATCGGGATTGATGAGCCTCGATTGGGTAAATTGGTTAATAAAGGATGATCTAGTACCAATGGGATGGCAACATGATGAAAATTTTTATGAGGAATGGCTTTTTGGGAAATCATTTGACTATGATTACATTTTTGTCCATATCAATGCTAGGATGTCAATATTTCTAGATTTTCTTCGAAGACTATACAGGAGGGTTGGTCTTTTCAGGAAGGATTTGTTCTTCTCCCAGCTGGTGAGTGGGTTTGTATAATTCCTTTCCCTTCCTTTTCTTTCCTAGCAAGTTGGTCCTGCCTTGTAAATAGTTGCAATTTTGGTGTGTTCAATTTTGGCTTGTTGTTTGGTTTAGTATCCTTCTCGTTTGACTCCATGCCCAATGGAAAGGACCGGTCTTAGATGTTGGGTTCTCTATGTCCTTTGCAATCATTTTCCCCAATCAAAGCCACTATTACTCATAAACATGACCATCCCCCTTTTTTTTGAAAAATATTTTATCTTTTTCCTTAGACATTTTACTTAATTCATGTTTGGGTGGTGTTTTGTTGTGTTTCTCAAACTCATGTGGGGTTTTCATTTGTTCCTTGAACCTCTCATTTTACCACCTACTTTGTTGCAACTTTGGTTGAGTGGCATTTTGTGACATTATTCAAACTTATTGTTCCTTGGAAAGTGGGTACGTGTGTGCAAATAACCTATGAAAGAAGTTGTTATGTGTCAAGAGTTACCCAATAGCTTTCCCCACAAGTTATGTTTGTGGGCGGTATTCTTTAAGCTACTTGGAACCTAAGTGCTATTTTTTCAAGTTTTACGAATTACCTATTTCACTGCCCAAAAGCTTTTCAGTGATGGATGGGGTAACGGTGAGTTTAATTCATATAACTAGTGCATCATATAGAAAAAGAAACCAACATTTTCAGATAAGATATGAATAGAAGCAAACAAAGTCATGCATACAAGAATATAGAGATACCAAAATTATATTTTATTTTATTTTATTACAAAAAGTTCATATCGAGGAAAAAGATAGAAAGAGACACTTTCATTCAAGCACACAAGGCAAGCATCAAGACTTGAATGCCCTCAATCACAGTCTAGAGGCGTTCAACCTGGGTAGATGACAACTGGTTCTCATGCAACTATAGGAACTGCACAAAGAGCCCCATGTCATTCCTTACAATTCTTGCGCAAAGAAGAGTGACAGCTTCCTCCAGTGTCTCATCTTGAAGAGTCGATGCTATACAAATGGCTTTTGTTATTAGTTCATTCCAAGAATAGTGGTTGAGCCCAGTGATAGCTACATTGATGCAATGATGGAATTCAAGCTTCACTAGGCGATCCAATGCTCTTACACCCCAATCGCGGTGGCCAAAAGTATATGAAATGCTCCAAAATGGTGGTTTTATGTACGTGTTCTTGATTCAGGAATGCTTCACCTAGAATACTGTGAAGCACCTCTTCCTCCACCTCACTTTGTATCATGAAGACCTCCTTCAGTTGATCTAATAAATTCTTGAACAGTGGAATGCATTTGATCTCTTCCAAGACAATGAATTCATTTGCAAAATTGTCATCACTCTAAGAGCTTGCCATATTAGATGCTACTGAATGATGGAGAAAGGTGACACTGGCTGAATTTATAGAATTATACATTGGTGGTTTCTCCTAGGTTTGATGAGATGGCAACTCCGTCCCAATTTATGGTTGATTTGAGTTGGTTTAAATTACATTTTCCCATCAGTAGCATACACATGTTATCATTTGATATTCCCTTGATGGTGCATTAATTATTTGATTGTGTGAAAGGTCATTTGATGGTTGTTTGTGAGATCAAGATCAGTTTTTCTTGCCCAATGTCTATTCATTTGCCAGAATCAATTATTTTGATTTATTTTAGCAATTTTCAAGAAATAGTGGAGAAACAAGAAGGCCACTAGTTTAGTAACGGCTTTGGCAACTATTTAGTGGCATTGGTTTTGCTATAAATTTGAAAGTGGAGAGTGAGATGGGGGTTCTCTGTATTTTCACATGGGGGTGTTATCGAGAGGGATTAGGCATTTATTTTAGACTGTAATAGTTCATGATCTTTGTGTTATGAATTTAATGTTATGCTTTGTACACCAATCTTTGTATTATGCATGTGATATGGTTATACATCTTCTTTGTGAGATAAGTTGTATGGTGTTCATTTATTACAGTTTGATATTATTTCTTTGATTGGATGGTCATAGGCTTTTCAATTTTTGTGTTGATTGTTTATGGCTATGATTTACGCTTCTCATTTTAGCTTCATATTTATGAACTAGCATCAATTTCCTTTCCTGCTTTTTGGTTAAAAGCACACCCAATTCATTAGCTTAGATAAATTCATTGAAAATATGGTGAGGGAGTTGTACCTTGAAAAAAATCAGAGAAAAGTCACAAATGCAATTGTGGTCTTTTCAGAGTTGTTAGTGGATTTACACTAGTACTTAATCTGGGTCAACAGTCATTTATTTCGAGTATATCTATTCTGAGCCTTTTCATTCGCTAACAGAGACCAAACTGCAAAAGGGTAGCAAAATTCGACGAGTGATTACTTTAAAATCATGGCACTTGGAAACATGTCGTCTAAGGCTATGGGATCATGTAGGGCCCCTCTACAATAACCTCTCTTTATTTTTGATAGCTCCAAGTCATTTTCCCGTGGTGAATAGATTTCAGTTGATGGAAAATGGGTCAATTGCATGTAGTGTAAAATTGGAAAGTGGTGTAACTTTCGTTATGTTCATCATACGACAGAACCGACTATTCCAACATGTCTGTATGGGTGTTTTATGCTAGGCAAGGCCCTCTTTCACACCCAAACATGTCGAAATAGTCTGAGCCACATTATATCGATGAAGTCTCTTAAGAGACCAAAGTGCAAAAGGGTAGCAAACTTTGATGAGCGGTTACTTGGAAACCGTGGCACTTGGAAACATTTTTTTCTGAGGCTACAGGATCATGTAGGGCCCCTCTACAACAACCTCTCTCTATTTTTGATAGATCCATGTTGTTTTCCCATGGTGAATAGATTTCAGTTGAAGGAAAACGAGTCAATTGCATGTAGTGTAAAGTTGCAAGGTAGGCTACTTTTTGTTTTGTTCTTCGTGGGGCCAAACAATTAGATCTAACACATCTAGGTGGGAACATCGATGCTAGGCATGGTCATTATAAAAGGTTTGTAGTCTTTCCTATTTGAAGGGTCACAACTTTTCACCTTTGAAAAGTCACAACCAAATTCATATCATCACTATTTGTGAGAACCTAAATTGATTTATTTGTAACTTTTCAGATATACATGGAGAAAAGACAATTCTTGAACTTTTAGTTGGTTTTGTTTTTGTCATGTAAGTCTCCTGAAGTTGTTTATTGACTATTGTAAGCATGCAATTTTAACTTTTAAAGTTGCATTCTTCTAATTATGGGGTTCAAATTCATGTTTATAAATAGGATGAATATCTATGAAGTTTGTTGTTGGGGAGGTTGTGAAATATTCTGAACCATTTTTTTCAATTTTGGATTACAATAAGCAATGCAACACACATCCGTTAGGGTTAGCACTTAAATGAAAATGATGTGGAATACAACTCTAACCAAGAATGTACACCAGGATCCTGAGTTGGGCAAGGTGTGAGCATATGGTCAGAGGATCTCAATGCATGCTGAAAAGTAGCTCTAACCAAGAATGTGCCCAAGATGGATGAACATATGGTCAGAGGATCCCTACCAACTACAATTGTTGAAAGTAAACCTGACGCCAAGCATGTGTTTTAAAACCCAGAGTGGGAATGGAGCTACCATATGGCGGAGATGCTAAGTACTACAGTGCAATTCAAAATGTAAATATGTGGCAAGCCAGCCTCTTCCACTTATTTAGTGGGTATTACAAGCATGAAAGGAAAGATGAGAAGAAATGCTGACAATACTACTGTTTAGCTTACATTATAATAGAGAATGCCTGCCAAGAACATAAGATTAGGACTATTTAATGTTGCAACAATATAGAAGACTTTCCCTTGCTTTACAAGAATGCTAAGACCAAGAACTCCACTCAAAATATCAACCTTGACATTCTTATTTGTGACAGACCTACACTTGAAATGCTTAATCAGCAACACAAGGAACCACTAATTTGCTCACAACTCCCTCAATACTCAACCAAATGACCTCAAATCAAATGCAATGGCTTCCTAGGAAGAAGGCGACCAATCTACATACAAGAAACCACACTCAAACCTAAGAATTTATTTAACACACTTCCCAATGCACTCCAAATAGGGGTGGCCATGCAAGAAAGGGCGATTTTCTTTATTAATTCAAGTTCTTCAAATTAAAATCTACAAATTGGCACAAAGGGGCACCCAACCAAGAGGAAAGGAAATATGCAACACCCAGAACGAATATGTTTTTATTTTCAAATATATGAGTGAAACTACAAATCTGCCTTGATATCAGCAACTCCAAAAAATGATATGAAATGCAATAAACTGAACTACAAAGCACAACCCAAGCTACAATGCAAACCTCACTACAAATTCTCACAACTACAACTATCTCACCACTAGTTGCTATCTTTCAAGCAAGAAGTAATGCCAAGGCTAGGAGGCATTCATTCCTCGAAGCGATCCCAGTACCATTCTGGCAGAGTAACATTATTGTAAACAGAAGATCCTGAAATGAAGAGAAGAGGTCTCCTTATAAAGGCACAGCAAGGAATCTCCAGAAGCTTCGAGAAGAGGAGCCCTAATTTCAAATTTGAAATAAACCTTTTTCCCTCCAAGAGATGGTGTCCCTTTTCAAGGCTTCATTTTTTACTTTATTTTAATTCACCTCTTCATAAAATAGGCATCCAAACTTCAGGCTTCAATTTTTTACCTTAATAAAATATAAAATTACCTCCATGAGGTGCCCACCCTTAAAGACCACTTTTTAAAACAACATTAAGTTATAAGACTAGGCCAAGGGGGGTAATATAACATTAAATATAACATTATTTAAATTAATTGAACTTATCTCTCCAAATGCATCCCAAGGCCAAAAATGAACAACCCAACTGAACCAGCTGAAGAAGAGGGCCAACTGTGCCAAAAATAATAGGACCACTGCCAAAAATAGAATTTACTAAAAATAGTAAATTCCAGAAAGTGCTCGGAACACAAAGCAAGTCACACCACTGCAAAGCTCTCTGAAAACCCAAAAAGAATCCACAATCCATTCACCAAATTTTGAGCAACAACCACCTCCAAAATAGGAAACCCTAATTCCACCTTTCGAGTAGCCTACGGGTCTCCGGAATAGGCCAACGGTCAACTGAAAAGATCATGCTCGAGAAAGGGACATTACAATCTGCCCTCCCCAAGATTGCTTGTCCTCAAGCAATCGCAAGCCTGGATGTTGCAGAATCTCCTCACTTTCCCAAGTTGCATCCTCCATAGGAAAGTTTTTCCACTTCACCAAGTACTCTCTGATTGTTCTTTTTCTTAAAGAATGTTCTCTGGAATCAAGAATCTCTTCTGGAATAAAGACTAACTGTCCTTCATCCAAAGGTGGTAATTGTGATGAAGCAACAACATTGTGTCCAAGTGCCTTCTTGAGGCAAGACACGTGGAAGACATTGTGTACTCTGCTATTTGAAGGTAGCTCCAACTCATAAGCTACTGCTCCAACCTTTCTGATAACTTTGAATGGCCCATAGAAATGAGGTTTGAGCTTCTCAGCTCCACTCTTCTTGAGAGTAGACTGTCTGTAAGGCTGCAGTCAAAGATAAACCATATCTCCAACCTCAAAAGAGCACTCAACACGTCGCTGATCAGTGTACATCTTATGCTAATTCTGTGCAATCTAAAGATTTCTCTTCAAGGATTTCAAGATATCTTGACTCTGCTACAACAAATCCTTGGCTTGAGGGGCTTTGCTATTACCAAACACCAAATCAGCAAAGCTAGGAGCCTCATAACCATAAAGAGCCATGAAAGGTGACATCCTTATTGACATGTGAAAGGAAGAATTGTAACAATACTCACCTATGTGAAGCCATTTCACCCATGCTCTTTGTTGCTCTGAAACATAGTTTCTCAAATAGCCTTCTAACCACTTGTTCACTATCTCTGTTTGTCCATCAATTTGAGGGTGATAACTAGTGCTTGGGGTAAGCACCGTACCAGTCAACCTAAAGACCTCTTGCCAAAAAGTGCTTAGGAACTTGTTGTCCCTATCACTCACAATGTTTTTCGGCAACCCATGCAATCTAAACACCTCATGGAAAAACAAATCTGCAACTTGAGCTGCTGAAAATGAGCTAGTGATGGCAAAGAAGTGAGCAAACTTTGTTAATCTTTCCACAACAACATAGATACAATCTTTTCCTTTGACCTTTGGCAACCTTGTGATGAATTCCATTGATATGCTTTCCCATTTTTGGTTGGGAATGGGAAGAGGTTGTAGCAGACCAGCTGGTAGAGTATGCTCATTCTTGTTCATATGACAAGTGGGACACTCCTAAATGTAGCGTTGAACTTCCCCTTTTAGCCCTTTCCAAGAAAATATTTCCTGAATCTGCCTATATGTCTTGAAGAAACCCTGATGACCAGCAAGTCGAATGTCATCAAAATCTTCTTTTTGAGCTTAGAATCAGCCACCAAAAAGATTCTACCCTTTTAGTGTATCAAACCTTCAACCACCTTGTACCTTTCATCATGGAAAGTACCTTCAATGACGCTAGTTGCAAACTAATTTTTGGCATAATCAGCAAGCAACATCTCCTTCCAACTAGCAGTAAGCTCACACAATGAGCTCAAATGAGGTCTCCTAGATAGAGCATCAGCCACAATATTGTTTTTCCCTTTGACATATTCAATGTCAAAATTGTAAGCTTGAAGCTTACTCACCCACTTTTGTTGCCTTTTGTTCAAGTCCTTCTGATGCATGAAGTGCTTGAGACTATTGTGATTAGTCTTGACCAGAAACTTTCTCCCCACCAAGTATTTTCTGAACTTAGCTAATGCATGCATGATTGCAAGCATTTCCTTGTCATAGATGGAGTAGGTCCTTTCAACACCTCTTAACTCTCTACTCTCAAACACAATGGGATGCTTGTCTTGAATCAAAATAGCCCCAACACCTTCTCTGGATGCATCACACTGTAGCTCAAAAGGTTTGGAAAAATCTGGAATAGCCAAAACCGGACAAGAACTCATGATCTTCTTAATCTTATCAAAAGTAGTTTGAGCCTTTTCTGACCAACAAAAAGCCCCCTTTTTTCGTGAGGTCAGTAGGAGGAGCGGAATTTTGGGAGTAACCCTTCACAAATCTTCTATAAAATCCACAAAGACCCAAGAACCATTTCAAATGAGTCAAGTTCTCTGGAGGTGGCCAATCAACTATTGCCTTGATCTTTTCAGGATCAACCTTCACTCCATCAGCACTGATTATGTGACCAAGATAAAGTAGCTCCTTCATTCCAAATTCACATTTGGATTCTTTGGCAAACAAACTCTCTGATTCTAGGATGCTAAGAACTTCCTCCAAGTGCTTGAGATGTTCTTCCCATGTCTTGTTGAAGATCAAAAAGTCATCAAAAAATATCAATACAAACTTCCTTAACTGCTTCTGAAAGACTCTGTTCACACAAGACTGGAAGGTAGCAGGAGCATTAGTCAACCCAAATGGCATGACTAAGAACTCAAAGTGACCATAGTGACATCTAAATGTTGTCTTCTCCAAATTAGACCCTCTCATCTGAATCTGGTAGTAGCCCGACCTCAAATCAATCTTTGAAAAGAACTTGGCTCCATGTAGCTCATCAATGAGCTCATCTATCCTCAGAATGGGGTATTGATTTTTGATGGTGCTTTGATTCAAAGCACGATAATCCACACACATGTGAATGTTACCATCCTTCTTCTTCACAAGAACAACTGCTGAAGCAAAGGGACTCTTACTTGGATGAATGAAGCCCATCTCCAAGAGTTCCTTAATGTTTTTCTCAATCTCATCCTTTTGCTTCTTAGGGTACCGATAAGGAGTTGTGATAACTAGCTTAGCCCCTTCCTTGAGCTCTATGACATGCTCTGAACCCCGTTCAGGAGGTGGCCCAGGAGGTAAATCAGCAAACACCTTGCTCTTCTTGGTGAGTAAAGACTGAATATCAGGAGGATAGTCCCTCTCTATTTCAACCGGACTAGCTGGAAGAATCATACATTTTGCAGCCCACTCAACTTGATCTTGCCGAATCAGCCTTTCCATTCTCTTGAATGACACAATCTGAGGACCACCATTTGACATTCCCCTTAGCACCACCTTCCTCCCATCGGATTGGAACTTAAGTTCCATGGTTTGCAGATTTAGAGAAATCTCTCCAAGTGAACGCAGCCATTGAATGCCTAGATCCAATGCCCTTATGATCTTTAATAATCCAATAATCCAATGCCCTTATGATCTTAATTTCCAATAATCTAATGCCCTTATGATCTTTAATAAGACTTGCATGCCTTGAGTTTTTGTTTGTGAGACTTAGTTGTTACTTTCCATTTTATTTTGTCAATGTTTTCTTTATCTACGTAATACATGAAGCATGAAGCATGGTAGCATCAAGCATCAAGCATACACATGAATTTCCTTTGTGAAGCACATGAAGCATGAAGCATGAAGCATTACTATATTCATATGATTGATTTAATGTTCAATAATCTTACAAGAGAATAATGTTCAAACTTTATTATATATTTACAATTATAGAAAATAAGAGTGCATGGAAAACACTTGGATTTTAAATATTTGAAGTAAACCATCTATAAATATCTATTGATGCGTGGATTTATAATTCAAATATGGACACCATCAATAAAAAAAATTGAATTAACCAAATAGCCATGTAGGCATACATCAATATATGTCAATATAAGTAATATATACAAAATAACCATATAGGCTTACAAGAATTCCATATAGGCATACAAAGTCAATAATATGCATTACAAAATATGTCCAAAAGTGTCATATATGCATACAACAAAGGACCCCAATCAAATTTCATTGCCCTCCAAGTGAAGGAAATAGACGGGTGGCATTTGTTGGTCAGGTGGATGGCGATGTGTATGACATATTTACTTTGAATTTGAGGGTTTCTCCTCCTATTTAGTTCATGATCAAGCTTCAACTACTACAATAAGGTTCGGTGTAGGATCATGGGGGTCCAAACTAGGCCTCTAAGTGGTGATGAAAATTCAAAAAATCAAAGTTAGGAAAATTGACATAAAATTTGAATAGGTTATTAACATAATTTGAAAAATATGTAAGAACAAAAGTTGTAGAACATTGAATGCAATTTCTAGGCTACTAGTCCTTTTTTGAAAAAGATAAATTTATTTTGAGAAAATTTTAAATTTCAATGCAATGGTACTAAATTTTCAAGAAAAAGATAAGAAGCGGGTGTATGTTTGACCACCCTAAGTACAAGAAAAAAAAAATTCTAAATCTTTCAATATAATTAGAGGATACATGCCCGGATGTGCCGGATATTTTTTTATAATTTTTTTTCAATGTAAATAATTAGTTATGATTTTTTTATTAGAACTTTTCAGAATTATTAAAACGTATGTGTCTGACCACCATAACTTGTCAAAAAATTATGAAATTCAATTTTTTTATATCCTATAGTATGTGAAGCATAGAATGTGGTGCATCTTGTAGGTTCAAAAAATGTTAAGTAATTTGAAAGTTTTTTCAATCAACCTATCAATCAGGACAAGTTAGACATATTGTAGGTAGAAAAATCAATAATAATTATTTATTAAATTCAAAATAAGGAAAAAAAATTATATTGGTGGAAAGCTAACATTTTTTTTTATAAACCATTTTCATTTGATGAAATTCGGATAAAAAAAATTTGTCATCCACAAGGGCGAACTTCAAAAAACTAAGCAAATTTTCAAAACAGGTTTTTTTGGGTTGACTTTCTAGGTCATGTAATCCCAAACCAAATACTGAGCCAATATCCGTTTTGGTTTGGTAATACTAAACCAAAACAGATATCCATTTATAATAGATAAATAGATATATGTTTGAAATGAATATCCATTTTGGAAAGCGGGAACCCATTTTTTTGAAAAACAAAATGGATATTTGTTTGAAAGAGATATCCGTTTTGAAGACCTAAAAGCCCTCTTGAGTAAAATGGGCATAAATTTTGTGTTTCTTATCAAAATTTTGAATTTTTATAGGTGTTGGAAAGGTGATTGAGAGCTCTATGCAATGGACTATGTGGTGTTTCTATATTATACACAAAAAATTGTTATAATCATTTGAACTTCATATTTCATTTTTGAAACATCAAATGCTCACTACTTTTGTATGCAAAGTCTCCTTTTCATGATTTTTTTGTAACACTCATCTCAAAATACTTGAAACTTTAGAAAAAGTAATGAATAATAGAATATTTATATTTTTTGTAGTCAAGAGATGAAAAAATCTTCATAAATCATCATATCTTTCTATCCTTTCTCTACCTCTCTATATATCACTATGTCTCCCCTTAAACTCTGGACCTACCCCTCCTTCCTTTCTTCCCATACCTATCTTTCTCACTCTCTCTCTCAAGTCCCTCCCACTCCCTCTCCCTCTCCCTCTCTCCCTCTCCATCTCTCTCTCTCTCCATCTCCCCTCTACCTCTCTCTCTCTCCCTCCCTTTGAAGTCTCTCTTCCTCTTAAGTCTCTCTCCCTCTTAGGTCTCTCTCTCATGTCTCTCTGACTCCCTCCTCCTCTTAGGTCTCTCTCTCAGGTTCCCACTCCATATCTCTCTTTGTTCTCTCCCACTCCCTCTCTCTCTTAATCTCTCACTCACACTCACACTCTCCCTCTTAGGTCTCTCTCTCCCACTCTCTCTCCCTCTCCCTCCCTCTCTCTCTCTCTCACTCACTTTCCTCCTGCCTCTCAGGTCTCTCTCTCCCACTCCTCTCTCTCAAGTGTCTCCTTCCCACCCTAACTAGATAACTCTCTCTCTCCCCCTCTCTCCCTCCCTCTATCTATCACTCCCTATCTCCCTCCCTCTATCTCTCTCTCCCTCTCTCTCCCTCAGAAATCTTGAGATGGGGGAGAGATGAAGTGACAAGATGGAGGAGGGAAGGAGAGAGGAGAGAGAGAGAGTGGGGAGAGAGGAAGAAGAAGAGGGGTATGAAGAGATAGAGGGGTCGTGTGTGTTTGAGAGAGTGTGAGAGAGATACCTGAGAGGGAGACGGAGAGTGTGACTAAGAGAGAGAGTGAGAGAGGGGGAGAGGGAGAGGGAGAGGAAGAGAGAGACTTGAGAGAGACCTAAGAGGGAGAGAGGGAGTGGAAGAGACCTAAGAGAGAGAGACGTAAGAAGGAAAGAGACTTCAAAGGGAAGGAGAGGGAGAGAGGGAGATGGAAAGGGAGAGGGAGTGGGAGGGACCTAAGAGTGAGAGAGGGAGTGGGAGAGAGGGTGGCGAGGGAGAGGGACTTGAGAGGGAGAGAGGAGAGAGAGAGTGGGAGAGAGAGACCTAGGATGGATATTTAGAGAGAGAGAGAGAGTGTGTGTGTGTGTGTGAGAGAGAGAGAGAGAGATATATATATATACCTAAGAGGGAGAGAGACTTCAGAGGGATGGAGAGAGAGAGAGAGAGGGAGAGTGAGAGGGAGTGGTATGAACTAGAGAGAGAGAGAGAGATGAGAGAGATACTTGAGAGAGAGAAAGGGAGAGAGAGAGAGATAGAGGGAGGGTGAGAGAGAGACTTGAGAGGGAGAGAGGAAGATAGGAGAGAGAGTGAGAGAGACTTGAGAGGGAGAGAGGGAGAGAGAGAGGGAGAGGGAGAGGGAGAGGGAGAAAGAGAGTGGGAGAGAGAGACTTGAGAGGGGAGAGTGTGAGTGTGAGTGATACATTGAGAGAGAGAGGAAGTAGGAGAGAACAAAGAGAGAGAGGGAGTGGGAGAGACTTGAGAGATATACACCTAAGAGGGAGAGAGGGAGTGGAATATACTTGAGAGATATACCTAAGAGGGAGAGAGACTTAAGAGGAAGAGAGACTTCAAAGGGATGGAGAGAGAGAGAGAGAGAAAGAAAGAGAGAGAGAGAGAGAGAGAGAGAGAGAGAGAGAGAGGGAGAGAGAGATATGGAGAGTGAGAGGGAGATGGAGAGGAGAGGGAGGAGAGGGAGTGGGGGGACCTGAGAGAGAGAGAGGGAGTGAGAAAGAGAGAAGGAAGGATGGAGAGAGAGGTAGAGAGATATGTCTAGAGCTCAAGGAGAGAGAGTGAGAAAGATAGGTATAATGAGGGACAAAGATAGAAGAAAGGAGGGAGGGATAGGTCTAGAACTTAAGGGGAGACATAGTGATATATAGAGAGGTAGAGAAAGGGATAGAGAGATATGATGATTTATGAAGATTTTTTCATCTCCTTGCTACAAAAATATAAATATTTCATTATTCATTACTTTTTCTAATGTTTCAAGTATTTTGAGATGAGTGTTACAAAAAAATCATGAAAAAAATACTTTGCATGTAAAAGTAGAGAGCATTTGATGTTTCAAAAATTAAATATGAAATTCAAATGATTATAATTACTTTTTTGTACAATATAGAAACACCACCTATTCCATTTCATAGAGCTCTCAATCACCTTTCCAACACCTATAAAAAGTCAAAATTTTGATAAGAAACACAAAAGTTATGCCCATTTTACATATAAAGAGGGTTTTTTAGGTCTTCAAAACGGATATTCATTTTGTTTTTCAAAACGGATATCTATTTCAAATGGATATCCATTTTGTTTTTCAAAATAATGGGTTCCCGCTTTCCAAAATGGATATCCATTTTGAAAAAAAAAAACAGATATCCATTATAAACGGATATTGTACCCAAGCTTGCAAAAAGTCAAAGCAGAAATTTTGTGTTTTTGGGCATGTCAAAAATGCCTTTTTTTCACATCACCACTTTTTGGACCCCCATGATCTTGCACAGACCCATAACAAGTAAAGACATTAATATATTGAAATTACATTATAAAAACAATATATTTAACAAAACAATCACTTACTTCCACAAAATGATCTCTCTTCTCAAGCGGAAGATCCACATGCTTATGATCTGGCATGCCAAAGTCCTATAGAAACCATCCATATAGAAATTAAACTACAAATCAATAATCATTTAATTTTTCAATAATAAATAGTTATAACAACAAACGTAATTTGAAATTTACTAATTTGCCTCATACCCCCGTGAGAGCCATCAAGTTGTCTATTGTGGAGGATACACCACATCCATTTCCCTATCAACATCGTGAGGTGTTTCTACTTCCATCATATGAAATTAAAACAACAAATTATTCAATCATGAAAACTAGAATAGTGATGTAGGTCATGACTTATAATGTATGATATAATCAACAAAATTTTGAGTACTTATTGAACTATATATTTCTTACTATTGTGCTTACTATTTTCCCTATCCATAGCTTGTTCGAAAACACCCATTTTATGCTTTTATCCATAGTAGCAAGGTAGTGAAATTTTTGATAAAATTATTTGATAGACATGTATAAAAAATGTGGTAGCATAGAGAAGGTAGTGAACTATTTGAAAAAATGCCTCAAATAAATGTGGTCTCATGGTGATGGAATGCCATGACAAATTTGTCTTTCATGGCATTCCATCACCATGAGACCACATTTCTTTGAGGCATTTTTTCAAACATTTCATTTCCTTCTCTATGTTACTATGTTTGGATGGGGTGGATGGTATAGTGTGGTCTTGGTTATTAGATGGAGGGGGGTCATGACATGAAGAGGGAAGGGTGTTTTGATCATGAGGGGGAGAGGTTCATTAGATGTTGTGGAAGGTGTACTTTGAGACCACATTTCGAGAGTGATCATACAATGGAGTGGAAGAGGTACTTTGATCTGGACATAGAAGGATGTCATTAGATGAAGTGGGGGAGAAGGGATTGTGAGAGGGGAATAGGAGATTGTGAGATGGGGATGAAGGTATATCTTTCTCTTGAGATGGAAAGATATCATTAGATGGGATGGAAGGGATATGTTGTTCTTGATTGGAAATGGGATCATGAGATGGAAGGGGATCATATGATGGAGGAGAAGGGTTTCCTTGATCTTTATATGGAGGGGAATCTATGTTAGCATGCTTTGTATTAGGAGATGGACATAGTTCATTTGATATGGATAGTGTGATGAGGGAGGAAGATTTAATAGACTCTCCAACTTGGATAGATGGATTGATAGGGGATTCATTTAAGATTTAGGGTATTCTAGGTTTTATCTTGATGTGGGGGTGATGAAGGTGGATACATGATATGGGAATATTGCAAAAACTTTTTTTTTGCACATGGGGAAACAACCACCTTTGCAAATAGTCCTTGGAGGAATTTATTATGATAGACATGGGATGACTTTGCTTGGTAATAGTGGGTTGATGTGGCTTTTAAGGATGTGGGATATGAACAAGTGGAATAAGAGGTGGAAGATTCCATAGATTGGTAAATTGAGGATGAGGATGAGGACCTTGAAAAGGATTTGGAGGGGAATTTTGGCTAAATTCTTGGTTTTTGTTGTCAATGGAAGGGGAAGGACAAGAAAGAGGAGATGAATTGGGATTGGATGAAGGTACGGAGGATGGAAGCTTAGCACTAATTCCAAGGAGACATCTAAGCATGAAATCCTTATAATTATGGAAGTAGTAGGTGAGGATAAAATTAGTGGTGGTGGATGGGGATGATATGGATGGGACTTGAGGGGAGATTTGGATGGAGGATTGGTGGAAAATTGGAGCATTGTCTATTGAAAATAGATTCGAGGTGATCCACAATTCTCTCGTTGTCATCATTTGGATTATATTTGGGTTGGTCAAAAAGGCTATCCTCATCATCATCGATATGGTTGGGGTTGGTTGGAATGGATGAAGTTGGATTAGAATAGATTAGGTTGGATGGAGGATATATTAGATGGTTAGACATGGTGGAGGATTGATTGGAAGAAAGATTGATATTGATTTTGGATGAGGATGGAAATTAGGATGATGGATTAGAAATGAACTTGGGGATTGGAAGAATAGGAGATCTAAGGATGAAGATGGAGGATGGGATTAGATTTTGGGATCAAATCCAAGACCTTAAAATGATTTGATTTGATTAAAGATGATTATCTATTCTTAAGGGAGTGAGTTGTTTGAAAAAAATCCTCAAAGAACTCACTACCTTGTCTATGTTATTGCTTATTGTTATTCTTTGATATATTTTTTCCAAGCATCCATAGTTTGTTGGAGAGCACCTATTTTAGGCTTTTAGCCATAGCAGCAAGGAAGTGAACTATTTGATAAAATGCTTTGGTAGAAATGTATGGAAAATATGATAGTATAGAAAAGGTAGTGAGCTATTTGAAAAAATCCTCATTCAAGATGGCATTTGTCATCGCCAACTGGTCAACTATAGACGTATCTTGCTCACCAACCTCCTGACTAGCTGTGGGGTCATATGTACAGGTGGACCCACAAGCCTAAAAAATATGGGGTGGAACCCTACCCCTCGAAGTCTCCCCCAACTCACACTGTACCATAGGACTTGCACGTTCTTTGATACTCTAGGTTAGAGAACTAATAGACTATAGAGTCTCCACCTCAACACTCTCCTTCACAACAGAAGGGATAACAACATGCTCATAAGCCAATCTAGCGAGTGCTCGTCTCGCTGGCCATTGAGGATCAAGGAGTGCCCCCGGTCTATCATGTGTCAACCCACCACCTCTCCCTTGGAAATCCCACATATCAAAATATTTTGGGATTTTTTTGAGGACAAACTTGTAGTAGATTTTCCTTAAGAATATTGCAAGACCTCGTTATTGTTGCATGTTGGATGGTCAAAAACCATCCACCACCTCTACCAAAAAATTTCCTTTATCCCTTGTTAGTTGCACCAATGGATAGGAAATCTCTTGCTTGTAGGTTGAAGAGGTTGATTTGTTTATGGGTTAGTGAATAGTGAACACAAGTCAAATTTTATATTTTTTTCATTTTTAACTTGTGTGTAAGATAGTTTATCTACATAAAAATCCCTGTACTCCCGTCTCTTATCCACCCAACCACTGAATTGCTTGCTAATTGAATCTATATGTGTTAACATAGCTTGAAGTTAATTTTGAAGTGTGGTTCTTTATGATTTTTAACTTATAGGATCGTTCAACCTTACAATTGACTCCTTAATTTGTTTTTTGTTTTTTTCAATTTCCCCATTAAATTTTGTTGAGTTTTGAGAGGATGTTGAGGAGTTGTTGGAGGATTTTTTTGGGGTGGTTGTTCATCAGGTATTTGGTCATGAGGAGGAGAAGTATTTTGAGGAGGAGAATGAGGTGGATTATCAACTCCTGAAAATTAAAGAAATTAACATAAAAAACATATTAAATCTACCTATTTAACAACAAATTCACAAAAAAAAAAATCTTACTCCTTTGAGCTCCCCATCGACATGGCGGCATTCTAGCTAAGAATTAGCAAATATTTTGTGAAGAAACAGTGGAAATTGGGCTCTCAATAATGTGAGTGTGCGTTGGAAGGGTTTATAGGTCGTAGATGGAGGAAATGTGACAATAAAAAAATGAGTTCACTTTTTTTTTTTCTTATAACATGTCATAGCATGATCGCGTTATAATGTGCTCACATTATAATGTGAGCGCGTTAACATGAGCACATTATAACGTGCTTGTGTTATGTCTTTTCAAAAAAAATTTAAAAGTTGGTCACTTTTTGGCCCCCCAACGTTTTGCACCTGCCCCTGTATTTTATTTATCTTTCTACTAATATATTTTTTCATCAGTTTATTTCCATTCAATAATTTTAACTAGATGAATTAATTTGAGTGTATGTAGTGAGGTTTACTCTTAGAGTAACTTAGTCTTCCTTTTTTTAGAGTCAAATTTCTTACACTACACTATGTACTTGTGTTATATTTGTAGTTACATATATAATTTATTGTTTATATAAATACTTAATAGTGTTTTTTATAGATCTTATCATCAACAACTAATATACTTGAATGCTTAGTGATAAATAATTGGGGCCTTAGTATACATAGGGTATGGTTGTTGGAGACTTAAATGTGTTTTTTTAATTTCTCTTTAATTTTCATATTTTATATCTCTTAGATCACCCTCCATGGCCTTAAATATTCTAAAGTGTAGAGTGTTGGTGCAATATTATATTGCACCTTAAATAATAATTTTACATTTAATTTATCTAATTAGGAAATAAAATGATGTCAACTCCCTTGATAAATGGGATTCTTTGCCACTTCCACCTCATTCATCTCCTTAATTGATATTTGTTATGTTCCACATCTCCCTTATCAAGATGAGTTTACTTGACACTCTTTATCCTAACATTGAGTTAGTATTTTAGTTTATTACTCTTATAGATTGGACACTTGCCATCTTGGAATGTGCATACATCAAAATTATAACTTGGTCCATTTACTTAATTCACATACTTTGAATATAGATATTAAAAAAAAAAAATTATAATTCTATTTTTATTTCAATTCATGTAATATTATTATTATTTATAGGGAGATTTAGTATTGCAAAATCATTGTCAAATCAAACATAATATCAAATCAAGGCATCATAAGTGTGAATTAGTTGTGTTCATGATATAATTATAGTTTTTAGTACCTATGATGTATAGTCTTGCAAATTTAAGTAATTAACCATCACCTACTATATGAGGCCTCTAATAAAAATAAATTCCCTTATTAATTTTAGAAGGGGAAACTAGCTAGGTTAGGATTTTTTTTCATCCAAATAAAACATTGTGAAGTCAAGTAACCACAAAAAATTGTAGAGTTTGATTAAATATTTTTGTCTCTACATAATGCATGTCCATAACCTCCGCCAATGTTTTTATACTCTACCCTTTCAATTATTGCTAGCTTTCCAATAAGTGTAGAGATCCACCTTTCAATGTAATTTTGAGTTTTTAAGGTAACTTAGTGGATCCTTTTCTTAACCATACGAAGAGAATGTTGTGAACAATTTGTTTGAAATGGGTTAGTTTTCTAAAAACTTCATAATAGTATATATTTTTATGAGATAACTTGGCTTAGGCACCTAGAGGCCAAAAAAATAATGTTAAGGTCAAATTATTGGTAACAATATGTTCATTAGATCTATTCAAAATAGTTTATCCATCTAGATATTAATATTATAGAATTGAGAATAAAAACAAAATACCAAGATAGCCTTTGTTAATGAGGATATTTTACCATGATATATTTCCCATTGAAGAGCGATCATGAGAAAAATACATCAAATTAACCATAAAACTACCTATGAGTCCACATATGCCAAATACGTAATAGATTCTTATATTATTAGGGTTTTCAAGGTTCCATACAACAAAATTCATCTTATGCAAGAGTACCAATCAAAGGAAAAATATAAATTAAACCATTAAATGAAGTTGAATAAAAATTTCAACCAATATAGAGAAACTTGTAATCATCCATATAGTATACATAAGGATATATATTTACTAGTAGGGGAGGAAAAACACCTTAGCCTTTACCTCCATATATTAGTTTTAAAATTCTTTAACAAAGACACAAAGGACAAGGTAAATTATGCAAGCCTCGCCAAACCCCCATTAGCATTCTTACAATTATTTCACATACAACCTTTCTTAGGAAGAGAGACCTCGACCAATTCATCCAAGTAATCATCACAGTAACAGTATAAAAACTTTGGCTTGATAGTAGATGGTAAAGTTATATGGAGTATCTTAACTATTCCATTTACTTCTTGTTATATAACTTCAGTGTCACTTGATGGCATGATGATAGTGAAAGGAGAAATTATGTAAGCTTCATATTGATGCTCCAAATATTCAATTTTATTTTGTAAAATATAGGAACAAGTTGCATCTAGCAATATTGTCACACAACTCAAGGATTAAGCTATATTAAAAAATCATCCTTCCCTATATGTCACCTAGGTCTAGCAAAAGACTAGTTGTGGCTAGTATAATCAAGACACAAGGCTTGTCATTGATCTCCTTAGCCAATTCTCAAATCCTTAGAACTTATATCCTCAACTCAAGATTTGGATCTATTGATCGAGGAAGGTGATGAAGTTATTGAGCATCATTTCACCTAACACCCTTTTCTTTCATATCGTTTCCTTCTATTTGGACCATGATTCATTATTCCTTTCCTTCTCATAATTTTCCAAAGAGATCCTTTTATCCATCTTGGTTTTTAAGGAAGATACCATTACCTCCAAGTGGACCAAGCCAACAACCATAGAAAATGATATCTCTTCTAAATAAATCTTACACTTGCTTACTTATATATCCCTACTTATTATTATACCATGACACTAGTTTAACAAAATTTTCAATTAGATTTACAAATCCACCAGAAAATGCAATCAAAGAAGTCTAATTTACCATTTAGAAACCCCTCTTGAATAATTCATCATTACTAAATAACAATGAAACAAAATTTGATCACATTGATTTTATTGTTTATCTAGTGGTCAATGCCAAATTTATCATTTGTTACATGTTTCTTGAATGTCTCCATCTTATTAAAATCATATAATTTCAATGATATCAAGATTATTTAAAAATTTAATTTTGAAGGATTGCACAAATTTTAACTTTAGTAAATATAAAAAAAAAAGGAAAAGTACTTTCATTTTATAATTAATATTTTTCCTTTATGACGAAAAATACATGAGGTCAATTGGTAGGCCATTTAGCAGATGATGTTGTTTGTGCAACAAAGGTCTCAATGGAGAAGTGATAGCTTCAAATCAACCATACATCCACTTACATGTATCCAAACATGATTGAAATAAAACCTTTGAATCAGGAATATAATTAGGCTCCATTACCAACAAGATCATGTTATGTTTGAAATAAGGAGAGAGGGAGAGAGATAGGGATAGAAAGAGGGAGAGATAAAGGGGGGAAGAGCGAGAGAGAGGGGCAAGGAGATAGATATAAAGAGGAAGATAGAGATAGAGATGGATATGGAGAAGGTGAAGGAGATGGATATGGAGAGGAGAAGGAGAGATAAAGAGAAAGAGAGAGAGGAGAGGGACGGAGAGAGATGGAAGAGATAAATATAGAGAGAGGGATAGAGAAGGAGATAGATAGATGGATAGAAAGAGGGAGACATGTCTAGAGATAAAGTGGAAGAGAGGAAAATAGAGGTAGAGATGAAGATAGAGTGAGAGAGGAAGAGGGATACAAATAGATAGAGAGATATAAGTAGAGGGAGAGATAAATATATATATAGAGAGAGAGAGGGAGAGATAGAGAGGATGAGATAGAGAGATATAGAGGAAGAGGGATAGGGAGAAATAGAGAGATATATAGATGATGAGATAGAGTGATAGAGAGATAGAGATATAAAGAGATATATAGAAGGAGAGGGAGAGAAAGATAAAGAGATACAAATACAAAGAATTAGAGATAGGTAAATAGAGATTTAGAGAGGGAGAGACATATGAAGGGGGTGATATAGAGAGATAAAGGGGGATAGTGAAAGAGATAGAGATAGAGATAGAAGTAGAAAAAGATATGGATAGAAAGAGATAGAGAGAGGAGTGAGAGGGAGATAAAGAGAGAAATAGAGATAGAGATATAGATTAGGAGAGATAGAGTGAATGAGAGAGGGGGGGAGAGGGAGAGATAGCTCTATAGATAGAGAGGGGGAGGAATGACATAGATAGTGGAAGATATAGAGAGTTAAAGAGCGATTAGGAAATATATATCAATCACCCTCCCTATATCTAAGGGTGAAGCCACAATAGTGGTTTACAATTCAAGTGAGGAAGGAAAACTCACAAAAAATGACTCCAAAGCAAAAAAAGTGATTTTGGGGTTCATACGAACCTACTGGTTTGAGTGAACCCCTTTGAATTTTGGCCACCAAAAAAATAAAAAACATGCATAGCAAAGGGGCTCAAGTGAACCCCTTTGAAGGGGTTCGAGCAAACCCCCCTTATCCCTCATCCCCCCCTAAGACACAAAAAAAACCTAAATTTTGGCACTTCGGAGCTCAAATTGAGAATGAAAATGGAGGAATCTTCACAAACCCAACTGGAATCAGATAGTCTTCGGAATGAGCTATCCAATGAATATAATTTTCATATGTTTTGGTTTTATTATATATTTGTTTTTTTAGTTTTATTAAACATAGGTTTTTCATCAAAAATGAAGGTCTTTGTTCTCACATGTGGAAAAATAGCAAATTATCAAAATATATATATATATATGAGTGCATCAAATATTGAAGTCTTTGATCCAACAAAAAAAGAATTTTGATATATACAAAAAAGTTACGATTATAATGTTGTGCTATGTCCGAATTGTAATTGGTTTGACTTGAAACTTGATTAAGGAAAAAATATTCAATAAAAAACTATATAACCAAGTGGAAGCACTAGATATCGGAGTTACAAATCTAAATTTGAAAGAATTAGAATTTTATCCTTCATGGAAAAAAAGTTATGCATTATATTTGCAGCGCCACTTTTAAAATATATTTTTTCTGAAAAAAGTCGGTTTTGTGGGAGATGGAAAAAGTACAATCCGATTCCAAAAAATTTGAAAAAAATATTTTCAGAATCTACAAACAAAATGTGATGAGACTCTAGTTTACATCATCTTCAAATTCCTCACAGTTTAGCCGTTATAGGTGCCCGAATGTGAAGATTTAATTAAAAATAATAATTTCAGTGTCTAATTTGGTCAAAAATTGTAAACCACTATTGTGGGATCACCCCTAAATCTATTAAGTTTTATATCTTTATCTCTTTACCTCTCTCCATCTCTTTATCTCCCTCTCTATATGAATGTTTCTCATTATCACCCTTTCTATATATATCTTCACTTCCCTCTATTTATCCTTATCTCCCTCTCTCTTTATGTGACTATCTCTATCTATGTCTCTCTCCTCTTCTCTCTTTCTCTTTTCCTTCATCTATTTTTCTATATCTCCCTCACTATCAAAATAGTGTATTTTTCTCTTTTCCTTCATCCATTTTTCTCTATCTCCCTATCTCTTTATGTGACTATCTTAATATTTTTCTTTTGAATCTATTCATTTTTAATTATTTTCCTGTAAAGATAAATATAAGAGAATAGTGTATATTACTATTTTCCAAAATATTAATAATAAAAATTATCTTCTAACTTGAAGCGAAGAAAAATATTTTCATTTGATTAGCTGATTGATTTTATTTAAGTATCAATTCCAATATGTCATGACAGTGACTAAAAATTATTAATATTTGGTGGACTAGTTAAGTTAATCAATTGGTAAGAAATTATTTGACTTTTAAGAACAGTTGAGTGTGACAGTTAATCAAATGATAAGAAATGAATAAACCAGATAATGTTTTTTTTTTTTGGTTGAAACAGAAGATAATACTGGTGGGACCTGCGTAGTGAAGGAAGCCCTATCTTCATGAGCCGTGTAAGACCAAATAAAAGTTATAAGAACAGTCGTGTAAGTCGTCTCTGAATAGTGTTGGGCAGAGGAACGCGAAATAGACGGACATGTTCAAGAATAGTCGTGTAAGATTAGCCGACTCTGAAATCTGTTGTGCAGAGGCGTAAGAAATGGAATTCCATCCATTCAATTTTGGATATCTGTGCACAATTCTACTTGTGATTGGTAACGTTTTGGAGGGAGGCTGTGCTTTGGGACTTGGTGGGCACCGACTGCGTGGTAGTTCTCTGGAGGAGTTAAAGAGAACTCAAATAAAAAATTCTTACGAGGGATACAACTATACCCAGATTTTAGACCATTTTGGGTACACAACAGAGAGCTATCAAACCTTTCCTCAGCGATATTTCATAGACAAGTCAAACTGGGGCGGCGCTCGAAACAATTCTCCCATATTTGTATGGTTGGGTGAGGAATCTGACATTACATTGGACTTGGACATGGGCATCCTAGTAGATCAGGCTCCTAATTTCAAAGCACTCGTGGTTTACATAGAGGTAGTTTTACAATTTCGTATTCTCTGCGTGTTATATTACAGAATAAGTTCAGTAAGTAGAGTACTTTTTGTTTTGGGCCTTCTGCTTTGAAAAATAAGTATGTTATTCGGGCTAATTGTGGTAAGCTATGTAGCATCGGTATTATGGGACGCCAATGCCATTCGGGGGAAAGGAGGCGGCGTATGCAAATTCGAGCACAATGGGTTATTTCACATCCGCACAGGCCTTGGCTGATTATGCAACCGTAATTGTAGATTTGAAGAAAACATTAAACGCTGAGAAGTGTCCAGTTGTAGTGTTTGGTGGATCCTACGGTGGGAGTAAGTAGAATTTCTTTCAAATTAACCAATATTCTAGTGAGTAGAATTTCTTTCAAATTAACCAATATTCTAGTGTGTTATAATAGTTCTATTTTTATTTGTAAAAATTTACCTTTTAATTAGATACCAAGATGGGCGGAACCAATAAGCATGGGATTCAATCATTGAAATGGTATTGTGCAGTGCTAGCTGCATGGTTTCGCCTCAAATATCCGCACCTAACAATTGGGGCTCTCGCATCATCTGCGCCTGTCCTTTACTTCGACGACATCACTCCCACTTATGGTTATGGCAGTGTCGTCACGAAAGATTTCAGAGTATGTTAATTCATCTCTTTCAGCTTAATCTTCCTTCATTACCATTAAATTTGACGTTTGAAAGCATGGCGCAGAATGTAAGCGAGACCTGCTACAGAAGAATCAATGAATCGTGGGATATGATGGACAAAATTGCGTCTCGCCCTCAAGGCCTGCTAAACCTAAGCAAAATATTTAACACTTGCGAGTAAGTAACACCAACGCACTCTTCATACCTTATGTTAATCATACTTGTAATCGAAATCTTTTGGCCACAGAAATATTACGGATAAGGGCGCCCTGTACGATGTCCTTGAATTAATGTACGATCGCGCAGCACAGTACGATTTCGAACAAGTTGAAGGAGTAAGTACGCTACTTTACTAAACCTTCTCGCCATACCAATTTTATTGTTTTTTAACTTATTGTATTATGGAAACTGGGCTCACTGCAGATCTGCAACGCCATGAATAGCCTACCAGCAGATGCAGACACTGTTAGCAGAATAGCTGCTGCAGCAAATTACGTAAACAAATTCAAATGTTTGAATTTGACGTTCCACAGTAATTCTGGATGGAACTGGCAGGTCCCTGTGAATTTCCCCCCCTCATTAGAATGAAATAGAATTGGGTTTTATTATTTCTACATAGAATTATTAATTAGTTTTTGATGTCAATGAGATATTTGAACACTACATTTTAAACTTTGGTTTGTTTAATCAGATTAATTAATTTTAAATGAATCAAAACAAATCAAAACTTAAAATTAATCCGAAATTAAACCCAACCATTAATTAGGCTGCCCCTGTCTGACAGCTTTTCTTAATCCCCAGACTTGCACTGAAATGGTGTTTCCAATAAGCAATCCTCCTGGCACGACAATGTTACCGCCATCCATCTTTGATATCAAGTCCTACGCCAGGAATTGCTACCATGAATACGGAGTCCTGCCGCGGCAGCACTGGGCAACAACTGAATTCGGAGGACATGTATGTAAATTTTAATCTACTGTCAGAATTCCCACAAAAAATGTTACAATCAAGTTATATCTTAGGCAATTTTGTTTGGGATTTTTCATTTATTTTTAATCAACATACCCCTGGATATAATTAACATGCAGGACATAAAAAGAGTGTTGAAAGATTTTGGAAGCAATATCATTTTCTCCAACGGGTTAAGAGATCCATACAGTAGTGGAGGGTGAGTGAATATCCTTCTGAAATTTCATACCCAGTAATTTTTTTAAACCTTGTTACTAACTAAGTTATTTGGGCATGTTGTGAATGGAATTTCAGTGTCTTGTTCAATATATCTGAAAGCATTGTAGCTATCATCACCGAAGAGGGTAAGTTGGTTCAGAATGCTTTTCTTTTTCTCTATTTAAGTAAGAAGAAATAGTTTTATCTTATAAGGATTGAATGTCACACAGGAACACATTGTAAAGACGTCTTCAATCCAAGTGCTAGTGACGATCCAGTCTGGCTGAAAGAACAAAGACTAAAAGAGATAATCATCATCCAAAAATGGATTAATGATTACAAAAACTAATTTGAATTGTTCATAAGAGGGAAGTGAACATCTAGACATTCAAAACAGTCTAATTCAATGATAATGTCATTGTATAATTATAGATTGATAAGTAATATATTTTTATGTTAAGTTTTAATTTTTATTTTTATTTTTTATTATTTATTGTATTATATTCACATTCATTTTGATATATTTGTTTATTTGTTTCAATTCGATCAATTTTCTTATCTAGTTCAATTTATGTCACTTGGAATTGAAATTGGTTCAATTTGGAGGTCTACAAAACAAACTCATAATTCAAATGTTCAAATTAAAATTAAAAAAATTTTGTCTCTTTTTATGAGTCATTATATGAAGTGACTTGGTACACATTTATACAACATATTGCTATGTTTTGCTATTTGTAAACATTCAATTTGTCATTCATTTATATTAGAAAATCATATGAGAAACAATAAGAAATCACTAGAAAACACTCTCTTTTGTAAGGAGCAAACTTATAATAAAAATAAGAATCAAAAGATCTTCTCCATTCCTTTGAATGTAAAATTTTAGATTGGAATGGCAATGTGAGAACTTAGAGGCAAGCACAAATAGTATGGTCAGTTGTGTTAAGTACAAAAGATCATCGACCAATTGTTGATAAATATAGGTTCAACTTTGGGTGTAGTGCAAATGGCAAAGAATGTGACACCTTACTAAAATGGAGTGGAAGTAGGCTTGCAATCAACCATGCCAAATATCTGAACTAAATCAAAACCATAGTAAAATTCTAAATCCCTTTAAAAAAATGAACCTATGAACTAAAGAAGAAATGAAAAATCCCAAGATTCCTCATATCAAATTGCTCCATCAATACTTTTTTAACACCCAAAATCATGGAGGTTGACTACCTATGAGAATCAATTTATTCACATTCACAATAAGTATCAAAATATCCTCTATAGATCTCATAATATAAAATTTTAGACTGGAATGATAATGTAAGAATCTAAAGGCAAGCACAAGTGGCATGATCAACTGTGTTAAGTGTTAGCATAAATATTACATTGTTAGATTGTGTTATGTAGAGGTTTAGTTACAGTTACGACACAGTTACAAAATTATAGTTATTCCTCAATTGTAATCCTTCATGTATAAATCTACTCCTACATTTCAATAATATCAATTGACTATTCACCTTCATATGGTATCGAAAGGAAAAACTAGATCAAGTGTGAAAAGGAGGAATAAAACGGCTTAGGTAATGCAAAGTTTTTATAGCGTAAAAGGTTTTTTTTTCATTTTGGCTTAATAATAATATTAGTGGTGAATATTCTAGCATGATGCATACGTGAAATGGTAAAATTTGTGGAAAATTAAGTGAAAGATTTAATTTGATTATTTTGTTTGGGGTTTGTATGCATTGGTGTGATAATGAAATCTATAGATTTGTTGTTTTGGAATTTTGTTTTAAAAAGAGAGAAAAGGTATAAGGAAAGATATTTATATTTTGCACCTCACATTGGAAGACTTACTTAGTTTTGTATACATATGGGAAAATTCGATAAAATTGATATAATTTTGCTAAAAAATTTAAATAAAGATGTCAATGTTATCGATATTATTGTTTTTTATTAAGGGTAAAAAATAGGTTTTAATGGGACCTTGAAACCCAGTACAAGCGGTTTTGATGGGATCCACAACCCAATTCAAAGAGGGCAAGCTACTAATAGAAAATAATCGGCAGCCAAACATCAACAACCATTAAAGATCAGTAATACAACTCAGGCTACAAACAACAAGAACAAGAAAGGGCCTGAAACCCTTTTACAACCTGGTTTTAACTGGGACCAAAAACCCTTTAAACAAGCTTTGAAGGGGCCCCAAAACCCATGATAATTTGCTTGATGGTGTCGGACACCATCAAACCCCTAAGCAAAATCACCACCAGCTCCAACAACCCCACCTCAATAGGGGAGTTAGAAAGCACAATAGACCATTGACGACAATGCCACCAATCGAACCAGGGAACCATCTCCAAATCCACCTCAAGAGGAAGGAGCTCCCCTCTAAAGGAGAGAGTGTCATGACCAACAAGTCCACAACTTCCTGAAAACTCTAGTACCCTCAATCTCCACTTTCATAGGAGAAGCGTCCAACTCAACAAGAACATCAACTAAGGAAGCCAAAGAAAATCACCTCCCAACTCCACCTCCATATGGTCTAAGTAGAAGGCCAGCGCAACAACAAAACAAGCAGCCATACCACCCTTCGACAACACCTAGTAAGAGACCAACACCCACACACAGCAAGCCACAAAAATAAACCTCTGAGCCAAAAACTTGAACATTTGAGGGGGCTTAGCACGTTGGGATATAGAGCCACCCAGCCAGTAGCAAGAAAGAAGAAGAAATCTCTAGCAGTAGAGAAAACCACTCTGCTTCAGCACAAAGGCAACAAACACCATCTCCATGAATAATGGGCCTTAAAAAAGGTCTTTGGAAACCTACCAGCCGAGAAAACAAAAATAGAGGAAAAAACCTCCAAAATAAACACACACCCCTTATAGTTAGAGAGCAAAATATAGCACTTGAGAGCTTGGGTACCACACAACCCAAACTCTAAGGGAATAACCATTCCCCTCCAAACAAGCACTACTAGTAGAATGCAAGACTGCCTCCAAACCAAAGACCAACCCCCACAGCAAAGTCCAGTATATTCTAACCACCATCAAAGATATAACCCTCAATGACCAAAAAGGGTTAAAACCATCTTCCAAAACCACCCAAAGAACAAGAATCCCAATAGGGACTGCATAAATAGCATAGAGGGCAAGGAAAACAACGGCCTCCCAAGAGAAGAAGCACCCCTACAGACACCCACTCACATTGTGCTCGTTGCTCCTAGCACTATAGATTTTGAACTGCAAACTCTCGCCCACATTGCCTGCCTCACTCCCATTGCTCCCCAGGAAAGTTAAAACAGTCTATTATTACTATTACTTTCAATTATATCAATTTGAAGAATATTCTATGAATCTATATATATCATTGTTGTGAATAATATTGATATTATTATTTTGATTATAAGGGAAAAATAGGTTTTGAAGGGACCTGAAACCCTTTACAACAAAAGATACAAAATGCTACAAGAAAGGATATTCAAAAGGTCACCGACAACAACCCAATAGCCAAAAAACACAACTGAGCAGGTGCTACACTAAAAGTAAGACAAACAACTACCAATAACACCCAACAGCCAAAAGATAGCAAAAAAACCTAAAAGAAACCTACACCCAGTAGGAAACAGAAAGCAACAAAGAAAAAGACTAGGCACTAGTTCAAGCCACTCAAAGTGTTGGCCACCTCAATTTGCTAGTTCCTATGCCTTTTGACCATATCCAGCAGATCCTTCTTCTCAACATCAAATATTTTCTTCCAATTAGTTGAACCTCTACCAGCAGGACCTTTGTCATCATCCTTAGCAACTTTTTTACCCTTTCCCTCAGTCGCATGCTCTTTCTCCATTAGCTCAAAGAAATAAACCTAATCCTCCCTGAGCTCACTTATTTTTCTGAAAAGGACTTCTAAGGAGTTTGCATTGTTCTTCACAGATATATGGCACACCTACATTAATTTTTTGATATCCACATTAATACCTAAAACCTTGGCTTCTAGAACTATCAATCTTTCATCACAAAGAGACTTGAATTCATGATAGGAACCTTTAAGGTCCACCATTTTGTCTATAAGAATGTTCGGCACCAAACCCTTCATAAAATTCTTCATATTCTCCTTCAAACCTCTAAATTTAATATTAATCTTATTGAACTCTTGCAAAGTCCATTTGGCTAATTTAAAGGTACCAATGGCCCTAGCTCTAGCCATATCTAGTAAATCATACATGGAGGTAGCATCATCTTCAAGGTAATAAAAGTCATCGAACAGAGGATTTACCTTCAAGGGCTCCTGTTTAGCTTTTTTCTTTTCTACATCCTCCTCTAGACCCCTAATCTCCTTGTCCTACTCCTCCTTGGGAAAGTCCTACATGGGAGAATCCTTAATGGCCACCGTCTTATCACCAGAATCCTTATCCTCACTAGCCACATTGGGGTCCTTAATCAGAACCTCGAAGTCCTTGTTCTTCAAGTTAGCAATACACTTTGACAGCCTTCTTGGTTTGTCAACCAAACCCACAGTATTATCCTATGTCCCCATTTCAAGACCACTACCAACAGCATCTTTACCAACAACCACCTCCACAAATTTGGGAGAAGAATCACCCAACCCCACCTTCGTGTCCTCACTCTCAAAAAGGGCCAATTATTTAGTAGTCTTGTTGCACTTAGCGCCAACCACCTTCTTCTTCTTTGAAGATGTAGTCACAACTACAGGAGAAGCATCCTCCTCCTCTTCATTCCATTCCTCCTCATCTGAAGAAGACTCTGAACTGACGACCCAAACATATCACTTAAATCTTTCTCCTTTCCGTTAATGGCCGGAACAAGGATAAATGTCTTGACATGCTCCATAATTAATAAAATAATCCCTTCATGGAGGATGAGGGCCCTCCTATTCTTCAAATGTGCATACATTGAAACCTCCAAAGATGATAACAAAAAGAAAGGGAATGAAATGAACAAGCCACATGTGTTTGAAATGGTTGAGGAGAGTAAAATGGTGACCAAGAATAGCCCTAAACCTCCCTTCTAGAGTCACATAACTCATCAGCACCTCAACAACACTCACCTAGATTTTCTTGAAGGAAGTTATCTCATATCCCCAACTCTCTATTTTGATTAATTGCTTCCACTCATCATCTTAAAAAAACTAGACCATCGCCTCCTCATTACTCTTTTTATCCTTGAAGAACTTTCGGCCCACAGTCGGCATCCTAGTAACAGTGGCAACTAAATCCTCATTTACCTCCACTTCTAGACCTTTAACCTTGAGCTTATGATTATGCTAAAAAGAAACAAATTGTGTCGAGGCATTAGGGTCGTGCCCATGCAATCTCTCCAAAAATGGAGTAAAATTACCATGGTGCAAAATATTCTAGAGTTTCTTCTTTCTCTGAATGTCTCCACATGAATGTAGCTCGATTCTACTCCTATCACCACCCATGGAAACCAATGCAAGACTCACAAAACCCTTGTAAAAAAAACTCAACTGTAAACTAGAGAGCAACAAGACACCCACAAAGCATGCCAAATGGAGGAAGGTACTAGACCATAAATGCCGCAACACCTCACCCCACTCCATCATTTCTTAATAAACTCCTACCTTTCTTGAGAGGGATCAATCCCTCCTCCCACGAGCGAATTTCATTTAAAATGATAGCCTCATTGGCAAAAAATTTTGCCAATTAGTTTCCTTCTTAGTAAACATGAGAGATACATGTCTCATCACAAGATTGCAACATGATTATCATATCATTAATGAGTTGGTCGACATTCCAACTCAAAGTATGAGTGCCATGTAGATAATTTATTATGTTCATGGAGTCTCCTTCCACCCATAATTTGGAGTATCCTTTGTTGATAGCATATCTAACACTTATGAATGCAGCCTTCACCTCCACACAATGATTGTTCTAAATTCCCAACGGGAGTGACACCGTGCCCAGGAGTCTACCAACATCATTTCTTAACACCCACCCACAACCTATAGGCTCAGGATTCCCCTTCAGTGCCCCATCAAAGTTAACTTTAACCCAACCAAAAGGAGGAGGTTTCCATCTAGTGTTCAATCTAGCAACTAAGCTTGACTTAGGATTCACAATAAGAATTGAAGTAATCTTCCAGTTAGAAGACACCAGAAGCTCATAACCATCAAGGCAAGCAAAAGGGACACACCGAGTAGAATCAAAATGAATCAAAGGAAAATTCTCCAGAATGGCCCAACAGATCTTGATAAAAAGACTATCAACCTTAAGCTTAGACTCCCAAAATATCATGTTATTTATTTATTTCCATAATCCCCAAACAATATGCAGGGCCATAAGATCCCATAGCCACTACAGAAAAGGAGAAGAAGAAGGGAAAGTTCATTGATCAAAAAACTTAGCAAGAGAATCTGAAAAGACCCAACCAGTATCCCAAAGTTTGAGAAATTTATTCCAAAGAGAAAAAATAATAATCACACCCAAGGAGAATATGGAAAGCATTCTCGCCATCAACTTCACAAAGAACACATCTACTAGGAATCGTAAACCCCCTCTTACAAAGGTTATCTTGTGTTAGAACTTTACCTTGCATAAGCAACTAGAAGAAAACATTCACTTTGATTAAGAACATTTTGTTTTCACAGTCCATGATAGTTAGTATGTAGATTTCTGGAAAAAATTGTGTGCAGATTTTTGGATCAACGTTTCGGATCATACTCCATGATCCATCATCAGGATGCCAAGCAGATAGAGAGAGAAGTGAAAAAAGAGCCAGCAGAATTGGGTATAAATTAGAGGGGAGGGAAGGGTTTGGGAAGGTTGAGAAGTACATTGCCCAAGAAGGGAAATAAGATAATTAAGTGAATAAATAGATGAAAAAATAAAAAATAAAAATTTAAAACTAAAAAGGAACGAAAAAATAAAAGAAAAAATAACACCAAGAGACAAAGGACCAAGAGCAAAGAAAGACAGAAAAAGAAACCCACTAGATCAAAAATATGTAGAACATAAGATATATATGTCTATGTAAATAAGAAAATAAAACATCACTCAACACTAAACATTGGAAAAAGTGACAAACCAAGAAAGACAAGAGAGGAGAGGAATTAGCCAAAATAAGTAAGTACACAAATTTTGTCATGTGTATATGTAGATATATGTATGCCACAATTTTGTGCAATGTGGCATACATATATCTACATAAATACAACAATAAATATTAAAGATAAAATTAGAAAAAACAGAGAAGAAAATGAGAAAAAATACAAAATTATCTACTACACAATACATACATACATATGCATGTAATTGTGTATATATATCAACATATACATCTACATGTACATATGTATATATGTGTGTGTGTGTGGGTGTGTACGTATATATATATACGTGTGCGTGTGAAACCCAATTGCTTAGTTGAAATTGTATCATCCAAAACATTTTTATATCAAGTGTGCCTTTGTGCACTAGTATATTGTTGAGAATATAGAAGGAGAGTTATCAGGAAGCCAAGAGGTTGAGGACCTGGGCACCAAATCATCCAGTCAAGAGTGGGGCAATCATGTTAGGAATTGCATGTAGAAAATATCAATTAAATGCAAATAAAGATTAAACAGAGGAAGAGAAAACACAAAAATAATAACAGTGAGACAATTTTTAATGTGGTTCACCCAAACTTGGGCTACATCCACCAATAGAGAGTCCAATATTATTATCCAGTAAATCAAACCGATTAGAACCCGCAATCCTTGCAACTCAATACCACTGCAAAATGCTACAATACAATATCAACGGAAACCCTAACGCTTAGCCTTTTATCAATAGAAACCCTGGGAGCATGCCAGGGGTGTTGCCCCTGGACCCTGTAAGGGGTGCTGCCCCTTGACCCCGTCTTCGGGGTGTTGTCCCCAAACCCCCATTAAATAATTTGGGGGGAAACCACATCGATAAAAGGGAAAAATTTAACTTTCGAGTCTGATTAGCTCCATATACCAAAAAATCATTTATTTGCAATATATGATGATTCATAAATGGTTGCATAGTCATTTGAATGCACCTCTTGTTCTAGTGGTAACTTGGAGGTAAGTTGCTTTGCAAAAGAATATGTAACTCAAATTTCTTTTATGAGTATAGTAAGATGTCAAGTAGCTTATATGTGTTCCCTGAGATGTGCCAATCAAGTAATCTATCTTCCTACTTTTGGTGCTTGGGAAAGTGCATTCCAAAATATTAAAAAAAGTACTAAGTATCTTGTGGATGAGTTGAGATTGAGCATGTTAGCAAGGAAAATCATTGATTAGTTCCTTGTAACATGTTATTGGAGGTTAGTGACAGTGAAGGTTGGAGGAATTTTAATCATCTCAAGTCAGCTTCTCACTTTGAGATGGTGCTTTGCATGAGAATATTTTTTTTCTTTCTTTCTTGTTTTCCTTATTGATGTTGATGGATTTCAATACTACATATATTGTGAAGTTTTATTTTTGGAGACAGGTAATGGATTTGGTGTTGAACTCTTTATAGATTATTTTCAAGCAAGTTTATGAGACTGTGATCGATAATTATACTCTTATGAGGGTCAAGAGATAACTTGATGGAACCATATGAACTTGTAGAGCTCAATATGGATTGTTGTCAAATAATTTAGGAATCAGTGATTCGTGAGTTCAAGAAAATGGTAGTCCAAGAACTTGAGAATTCAGGTTGAAGCTACAACCTTCTAAGGGTCATGGGGTAGCTTGATGGAGTTCCACATAATTGAGGATTTTTTATGCGGCATCAAAATTGTCACCGTTGAAAATTTCACACTACCTTGACACCCTATTTTGCTTATACTTTAATTATAATAATAATTTACCAATTTTGGGGTCAAATTAATGAAGACATTTAAATTCTTTTCATCCTTATAAATTCAATCCAAAAAGCATTGGTCAAGGGTGTAGGGAACACTAGACCAAAAAAATTGAATGTTTGAAATATTGATTGGCGAGGGTTTATGATTTGAAAATGACCCCAAGTCGACCCCTACCCAAAAGGATTAATTAAAATGCATATATAAACATGTTTTCCTCTCATTTTGAACACTGAGGAGGTAATTTATGAATGGGAGATCAATTGGAAGGAAATTATGGAGAAGTATTAAGTTACCCTCTACATGCTAGCTTCAGTAATCTATAGTTTATGTGAGCTAACCTTTTGTAGGTTTATCAAGCATTCAAGGCATCCATCAATCTTGACTTGTTTGTGGCATCTCTTCTTCAAGGTTTTACACATCAAGATAACATCATCATTTATTATAATTTATCAATTTTAGTCAATTATTGTTGTTTTGGCATCTACCAATCCCTAGGGCATGCCCTCTTGATCATCATCAATCACTGTACGTTGAGGTAGAAATACCAACATGGAGTTTGACTTAGTAAAACACCTATACAACACCACCCTTTCCCCCATTTTCGTGTGTAGATTAGATCCAGGAGTTTCAACAAAAGACAGTTTGGGAAAACACAAAGAAGACAATGATTGACATCTCAATTTTTTTAGATTTGAAGAAGGAGAAACTCAATCTAGGGCACCACATGTCCTAGACCAACCAATTTTGGCTCAGATTTCAATCATAGGTTCCTCTTTATCTATAATTCCAAAAAATGCACCCCATGCAATTTTGCATTCCATTAAACCCCTCTTAGCCTAATAAAAGACAATAATGCAATTCCCCCTTTCGCATGCCTTTAATTTCATCCTTAAACCCTTTATTTTTTATCTTCAAGTGAATTTTTGTTAGGGACACTAGCATGTCACATAGACATCTACACACTGCACAAACATCACAAAAATATTCCTGATTTTATGGTCATTGGGACGTTGCACTTTTCCCTGCCCATGAAGTGTAATGCCTCTTTAGTGGCAAATGCACCCAAAAACCTCTTTTTGCATATCTTTCCTTCATTCAAACTCACACTCTCTCATTCTACACTTCCTTTATTGCATGCTCTCATTATAGCTCTCACTTTTTCACTCTTATTTCTCTTTTACACCATTATTATTCCAAGTTCTTGGTTTATGTAGTGTAGGGAAAAGTATCCCCTTTTCACACTTATTTGGGAATAATTGATATCAAAATGAATTTAATTATGCCTTAATTTAGTGAACATTGTAACATGTATTTTACATATTCACATTAAGTTTAGGGCCCTATTAATTAAAATGGACTTAATTGTGCCTTATTTATGGTGTTGTAAAGTGTACCTTTACTCATCTAGGGATTTATTAATTAATTGAGGTTAATTTTTCTTAATTAGTCTCTATAATTCAAATCCAAGCCTAATTAGTTGCTTTTTTTGAAGGGTAAAACCTGACATTCATTAATACCATAACACTTTACCTTGAAAAATGTGTGTCCTAGGTAAGTGACCTAGGACTCAATTCGCCCAAGGAAAAATTGGTCCTCACTTAGACCTAGGACCCTAATTTAAATTATGTTTTTGGTGGTATTTTAACATTTTCAAATCCATAATTCAATGTTGGCTTGTGAAATTTGAATTTTGGGAAATTAAGGTTGCATACCTATAAATATAAGGTTATTTCAATATGTTTCACCTAGATTTTCAAGTATTAAATTACAAGAGCCCAATTTTATGATCAAGAGTGATTTTAAGAGCATTCAAGAGAGGATTTCATCATCATTTGTTGTGGAAATCAAGATCCAAGCATTATGTCAAAGTTATGTGGATTCATACATGTTTTTGGAGCTAATATGTTGATGTAAGTTTCATGATTCAATCAAGCATTGAAAGCATCATTTCAATAAAAGATTCAAAGTCAAGATCTACATCCATTGAAGCCATTTCATGCAAGTTGCAAACCTCCATTATTAAAGTTTCATCTAAAGGTTTGGTGAGTTGTGGCATTTCTTGTTCATTCATCATTTCCTTCATGCTATTTGATTTCATTACAAAGTTTAAATACTCAAACGAGGTTTGACCAAGGCAAACCCCCCATCACCAAAAACAACATTTTTCTCCTCTTGTGTTTGTGTTTGTAGGTTTTAGTTGCAGATCTATTGAAGAACAAAAATTGCAAAGTTGCCAAAGTTGCATTTGTTGTCACCATTCTTAAAAAATCATAGAAATTGGCCTATAGAATTATTTCTAGATTTTTGACTGTGAGAAGAATCTAGGAGTACAAACATAGGAGAACAAAACCTAGAAATAGATTTTCAGGGGCCCTAGCCAGGACCCATTCACCATAGGGGGAATGAGTCCTCAGTTAGCCTTAAAAAAGCACTTTCTACAAAAGGTACACAGCATTTATCCCTTCCAACTTCTCCCTTAAGTCTATAGGTTCCATCAGTTTTATGTTTAAGCTTCTAAATGCACTTTATAGATCACAATTTGGACTTTATTTGATATTTTTAATCTTTCTCCCCAAAGTGTTATTTGACTCATACCCCCATCCTAGCATAAAAGGGAAATTTGCAGATTCACACCTTGATTTCACTCACCTCTTGTTTGTTAGTCATTTCATATTGTGGATCTCATTTCTTAATGAAATTAGAGAAGTAGGAACCATTTTCCCTCTTTGGATCCACTTTTCCATTTTAAGAAATTCACCTATCCTATTTTTCTATGTATCATTTTGGTGAACCTAACCTTGTACAACAACATTCTAAAAATTTGAGTCCTTTTAATCCTAGATCTAAGTTTTGCAATAGATTGTATTAGGTTTTCATTAGTTTCATTATATTTAGGGTTCTTTAAATCTTGCATTTGTTTGCATTGCATATCTAGGGGTTTAAATTTGCATTTTTGCAATGTTTAAATCTAAAAATTCAAAAATTTGTATGCATATTACATTAATTTTACATAGTGTTTGCATGTTAGTGTACCTTTCATCATTCACATTTAAAAATTGAAACAAAATTGCATTTCAAAAAGTGTCATATAGTTCATCATTTGTCATTAATTTTACTTGCATTAGGTCATCAAATTTTTGAAAATTCTATTATAGAAATACCATTCTGAGACTTGAAACAGAGAACACATCTAAGCACTCAGAAAATACATTTTTTTGTATAGGAGTGAATTTGCACCCCTTGTGTAAATTCCCCTTTTGCATACCCTCACCTTATAAAATCAAAACTAGAGGCGAAATTCCACATCACCCACCTACCTTCCAACCACTTGGCATTTGTCCTGTGTGTCAGTGAGAGAATATTTGTTGGGGATGCAAGTGCAGTGCACAGATGTCTGCATGGCGCATTGTCATCCTTGATAGATTCTCGTGTCTGAAATTGGTAGAGATGTTAGACTCCTCATTGGGGATGAATTGTGATGTCCTTCTGTCAACCAATAGACCCAAAAATGGCTTATCACTTCTCATCCCGCCTTCAAAAGAACAATCTTCACTATCACTTCATCTCTCTGCACACTTCTTGATCTTCCACATTCTCTTGAGCACTCCATTGGAGATTCAAGTAGCTTTCACATCTCCATTGAACATCGCAACAGCTGGTTACTCCATTCACTCTATTTTGTATGTGTGAGGCTACCATAGAAGTTGTGAGCTTGGAGTCTTGTGAGACCTCCCTTTATCACCATTGTTGTTGTGGTGACTTTTCCAAGTTTTTTGTTTGCATTCTCCCTTCATTGGCCTTGAGAGCCTTTGGGTGAAGATGGTAATGCTTCACTCTCCCTTTTATGGTTTGATATCTCGTAGCATAGTACTATTTTGTAGTGTTCAACAATCTCTCTTGCTCTTCTATTTTCTTAATCATACTTTCTACTTCATTGCTTTTCCGGTTGTCCATGGAGGTGGAGACACCAAAGCAGGGGTCTGACTGTGGCAAGCCCCTATACAACCCCAGCAATTTTCCCCTTCTTACTTGTGTGTGTAGGAGTTTAGGTGAACTCCTCAAACCCCGAAAAATCACCTGCAAGACAAAAACTTCCACAAGAGAGAAATGGCAAAAAAATCATGCTATGATTAAGATGCAAGGATGTCAAATTGATTATGACATGACATGATTACAAATGTACAAAATGCCTGAATAAATAGGCATGAAGGAAAACCTAAGATACATGAGATGTTGCCATGTGTCTTGATCTAACAACATGTGACAACATGTGAACCCTATCTAGATGATCATTAAATGTTGAGATAAGTTCTAGAAGGACAACTCATCTTCTAGAAGGAATCTTATCCCACCAAACAAGGAAGGGAATATAATCCCATTTATTAAATGATTGCAACCTAGGACTAAATGATTTATGACCTAAGTTAACTTATGCTAGTGTAATAATTAATTAATTAATTACACCAACACCCCCCATAAGTGCAACTTAGGGAGGAAAATGCAATGATTATGCAAGATGATGATGGGTCCTGGCTACGAGGCCATGTTAGGTACCCATGTACATGAAGATGCAGAAAATATCCCACAACCGGAGAAAAGGGGAAAACCCAATGAGAAGAAAACCCCTCTCCAAAAAGGAGAAGAAAAAGAAAAAATGTGAGATAGGATGGGAAGGATGGAGGACTCCCAAATACCCCCCAAGTACACCATCTGTCACATGGATACAATATATTAGCCCCCCATAGGGAGGAGATAGAAATGCTTCCCATTCCGGATAAGAATTGAAGGAAGGATGTATGCTGATGATGATGTCTTTGAACTATGCTCAAATGTCTCCTTGCCTGAAGATGAGGATGCCACAATCAATGGTGACAAACCAGGATGATGCGGAAACTGATGTTGAACAATATCCAAAGACAAAGATATAAATGCCTAATTTTTTTAAAACAAAAAATGGCCTGCTTATAAAAAAAAATTCTCAGAGGACAACTAACCGGGATGATTTTTTACTACAAATTGTATGGATAGTACGATTGATTTTGTAAACCCTAAAAATACCTCTGAAGCTCCCAGGTTGATGTATCTGATTTTGATGAATGGGCAGGTGATCCTATGGTTTCGAGGCCTTCTAAAGACAATGGCGAGCTCGAATCTGACTCAATCTGCTTCAGAAATTAGCTTGGTCCCTGGGTGGAAACAAGTAGCCTACAATGGAAACCTTCAGCCTGCAAGAATCTCGCACACCAACTTTCTTGATCGAGGGTTGATGTTTCACTAGATAAGCTCTAATTATGGATGCACAGTCCTTGAAGCTACAGTCTTCAATGGAGGACCTTTGAGCCAGGAAAGATGATCAACCATAAAGAAAGTGTTGCAACAATAGAATGTTGATTAAAGATTCTATTGATAATATATTGATATTGGATATGATGGAGACTTGATAGCCCCCCCTGAATGAAGTGTCCTCAAAACCACTGAAAGAAATATGAAGCAAATCCAATGGTAGATGTTGAAGAAACCTCAAATCCTGAATGGAATGACAGAGAAGAAGTCTTAGATATGAAATCTCTAAATAGAGGAGTGATACCCCCTCAAGAATGTTCTCCAAACCTGTAGAAGGAGCCAAGTCAATGATGCCTAAAATAAAGCCATCCTGTGATGTCAAGTCTGAAAAACAAAATGTGTCCTGATGAATGATGATGGTGGAAGCCTCAATCAATGACTCTGGACAAGGAATCACTGAATGTGAAGGGATACCAACTGTGTCTGATGAAGAAGAAGCATTGAAAGGAACCTTGTCAACCTCTTCAGAAAGATCAAGGCAATCAACCTCCTACACAACAATATCATTATAGAGAACTTGATCTGAAGCATGAATACCTTCACTCAGATGAGGAACTATACCAAAAAGATGAGGCAATAAATGGTGGCAGATCATATCTCGCCATTGTTGATAGTTACCCTTGTGCAACATAACCAAAGAAGGAGTATATGCAAGCCCCATAATAAAATTTCTTCAAAAAATACAAAGAAACTGACCTTTAACAACAAATAGAAGCTTCCAAATATGATATGCAACTGAAGTGATGCTACCTAGATCAAAAAAAAAAAATTGAAGCTTCAAGATGTCCAAATTATTAAACAAATGCACCAAACTGAAAAAATCAATGCAAAAGTACCTGGAGCTAAAACTGATCAAGGGATCTAGACTGATGAAAAAAGCTCTAAAATATCTCCTGAATGCCACTAGAATTTCTAGATTTCGACAATCTAATGCCAAGATATTGGTCGTTAAGTCCAAAGTGGAGGATTGACTTCAGCTGACTGTAGAATTTTCTGTGAGAAAAATTTCACAGAATAGATGCCACCATTGGAAAGTAGACAAAATTATCTTTCCAACGGTATTTTGATTGTCAATTTTCAATACCATGGCCAAAAATTATGATTTTTTCAAAAAAAACTGAATTAAGCCTGCAAGAAATGGGTTTTCTAGCAAAAAAAATTATTTTGATTTGATTTCTAAAAAATCTGTACAGAATGAGTGGACAAAAATAGAAACTCAGAAATATTTTGAAGCTAAGAAGAAAACCCAAAAATATTTTTTTGATCCAGCAAGCAGAAAATGAAAAAATATTTTTTTAAAACCTTTAGCCGGAGAAAAATGACGCGCGCCAATTTTTGTTTAGTGATTTTCTCTAGATCCGTACAAGATATCAAAAATCTAAAAGATACCCAGTTCAGATTTTGACCCCGTCTACAAAACCCAAAAATCATTTTTCCTGGAACTAAGTGGAAGCTAGATTTCTGAAGCAAAAATAAAATAAAAAATGACTTTAAAAAAGTTGCTTGCATCTAGCAAGATTTTCATGCCAAAAAATAATCTCTGATAATTGGGAAGAAGTCTGCAGCACTGAAGCTTTGATACCATGTAGGAGTTTAGGTGAACTCCTCAAACCCCCCAGAATCACCTGCAAGACAAAAACTTCCACAAGAGAGAAATGGCAAAAAAATCATGCTATGATTAAGATGCAAGGATGTCAAATTGATTATGACATGACATGATTACAAATGTACAAAATGCCTGAATAAATAGGCATGAAGGAAAACCTAAGATACATGAGATGTTGCCATGTGTCTTGATCTAACAACATGTGTCAACATGTGAACCCTATCTAGATGATCATTAAATGTTGAGATAAGTTCTAGAAGGACAACTCATCTTCTAGAAGGAATCTTATCCCACCAAACAAGGAAGGGAATATAATCCCATTTATTAAATGATTGCAACCTAGGACTAAATGATTTATGACCTAAGTTAACTTATGCTAGTGTAATAATTAATTAATTAATTACACCAACAGTGTGTAGGTGAACATGTGCATGGATCTAGCTAACCAATTAGTGCTTTTGTGAGATAATATTCATCACCCTAGCTTTTACTTACTTGCTCTATCATCTTCGCCTTTACTTTTTATATCTTATCTTTCTGTCCTTTTCATCATGATCAACTAGCTATACTGTTATGTAGGTTTTTGGGCTTTACTGTGCTTCTTGTTTTTTGGTCGTACAGACACCAATGCCCCAGAGAGATGCCAACGAGCTAGTGACCTAGAGCCTCAGTGTGATTGGTCCCTCTCTCTTACATTTTTGGTGAACCCAACGTGAACCATTTTGGTTCCATTTAGTAATGTTGAAGAGTCCTTTCCTTATGTCCTAGGAGAATTTTAGGTGTGAGTGTAGTGAGGCATTTCACCTTACAACTGAACTTATGACCCTAGTAGGCGTAGTTGGAAGGTTTCATAAGCGTTATGGAACAAAGCCTTAGTTGGGTCACTATCCAATTGCAAACCTTTGGGGGGTTTTGTGAGAGTATTGTTTAGTGTACATGATGGATTCCTTCTTGCATCTGCCTATCCCCTCTGTGCAGCCTGTGAGTAGTGGTCTAGGTATAACCTTCACCTCACAGGACATGCCGATGGGTTTTAATAGAGAACCATCTCCTCTTTACATCCCTGCATGAATCAACAGAAACACTGTAGCGGGTGTTCTTATTGACCCGATGTGTCAAGCGAATATATAACTGAGGAGATTATGTTAATTAACTTTCTTCATAAAGATGGGTATGACGTACCTATAAGCACTATCCGTACATATAACGGACTTTTTTCCTCCCCTTAGTAGCATCGTTTTGTCATTCCTTGTTGGACCTAAGTTTGCAAACATGTTGTTTGACATAATCTCAAGGTCTGAACTCTTTAGAGTGAAGCTAGGTATCCCCTAGTTAGTAGCTATGAACACAGTTCCCTCGGTTGTGCATAAATGTCTGAAGTTTATTCATGAGGTTTCGATGCATGTAATCCATGACATTGGCTATAAATCGCCAATTGCATGTGGCAGCTATTCTTTAGACCATTTTTGGCCTCCACCCTTTGGTTTACTCCCACCTAGGAAAGACCTCTTGTACCAAACCTATGAGAAGTACAAGAAAGGGCGCTTAACGCCTAGAGTGAGATACCCTCCATCACCCTATGTTGTTTCCCATAGGGCATGTTTAAAATCTGATAGTGATGCCACCATGGCATATAGAAGGGAAGAAGAGAAGTGCTTCCAGAGTTCCTCTTCCTCCTCTTCCACTGTCCAACCTAATGCTTCCTCTCGCCCTGCTGTGGCATCATCGGATTCTACTTTGTGTTTGTGGGAGAACCAAGGAAAACTCTAGTGGTGAATCTTTGCCAATTGGAAAATAATTAAAATCAAGACCTCTAGAAATGGCGAATAGTACAAGCTAAAAAGGATGCAGAATCGCCAAGTTTTTACAAAAAAATAATTTTATCTCGATTAATTCGCCTATGCATTATTCTTTAAACAATGTGTCATTGGAACTGATTCGCCAGTAGTTTATACTCTAATTAAAAATATTAATTACATTCTCCTGTAATATTATATTCCTACCATTAATTTTGGGGCAATATTTCCACTAATAATAAATTACCATTTCATTTTAGTGATATTTTAGCCTTAAATAGGGCTTTTATTTATTGCCACTGATTAGCTTTTTAATCGGATGGTTGTAGGTTGATTTCGTGAGTTTATATGCATGTGCATTTTAAAAGGCTTGTTGAGGCCCAAAATTTGTTTTGAGCCATAGGATTAGATTTAATCATGTGGCCCAAAACAAATTTGAGGCCTCAACAAGCCTTTTAAAAGGCACATGCATATAAACTCATGGAATCAATCTGCAGCCATCTGAGTAAAAAGCTAATCGATGGTCATAATTTCACTTTTCATATAGTCTTTTTTTTTACGTGAGAATTTTAAAAAATGCTTAATCTGTGTGTGCTCCAATGCATTTTCAATAGTGAATTTATGCTTGGTGGAAAAGGGGCTCTACCCCTCGACCCTGCCTATGTCACAACAGGATCGTGCCAGGGCCACTATCCCTGGACCCCGCGAGGGGGCGTTGCCCCCTTGACCCTCGCAAGGGGCGCTACCCCTTGACCCCGCTGGTGGCTACCGCCCCCAGGCCCCTACTTCAATATTACAAAAGACAAAAAAAATATGGGGGAATTACACCAACCAACTATGCAATTTTTTAAAGGAGAGATTCACCATTGTAATTTATCTTTTTAGTGATTATTTGCTAGGATTCGTGATTGTGATTTTTTTTTTCCAATTATTCATTAAGATTCGCCAAGATTTTACAATTTTTTTAATAATGTGCTATAGATTCGCCAGGAAAATTAATTTTTTTTTTCAAATAAAAGGAAATATTCGCCAGGATTTTACACCTTCACTAAAGGGGGGTTTCTTAAAGTTATCCTTGGGGAGAATCCTATGGTTCTCGCTTAGTGAAAGACCAAGCATCCTTCATTTGAACTTCTTGTTCTTCCCACAGAGCCTAGGCTCGTTCAATATGGTAGAAGAAAGGGTCCTCATGAGGAATCCTTTGTCTCAGCATCTATGGCCTCCAACCACTCTTGCTCCTAAAGCAGTGAATGGGAAGAGGCTCACTGTTGAGGCGTTAGAGCTAACTCCCCTCGTTGTTTCTCAACCTATTCCTCTTGCAACTATTCAAGATTCTATCCCTTCATTGAAGACGGTTGTGATGGACACTCCTATGGCTGAGCAAGATCCTTCTATCCCTTCCTAGCATCCGTCCTCTAGCTCAAAGATTCATAGAAACTACCTTGCATGTGAATGCAAGCATTACTGAAAGGCTTTGGTGGCTAAGCAGGCCACTTTGCAGAGAAAGGAAGAGGAGTTGACCACCCATGTTTCAAGGCCTCCTGATGCATCGTCCTCTCTCCTCCCCTATTCTTTCATTCAATTGAATTCTATTATGCTATCAACTCACCATGTGAGTGTGAGTGTGCCTGATCCTAAAAATGTGTAGGTGTTTATCACTCCTTCGATCGAGATGCCTCTTTTGATGTACCACCCAGAAATCTTGGCATTCTCTAAACTTGTGGACATGTCAAATACCTCAGTGATGTCCATCACAATTTTCTCCTCCTCTTCCATGCCTCTCACCTCGTCTATGGGAGTTCACATCCTCTAACAAAGTAGAAAGTGGAGGTTGGCCCTTCTAGCAATGGAGGGTGTAAGAGTAGCCCACCTTCTTCAAAAGGTGGTCCTGCACTAGCTTGTTCCATCCTAATGATGGAGCAAGTTCTGACTTCCCCTAATTTTGTCACTGCTCCTGCATCACTCAGTGAACCAAGTGTGAATCTCAGGCATTTTCCTCCTTGTCCAATGAGGTACCACATGGTACTTCCATACTATGCATGTTCAACTCTTTGGACAAGGTCCCATCCTTGACAGGGATCTTCACGAAATCACTGACCATATCTCCATAAGAGCCTAGTGGAGAAAACCCTGTGAGGCCTTCTTCCTTAGCCCTTATTGCTGGAGGGTCAGAAGTGCCTCCCCTTAATATTCCACCACTACAGGCTCATCTGCCTTCCCCTTATAACAATCTAGATTTAGAAGTGGATGACCTCTTGCACGATGAGTGTTAGGGGGATGCCTCTTCTTTACCTTTAGATTAGGTGTTTGTTTGTTGTGATGTATTCCCCTATGCTTGGATTATGTGTTCCTAGATGACCCAAGTTGTCACCCTTGTAGGTACTTGGATACAGGAGTGATTATGTTTTGTAAACTTCCTCTATTATGTGTTTTGATTTTTAGTAAATTGGGGACATTTAGGCTTCCCTTCCATGTTGACCCATTTTATTTTATTTTTGTCTTCTTGTGCATTCTTCATATGGTCTGATATAGTAGCGGGTTGATGACAGTTCATCTATATACTATTATTATACTTACATATATTTATGAGCATCTCTGACCCTAAAATATCATATCGCCCCTATGTCATCTATTTGTGGTATCAATGTTTCTCTTCACACTTTTCTTCCTCTTTTATTTGCTTGAGTTGTGATGTTGTGGTGCCTATGTGATTGTCCCTCGTATGTGCAACAAAATCACCATGGTGACATCTCGTTATATCCCATGGGCCAGAACATCACTTTTACATTCTCACTTTTCTCTCCTTAGGTTGTTGTGTACCTTTGCATTTAGCATCCACCACCCCAAGAAGGCTACCATATCAGCCTCGATTTTCAAAAAACACATTCATTTCCAACTAATCTTTTCTCAAGAATCTTTGGAAAACCTTTTTCATAGATCGTATTCTCAACTTGGACCCCTAGCGGACATGCTTCCTTTGTCATGGGTTTGTAAAGAAAGAACTTGAAGAACTTTCTTCCGAGGAGCGAACAAATTTTCCTAGTGGAGAAGCCTTGACCTTCCCCTCATGATGGGTCATTTTCTTCCTTTCGAATTCCTTGATGAAGTGAACATCTTTTGAAAGGATTCCTTGATTTTGAATCGATTTGCGAAAAGACATGCTATCTCACTTTCAAACTTGACACATCCCTTGAGTGGACCCCTCTTCTTTTGAAGGGTTCTTGACAGACCCCTTTGAAAGAATTTCAATTTGTTGATTGTCTGCATGACTGTATGTTTGTTTACTTGTGTGGCTAATTTTATTTTTTTGGCATGTTTTATTTGCAAATTAACATGTTGCTTTGCAGGTGCACCTATGAAGCCACTTTCTAGTTTGACTATGTGGAATCCCCTTTCATTTGGCTTCCTTCATGAGAGAGTACATGGGGGAATGCCTTCTTTCAGGTATGTGGGCCTGTGAGGTGCATACATCTCACAGGATTTTCCCATCATTGGTTTGAGGGACTTTGGTGTACTTTGTGCAACTTCATAGTTTTGTGGGGCTATGGAGTCCTTTTGTTTGAAACTTCTCAAGAGAGAGTACTTGTGGAATCCTTTTTCTGCCCTACACTTTTGAATTCATTAGATTGTGGTCTTCTTCCTCAACGGTTCGGGTATACATCTCTAACTATTTGATCTACTTTACGGAACACTCATCGATACTCATGCTCACTAAAGTGGGGGAAAAATGTATAGGAGTGAATTTGCACCCCTTATGTAAATTTCCCTTTTGCATACCCTCACCTTAGAAAATCAAACTCAAAGGAAATTCCACATCACCCACCTTCCTTCCATCCACTTGGTGTTTTTCCTATGTGTTGGTGAGATAATATTTGTCAGGGACTCAAGCGTAATGCATGGATATCTACGCAGTGCACTATTGTCCCTAACAGATTCCTGTGTCTAAAGTTGGAAGAGACATTACACTCCTCATTGGGGATGAATTGTAATTTCCTATTGACCAACTAACTCGAAAACAGCTTATTCCTTCTCATCCCACCTTCAAAAGAACAATCTTCACTATCACTTCATCTCTTTCCACACTTCTTGATCTTCCAAATTCTCTTGAGCACTCCATTGGTGATTCAAGTAGCTTTCATAGCTCCATTGAGCATTGCAATAGTTGGTTAATCCATTCACTCCATTTTGTACATGTGAGGCTACCATAGAAGTTGTGATCTTGGAGTCTTGTGAGAGCTTCCTTCATCACCACTGTGGCTATGGTGACTTTTCCAAGTTCTTTGCTTGCATTCTCCCTTCATTGGCCTTGAGAACCTTTGGGTGGAGGTGGTAACACTTCAGTCTCCCTTTTGTGGTTTGATAGAGTAGCATAGTATTGTTTTGTAGTGTTTAACAGTCTCTCTTGCTCTTCTATTTTCTTTATCATACTTTCTACTCTGTTGTTTTTCTAGTTGTCCATGGATGGAAACACCAAAGCGAGGGTCTGACTGAGGTAGGCCACTTATCAAACTTATTAAATGCTTCAAAATGTAAAAAATTTTCTAACAATTCTGATGATTTGTTTCTACTAAAATGATTTTGGAATGATTTTAAAAATGACTATACTAAATGCATGTTTAGAGCTAGATGCATAAAATAGAAATTCTTGAAACTTTCTAGACTGGTACTATAAGTTATGAGCAGGCCTAGGAAGTGAAAAAAACCACAAAAAATCTCAAAAATTTTGGTTTTTTGTAGGCCTCCAAGGACTCCTTCACCCAGGGGCGAATGGGTCCTAGTATATATAGGGTTATTTAAAATTGAAAATGTAAGAGAGGGGGACCAACCACACCAAGGCTCCAAGTCATGAAGAGCCGAGAGTGGAGGGCTGCCCTAGCTTACCTCACTCTAAAGGGGGTTTTGGGGTGAGGATCAAGAATAAAGAGCACTATGAAGAACTTGTATCACTCTATAGAACTGGAATTCTATTTGGGGCTAGACAAGCCAATTTCTAGAGTTTGAACTGTACCTCAAACAACTCTTTGTCTAAGGATAATAGTATGCGTTTGGGATGACAGTGTGGCACGTTGGAGTCTCTCTGGCATATTGGCACTCGTACAGTCAAAAAATGAGAAGCATAGTAAAGAAAATCTCAAAAACCTACTTAATAGTCTAGCTAGTTGACCTTGATGAAAAGAATAGAAAGATAAGATATGAAAAGTAAAGACGGAGATACTTATTACCTATTAAATTCATTATTCAATCATAAAATTTAACTACTAGATCTATTTTTAGTACACGATTGATATCATCCCTAAACATCTCTAAAATGAAAATAATATTATATTTTCATAAATAAATAGTGTAAACTCATGTCAATTCTTAAACCATGGAGTGTATTCATAACTAACTATTTCATTTTACTCTTAAGGTATCAAAATATACATATCGTTAGAGTCTCAAGTATATACGTGTCTTTATTTGTAACATTTATCAAGACATAAATCACATGAAAATTGAAAGGATTCTTAATCATCTTGTTTTATCAAAGATACAAAGTAAATAGCCCCTATGGGATCCACTATTAGTATATTTAACTTTTACATAAAAAAGTTCTAACATAAAACTCATCAATTGTAGGAGAATGAATTAATCCAAAATTATGAATTTAATAAATGTTAAACTATGGGATTTAACTCCCATAAAACTGAACCTGAAATGGGAGTTAAAGGACCTTAACCAACTAGCCCATTTATTTACTAGAATAGAGCTTTAAATAAATATCTAATCGATAGCTAAAAAATATACTACTAATGACTATCAAATCATTTTCTATAATATGTAGTACAAATTGGATGATAATATAGTAGCTAAGAAAAACTAATGGATACTCCAAAATGATGACCATGCAATATTAAAATATGTCTAAGCAATAACCATCTATTATATTTCTTGTAGCAATGAAAAGTAATAAACCAAACATCAATGTTCATGATTGAAACAAAATGCATGAAAATTAAAATCAATATTCATGGAGCTTACATATAAGATATAAAAGTAAAGGATTATTTTGAACATCATGACATAGATAAATAATTTTATTCTAATAGAAATGACAATTAGAAGAATCTACCAAATTCTTAATCACCTCACTACAACTAAAAGAAATGACTAAGCTCATAATTTATCTAGAAAAGGGATCAATATGTTATACTTTATTGTTGATAGGTTAACATATCAAATGCATTACATTTAATATCTAAGTCCCTATAAAAATTGGCTATGAAGGTAGCCACCCAAGATCTAGAGGCCTAATAGAAAGCACAAGAATAAGAGAGATAGAAACAATATGACAAGAATAGACTGTATTCTTATCAATGAATGCAAATATGATGTGCAAATGTACATATGAGACCCCTTGGTTATATAGCCAAGGTGAGAAAATAGAAGAGCGTAAGATTTTGACAAGTGTCGTAATCTTATGACATGAGACAACTATGAAAAGCTATCACCCCACCTAAAGTGGAAAAGTGATAATGTGATAATCACCGCAAAAGGTGGAGAGATAATCACATGATGTGTCCACAAAAGGTGGAAGTGATAAATTAATGACATGTCAAGTCCACCAAAAGTGGAAAATCTCCAACAACCTCCTATGTGGTCCCTAAGTAAACTTAACTAAGGTGTAATCATGACCTAGGACAAGGTACAACACTTTTATTTACACCAACACCCCCCTTAAGTGCAACTTAGGGAGAATGTACACAAAAGAAAACAATGCAAGATGGGTCCCGACTACTAGGCCATGTTAGGTACCCATGTACAAATGCAATGTAATCTCTCATAAAGCAAAGAAATAGAGAAAACCACATGGGAAAAAACTCCCCCCCAAAAGAGAGATAAAACAAAAACTGAACTCAACAAGATGAGAAGGGCAAAACCTCGAGTGAGGAAAGCCCCCCCAAAAAGAGAGAATGAAGAAGTCAAGTGACCTCCTCAGAGGAAACATCTCATACCCCCAAGAGAGCTCACAAATGATGATATATACTCTCAGTGAAGGGTTTGGGGAAGATATCTGCAACCTACTCTGTTGTAGGACAATACTGCAAATCAATGAACTGCTCCTGTATCAGCTCCCAAATGTAGTGCATATGAATCTCAATGTGTTTGGTCCTCTGATGGTGAACCAGATTCTTTGAGATCTGGATGGCACTCTGATTGTCACAATGAATGACTGAAGGATGAGGAATAGTGAAGCCAAACTCAGTGAGAATATTCTAAAGCCAAATAGCCTCAGTAGCGGCATTAACAGCCCCTCGATACTTAGCCTCAGTTGAAGAAAGAGAAATAGCATACTGCTTCTTACTCTGCCAACAAATGGGGCCATAACCAAGATGAAAGTTGTATCCAGAAGTGAACTTATGATCATCAAGATCGCCAGCCCAATCAGAATCTGTATATCCCACCAAGATAAGTCTTATACCTGCTGCATAGTGAATCCCATGATGATGTGTACCTTGTATGTAATGCAAGATGCATTTGGCTACTTTCCAATGAAGCTCATGTGGTTCCTACATAAAGCATGAAACCATGCCAACTACAAAGGAGATATCAAGGCATGTGTAAGTCAAGTAGATGAGACTCCCAACAAGCTGACAATACAAAGTGGCATCAACAAGTGGAGTAGAACACTTAGCCTCAAGCTTAACTCCGAAAAGAAAGGGAGTCAGAGCAAGCTTACAATCAGCCATGTGAAATTGAGCTAGAAGATCAAGAGCATACTTGGGCTGAGAAAGAGAAATCCCAGAAGTTGACTGTGTGATCTCAATCCTGAGAAAATAGTGCAAAAGGCCCAAGTCAGTCATAGCAAATTTGTCTTGCAAAGAAGATTTGACACTACCAATGATGGATGAGGTACTCCCTATAATTATCAAATCATCAACATAGAGCACAAGTAGCAAATGAGAATCATCCTATCACAAAATTTAGACATTCGGATCTAAATGACACCTCGTGAACTCTGTTGAGAGAAGAAAGGAATCCATCTTGGCATACCAAGCCCTAGGGGCCTGTTTGAGGCCATAGATAGACTTCCTCAATCTGCAAACCAAAGAAGAATCCTGTATGAATCCATGTGGCTGCTCCATGTAAATCTCCTCATGAAGATCCCCGTGAAGAAATGCACTCTTCACATCCATCTAATGTATAGCCCAACCATGAGCTGTAGCAATAGCAAGTGTCAAGTGAATGGAGTTCATCTTAGCAATGGGTGCAAAGGTCTCAGTATAGTCAATACCTGGAACCTGTGAGAAACCTTTTTCCACAAGCTGAGCTTTGTATTTATCCACACTTTCATCCGCTGCATACTTGGTCCAATAGATCCACTTACATCGAACCATCTTTCTCCCCATAGGAAGAGGAACCAAATCCCATGTGTGATTCCTCATCAAGGAACTATACTCTTCCTCCAGTTTTGAATCCCATTTTGGAATTCCTAAAGCGTCCTTAAAGGATTGTGGATCTGAAGCACTAGCAATATAAGCATGTGGAAAATCCTGATGTTGTGACTAATTCCTTTGAGTATCTAAAGGATCCCCAACAAGAGAACCTGCTAACTCAAGAGTCTGTCGAGCCCAACGAGGTCTAGTAGGAGATGAAGGACAAGGTGCCTCAACTGCAAGTGGACCCTGTGAAGGTGTGATCCTGCGAGTTAGAGTTGAGGAAGAATCATCATCTGAGTCACTATCATCACTTTCCACTATGGAGGAAGGAAGAGGAGGATTAGAGGCCAAGCTAGGAGAGCTTTCCTCAAAGTGAACACTCCTCTTAATGAATAGCTCATGTGTCTCTGGATCCAAAAGTCTATATGCCTTAACACCTTCAGGATATCCAACAAAGATGCAAGGCCTATTCTGAGGTTCCAATGCCTTGCACTTCTTTGCAGGTATGTGTGCCCAAGCTAGACAACCAAAAACTTTGAAGTGTCTCACAATTGGGTTTCTACCACACCAAGCCTCAAAAGGAGTCATACCCTTCAAAGCTTTATGGGGAACCCGATTTTGGATGTGAATGGCACAACTAATAGCTTCTGCCCAAAATTGAGGACTAAGAGAACGAGCATGAATCATGCAGCTAGCCATCTTCTTAAGGGTTCTATTCTTTCTTTCAACAACACCATTCTACTGTGGAGTGTATGCAACTGAATGTTGAAGATCAATCCCCTCAAGATTACAAAATTCCTCTCAAGTCTATTGTTCACATATTCCCTTCCATTGTCTGTGCAAAGAATCTTGACTTGCTTCCCTGATTGCTTCTCAACATGAGCCTTGAAGGCTAGAAATTTGTCAAACACTTCACTCTTGTGAACAAGAAAGTAGACCCATGTGAAGCGGGAGTAATCATCAATGAAGGTGAGGACATAGCAGGCCTTGCTAAATGATGGCACTAGAAATGGACCTGCTACATCACTGTGAACCAACTGAAGAACTTCCAAAGCTCTCCAAGACTTCCCTTTGTCAAAATTCTCTTTTGGATGCTTACCCATGGAACAACCTGAACATACACCTTCTAAAAAGTTGATTTGGGGGAGTCCTGTAACCATAGCCTTGGAGCTAAGCTGCTGAAGATAGCGGTAATTAAGATGTCCAAACCGTTCATGCCATAGCTTACTTTCTGAATTTGAATGAGTGAGCAAGGCTGTAGAAGGAGACTTAGGCACAAAGTGGGAAAAAGAGTAAAGCTGTGTGTTGTGATTGGCTTGTCCCACTGCAACCAAGGCATCATCCTTAAGTTCTTTGACCACAACTGAATCTGGTAGAAACTCAACTTTCTTGCCATCTCCAAAGTGAGTGATTTGGTAGATTGAAAGAAGATTGGCACTCAAGTTAGGAACATAGAGAACATTCTCAAATGTTCCATTAACCATGTCAACTAAACCTTCGCCTTCAACTTCCACTTGAGTATCATCTCCTATGAAGATGTGAGGTACCTTAGATGGCTCCAAAGAAGAAAACTATTTTCTTGAAGAACCCATATGATGAGTGGCACCCGAGTCAAGTATCCATTGTTGTGAAGAACTTGAAGTAGCCACAAATGCTTGCCCTTTTCCTTTTGATTGTGAGGAAGTGGAAGGAGATGAATCCTTCTTCTTGTAGGCAGATGGAAAATTGATGTTATTCTTCTTGATGATGTTTGTCAACTCATTAATTTGCTTAGTGTGGCAATGATGCTCATCATGACCAAACTTCTTGCAATATGAACAAGTTGGTCTCTCCTTCTTGCTTGAATTTCCCTTCTTGAGAGAAGATGAAGAATTCCCTTGTTTTGGAGAGGATGATTGTGCTTTATCTTGTTGTGTCTTTGGCTTAGATTGCTTCTGCTTCTTGTTGGAACCCTTTCCTTGAGTCCCTTGATTCCCTTGATTAGCCACCAAAGCTTTGGACTTTGAAGACTTGAGAATCCCCATACTTATCAACTTTGCTTGCTCTAACATCAACATTTCTGTGAATGCATCAAATGAAGGCATAGTGAAAGAACTACCCACTGTCAAGCAATGGGTTTGGAAGCTAGAAACAAGTGCTGCATATTCTGATGGAAGTTTTCCTTACAAATTGTAGACCAACTGTCCATCCTTCTTATCAATGCCACAATCCTTAAGTTGTACTCTTAGCTCATTTTCCTTAGTGATATAGTCTTGGATTGTATCAAAATTCTTGGGATCTAACATTGTGAGATCATTGTCAAGTTGATAACCTCTAATCTCATCAACTTGGCCATACAATTGACCAAACTTTTCCCAAGCCTCTTTAATTGTTTTACACTTTTCAATTTGAAAGATAGATCTTTTGATACATATTTCCTTAAAGTTCCAAGAGCCATAGTATTTTTAGTGAGCCAATCCATATGAGCAATAGGATCAGCTTTAGGATCAGATGGTGCAACAACAATTCCATCAATATAATGAGTTGATCCTTTTTGCATTAAATTACTCCAAGAAACAATTTTCCAAGAAGCATAGTTATGTGGAGTTAACAAAGGAAACTTAGGAGAACCCATAGCAGCAAAATGAAAGAGAACAAGATAGAGAGAGAGGCACAATCACACAAGACACCCCCCCAAATTCACTCAATCAAAGAACCCCCCCCAAAAGATGATTTGGCACTTTATAATTAGTGCATGTACAATGGCCACTTGCAAGCCAAGCAAAGTGGGCTTCTAATTTTCAATGTTTTACAACAACCTTAAGTAGGCTACAATAGACTCAAATGACTGATACAAAAGACCAAACTGAGATCTTATCTTTACAAATGCCAAAATAGGCCAAATATGACCAAGTGCTAAAAGTATAATTTCTGATCGTGCAATCACTACAAACTAATAGCACCACTGTGAAGTACACAAAAAATTAGCCCAAATAAAAAAAAATTGCACCAAAAAAGGCCTCAAAATGGCCAAGATATGAGCCTCTAAAGTTGGACTGCAAAATCAAAAAGCTCAATGGAGGGGTCTAAAAATTTTCAAAAAGAGGTTGACGTAGTGTTGACGTCAGCAGTTTATAGCATTAAATTTTACAGTTAGATGACCATCACGTGCAACAAAAGCTTAAATTTGATGGGCTAATGGACGTCACTAGTTGATTGGGTTAAAATTGACAGTCTTCTGGCCATCAAACTTGTTGTCTGCCCTCTCACCGGAATATTCTCTATAACTGTCGGAATATGCTTGCCGGTATATTCGCGAGATTATGCCGGAATCCTTAAACTCGTCCGCCGATTTTACAAGGCCAACCGCCGGTAGGTGGGCCATGTGGGAAGGGAAGGCCATTGGCCTCCTGCCACGTGGCATCACGTGGAGCCTGCGTACTGTGCGGTACTCTACATACTACGCAGTACCTGCGCTCAAAAACTTTTATTTTATTTATTTTATTTATTTTTTAATAAAAACTTTATATAATCAAATCAAATATATTCTGCGAATTTTTTTTGAATGATTTTTTTAAAAAATATTTTTGTAGGAAATAATTTTAAAAAAATAAATAAATAAATCGTATCGGCGTAATGATGGTTGGGTCGTACGGCTCGGCCAGTGAAAAAATTTTGCCTCGACAAATAACTTGCTCCGATTTGGATGATTTGGCAGTCGATTTATGGGTTTTTGGCCCTTCTAAGCACAATGGCAATGTCCTTTTTGGTTGAAAATGCTTCAAAGTGGTAGCTAGCTCCTGGATCTGGCAACCACCTCCAATCTTCGACCCTTTGTAGATTTGGCCTTCGATATCCAACTAAGATGAAACAAAAGGAAAATTTGACTATCTCGAACACTCTGGACGCAATGGTGAGCTCATATATGATGCAACAAGCTCCCAAAATGCACCTACAATACAAGGCCAAAAATGGAACCCTCCAAGAATCTCTCCAAAATGACAATCTAAAGGCACTCCAAGTGCTCTGATACCATGTAAGAATTGGCTATGAAGGTAGCCACCCAAGATCTAGAGGCCTAATAGAAAGCACAAGCATAAGAGAGATAGAAATAATATGACAAGAATAGATTGTATTCTTATCAATGAATGCAAATATGATGTGCAAATGTACATAGGAGACCCCTTGGTTATATAGCCAAGGTGAGAACATAGAAGGGCATAAGATTATGACAAGTGTCGTAATCTTATGACATGAGACAACTATGAAAATTTATCACTCCACCTAAAGTGGAAAAGTGATAATGTGATAATCACCACAAAAGGTGGAGAGATAATCACATGATGTGTCCACAAAAAGGTGGAAGTGATAAAGTAATGACATGTCAAGTCCACCAAAAGTGGAAAATCTTCAACAACCTCCTATGTGGTCCCTAAGTAAACTTAACTAAGGTGTAATCATGACCTAGGACAAGGTACAACACTTTTAATTACACCAACAGTCCCAAATATAAAATAGTGGAGTAAAATCTATGCAAACATGTTTAATTGTATACAAAATACTTGAGATGGCATCTCATGAAATGCAATGATCATGGTTTATGCCCAAAAATATTTGTATAAAGTTTAGTAGGTGTAAAATTATTATCAATAAATTTGCTAAAATCCTTCCTACTTACAAGAGTATGGAAATTTAAAACATAATAATGAAATTTGTCAAAGCATGATGGGAGTTACTTTTTAGGCACACACTCAAAATTCACAATGTTAGTATCTTTCCTTTCCAAGTATGCCAAGAAAAAACTCATCAAAAAGCATGTTATTAATTCCTCCAATATATTTCCTAGTTATGGGAGTCTCTTAGTGCAAGAGAGTTAAAATGTTCACGCATTCCTTAATTCCACGCCCCCTCATATCTCTCTTACTTGTGGGAATGATGTGATAGAAGAAGATGCAAGCCTAGACAATCATGATAATCATAGTTTCTCTTCTCCCAATACCTCTCATACTTGTGAAAAAGATATTTTGGTATTAGAAGATGCACCCAGTGAGATTCATGACAATGTTGAAATCTCCTCTTTTATAAACTCTCCTACTTTGGAAGATATTGTGGCACAAGAGGAGGAGATCATTGACACATTTCTTAACATTACTTTACCTAGTCTCCATTCATACCTCTCTTATGAGAATTCTTTAGAGAAAGAGGATTAAATCATGAACAAACATGACAATTGCATTTTTTCTTCTCCTAATATCTCTCCTTTTTGTGAAGAAGATAGTTTGGATTTAGAAGATACAATCATTGAGAGTCATGAGAATCTTGTTTTCCCTCTCCTAATGCTCCTCCAACTTTGGAACATCTACTTGAACAAAAGGATCCAATCATTGGTAAGAATTATTCTCTTGATGTCTTCCATATTTTTGATGAACTTACTTTACAAAATCTAACCATGGAATGTGATCAACATCTTGTTTACTCCTCTCCTAAAAGCTCTCCTACTAGGGTAGATATCATGGTGCAAGAAAATTAAAACATTGACACATATCTTTCAAACAATAGTAATGTGGCTTCCTTAGATGAAGATGATGAAGTGATATTAGACTCCCCTTCACTAAGAAATCATGAAAATAATGATAAGTGTGTTGAGGTTAAGAACATTAGAACTCCCTTGAGTCCTCTAATTCTTAGGCCTCCTACTTGAATTCTTTAATTATTGGACCACCTAAGCATCAACTTATCCTCTATCCACCATCACAACAACCACAAGTTCAAAATAAACTTGTGCTTATCTTAGAACCACCTACAAGGCAACTTGATAATGATAATGTTTCACAGCAACCGAGTTACAATATCATTTCTCATAAATATAACACTAGAAAAAATCCACAACCAAGACAAACAAATCCAAAATCCATCCCATTGCCTCAACCTATCTTGCCTAGTTCTCCTTATTTTCCTGTACACAATGGAAAGGAGTATGATCTTGTGGAACAACTTAAAAACACCCCTGCTAAGATATCCTTATGGGATCTTATTCAAGCCTCCCCTTGTTATCATAACATGATTCAATTTAAGTGCTTTACAACAAGTTCCTACCCCTCCTAATGTGCAACCAAATGATGTGGCAGCCCAAATTCAAGCTATAACTCTGGTCAACTTAGAAATTACTTTCCACCAAAGTGAGCTACCTCCTTTGGAAGTGCAAAAGCAAAATGAATCTTTCATGATATTAGCTTTATATAATAGGAAGGGGATAAAGAGAACCCTTGTTGACAATGTATCAACCCTTAACATGTGTAGCATAAACCTTTTGGACAAGATTGGAGCAAACAAAAGCAAAATACAACTAGATTCTTTTTCCATTCGTGGGTTCGATAACGTAGGAAAACAACCACTTGACCTATGATCACATTACCTATTACATTTAGAAAGGCCACATTGCAAACTACTATCCATGTTATGCCTCACGATATTTCATACAATCTTCTTTTAGGTAGGCCTTGGATTCATGCAATGAATGGGGTTACTTGTACTCTTCATCATAAAAGAAAGTATGTCTACAACAACAGTGCATACAATCAAAGTTGATCCTAAGCCTTATAGTTTTTTACAGCTTGAAAAAGATAAGGAAAATCCTTTGAAGATATTGACACCAACTACACAAGTGGAACCTATGCAAGAGAAAGATAAAGAAAAACATATTAAGGAAATCACAAAGCAATTGGAAGATGATTGGGATTTCTTGGATTTCATGCCTACATTCATGGGAGAGTACAATATCATAACAAAAGAGAAAAAAAAGGAAAGTTGCAAGTTCTTGGCTTCTACACCACATCTTGGCTTCGATATTGACATGTCGACTCTCTCATCTAGTCTAGAGTGTTGTATGCTCTCCCTTGGAATTGTTAGCTGCTTAAGGGGAGGTAATCACACTCTCTTTGCATTATAGATTCTTTATTTTAGTAGCATATTGGTATTCTAATGTGTCTACTTCCTTATCTTATCAATCTACTTGTTTATTATCTATTTATTTTCTATTTTGTCTTCTTGGTTTTCGATGGAGGTGGAAACATCAAAATAGGGGTTTGATTAAGGCAAGCCCCGAAACAACCCAAACATTTTTCCTTGTTTCTATGTGTGCAAGTTGTTCATTTGGAGCATTGTAGGAGGCTTCATAGTGTTGGACTTCTTATGAGTTTTTCCCTCTCTTCTCTCTCATCATTTTGTTTAGTTTAGTTTAAATATTTGGATGTTAGTTTTCTTCTTGTCATTATTTTTGTTATTTCAAGCATTTTGTTAGTTTAGTTAAATAATACAATTTCAATTCTTGAACTATCACTAGATTATGTGTCTCTGCGAGTTTGTTTTGTTTTCGGACCGCACGAGACCATAGCACATTGTGGAAACATTCATGTGTCATTTGATCATTCTTGGTCAAGAGCTAGCCATTTTTCCCCCTGAGACCTTTGAAGTCTGCTCGTTCAGCCTCTAAAGTCCTTTTTCCAAAACTTGTCCTAAAGCATAAGTTATAATCAAAACTCTCCCTTTCTCCATCCTTTGTCACCTAAGCTTTGTCCCCAAGGTAGCAAAGAAGCACACTCTCATTGGGGAGGGAGAGGGGTGTTAATTTTCCTATGCTATATTATCATCAGTTTTTAGATTTGGGTATATACTATTTCTTTTTACTATCATTTCTAGGATAAATTACATTTTTAGATCTAGGGTTACATGTCAAATAGCTTTTCAAATCATGCATCAAATTTACCACAACATAACACATCACAAATATAAATCGGTAAGGGATTGGCTCTCTATTGTAGTAGCAAGTCAATCATCAAACCCTCGTCAACTTATGTTTAATGTTGAGTCAAGTGAAAAGGAGATAATCTTAGTTATCCATATTGGATCTAGGATCACTTTTCCTACTCAACATTTTGGTGAACACAACATATCTTACACTTGAATTTTTTTTATTTTCATAGCATAAAATTTTTAAAAATTAATTCAAAACCTAGGTTTGTGTGAGGGGGGAAGAATACATTAGAATGCAAAGCAAGATCAAATTTGAAAATTGAAATTAGAATCTATCTAATCCAAAAGAACTTAATCTATTCCTATTCCATCATTCATGAAATGAACAATCTAAGCTATTTGAACTTATGGAATGAAATCTTAATATTAACACAATGAATTCAAAAGAAAAAAAGATATTACCATCCCATGTTGGAGTGCATTTGCATGATGTTGGATTGTTCATATCACTGCAAAGCCTCCATTTTTCATGTGAAAAAGCTTGATGAACGATGCTTGGTTGATAAAAAAAAGTTGAAACTCTATTAATGGTGATTGTGAAAGCACTTTGTTGCAAAAGTATGTTGATTCTTCAATCCTTATTTGTGAGGAGAGAGGTTTGTTATATAGAGAAACAGATTTTGAATCGGCAATCAAGATTCAACAATGTTGGATCAAGATCAATGGTTGAAATGTGTTGAGAGGATTTAGACATGAGAAGATTGTGCAAATTGATTGATCAATCAGGAATAGATTAGGCTACCAGCAACCAGTTGGCTTAGTTAGGAAATAGATGGCTTAGAACTTAGAAAATAGATGGCTTAGTTAGAAAATTATATTACTCGGTCAAAAAGTGGGTGTGAAATATTAATTAATTGATTTAATTAATTAATTCTTTTTGGAGTTGAACATGCAAATCAATTGACTTTTGCAAACAAAGTTGCATTAGTTTGATTTGATTTTTGATAAATGATTTGAACAGTTTGATTTAATTATTCAAATTTTGAGAGAAAGTGAGTTAATTAAATTATTATGATTTAATAATTTAATCAACTTAGGGGATAATGCATAGAGAGATAATGAGATAGTTAACTAAATAGATATTTTAGTCAACTAGAAGAAAGTATTTGTTATGTTCAAAGAGATTGTGCATGAAGAGATAATGAGATAGTTAACTAAATAGATATTTTAGTCAACTGATTTAGAAGAGCTAGTTAAGTTTTTGAGGGAAATTAATTAATATCAAGAGGAACATGCACATGTGAATTTGACTTTAGTAAATAAAGTTTATTTATTAAAGTGATGTTGTTGAATGAATTAAATAGTTTAATTTATTTAATTTAGAAAGGGGAAAGTTGTTTCATTAAATAATTACTGATAATCATTTAATTAAATTAGAAGAATATGTGAGGTTAAATAATTAAAATAATTATTTAATGTAGAAGTTGAAGGAGGATTAAATGAAGAGTTAACTAAATAGATATTTTAATCAACTGAGAGAAAGTGGTCATTATGTTTAAGGGAATAGAGATAATTGAATAGTTAACTAAAAGAAGAATTAGTCCATGTGGAGAAGATAATTAATTTAATTAATTAATTAATATTAAGAGGAAGATGAATTGTTTTTAATAAATAAAAGATTACTTATTAAAGGGATGATGTTGAATGGGGATTAAATAATATTTAATATTATTTAATTTAGAAAAGGTGGGATTAAATAATTGAAATAATTATTTAATGTAGAAGTTGAAAGAAATTAAATAATATTATATATTATTTAATTTATGAGGGGGGATTGATTGATTTAATTAATCAACTCTTTTTGGAGTTGAACGTGCAAATCAAGTTTGACTTTTGCAAACAAAGTTGCATTAGTTTGAGTTAATTTTTCATGATATTTTGAATAGTATTATTCAATTTATTCAAATTTGGAAGGAAAGTGAGTTAATTAAATTATTATGATTTAATAATTTAATCAACTTAGGGGAATAAAGTTAATTAGTGATATAATTAAATAATTGGCATTATTTAATTAATCAGGAAGAATAAAGTTAGATTAATACTATATTAAATAAAGGAAATTTATTTAATTTTTTGAAATTGATGAAAACGTGAATTAATTAAATAATGTTGTATTATTCAATTAATAGCAAAATTAGGTTTTTAGGATGTTATTAAATAAATGAACTTTATTTAATTGGTCAAAAATGATGAAAAAGTGAATTAATTAAATAATGTATTATTATTTAATCAATAGAGGAAATTTAGGGTTAAAATGCTAGTTCGCAAGCTAGGACAATTTTAGGTTTCTACGAGGTTATTTAAAAATCTTGATGATAATTTGCATTTATTTTCAAAAAACTACTCATTTTCATCATAAATTAGAAAGAAAAAATTGCAAATAATTTGAATTAAATTACATAAATTTTTAGATATAATTTTCTTTGTTTAAGGCTTAGATTTGGGCTATTTTCATTGATAAAATTGATTCCAAAATTATTCTATCATTTATACATGCATATTTTAGTGAAAAACATTGAAAAAGTAACAAAATTACATAGTATTTTCATTTCAAAAAATCAAAAAGCATTGCTTTTCTATATTTTTTTGGAAAAATCATTAATTACAACATTCAATTTCTAAAATTATCATATTCAATTGCCCTAAAAATATCAAAAATTGTATGCATGTATGTGATTCATTAGGTTTTGGTGCATTTCTAGAAATTTTTTCACTTCTAGACCTAAACCTCTGAGAAACAGGACCCTTAGACACTATTAATGTTTTTCATATTTTAATTTTTTTAAATCATTTGTCTAGTCTAAGGCACCACACACCCTAGACCAGCTAGTTCAAGGTGAAATTTGTTGTGCACATCCTTGTGGGTGGTCTATGTTCAGATCTGATTCTTGTTCTGGAATTTTGTTTTTCAAACTTGTTCGATTTGTTGTGCATCACTCATTTAATCCATAGGATAAATAACATGTTTCCTTTTCCAAGATTTGGTTTTGATATGGTAAAGCATGGCTTGTCTACCTATAATTTTTTTTCCTATGATAAAATTGTGAAGGAACAAACTAAAATCATCGACACATTTATTAGCACCACTTCACCTAATCTTCATTCTTATCTTAGCATCTCCCCTACTTGTGAGGTTATTTTGGTGCAAAAGGATGTAAGCATTAACAATCATGACAATCATGTTTTTTCTTCTCTTGATATCTCACCTACTTGTGAAGAAGCTATTTTGGTGCTAGAAGATCCAATCATTGAGAATCATGAGAATCATGTTTGTATCCCTTCCAATACCTCTCCAACTTGGGAAGATATTATGGCACGAGAAGATGAAATCATGGATACATTTCATTATTCAAATGATAGTAAGGTGGCTTACATAGATGAAGATATTAAATTGATAGTAGTTCATCTATTAATAAAAGATTGCCAACAATCTGAAATTATAAAACCATATTTGATTATTGGACCTCCTAAGCCTCATGGCCATATCTTAAGCTTTGGGAAATAATTCACTAGTAATCATGTGCAACAAGATGTTTTGCAACAACCAAGTTATCATACAGTTTCTCACACAAATAACACTAAAAATAATAAGCAGCCAAAACAAACACCAATATCCATCCCTATACGTCAACCATATCTCCCACTCCCACCTCATCTTCCTCAACGTAGTGATAAAGAATATGATCTTGTTGAGAAACTTCATAATACTCCAACCAAGATCTCCCTTTGGGATTTGATTCGAACATCATCTACATACCACATGATGCTCCAAGAGGCTTTGTAAAAGATTGATGTCTCACCTTCTGTCAAACTAAATGATGTAGCAACCTTGCTTGAGTACATGCAAACAACAAAGTTGGATATTATATTCCTTTGACATGAATTACCCTCGCTTGAAATCCAAAACAAACATAAGGCTCTAATGATAATGGTTATTATTAATAAAATTGGGATTAGACATACTCTTATAGATAATGGATCAAGTCCTAAAGTTTGTATCATTGATCTTCTAGATAAAATTGGTGTGGATAAGAATCTTATAAAACCTAATGATCTTTCTATTCATGGCTTTGAAAATGTTGGTAAACAACCATTGGGGATGATCACACTACCCATTAAGGTAGGAATCATGATTTTCTACCCATTAAGGTAGGACTCATGATTTTACCTACACCTGTCTATATCATGATAGGTCCTCTTTCATATAATTTTCTCCTAGGTAGACCATAGATTCATGCCATGAAGGGAGTCATGTCTACTCTTCACTATGAGATGAAGTATGAATATAAAAACAAGATATATATAGTAAAAGTGGATGAACAAAGTTATAATTCACAAGTCAAAGCTGAACATAGCACTTCCAACTCTCTAATACTTTTATCCCATCTTCAAAGGTAGAACCTATGCACGTTGAATATAATAATTACATATCACCTATAATAAAACTCTTAGATGATGACTGGGGTTCATTATATTTTACACCCTCCTTTGTAGAAGAGTACAAAATCTCATAATCTCAACCTAAGGATTCTTGTGTTTCATTTGCCCAATCTTGTTCTACATCAAAATACAAAAACATCACCCCATGATGGTGAGGGGGCTCTTTATATTTTTTCCCTCGTGTGTTGATGATTTCTAACTTTAAAAAACTTTTAAAAGGATTTAAATTATTACAAAAGAATCAATTCTTCTCATGATCATTTAGATAACATTTCTTTATTTGAGTTGGAAAAGTTTTATGGGCTTGAAAATAAAATTCTTTCTAAAAGTGGATATAATGAAAACATAAAACAAGGAGATAGGGATCATGTGAACTCTATACCATGTACCTTTCTAAAACAGGGTACATGATTCCAACCTTCCTCCCCATCTTCATCTCATGCTCCATCATCTACTACATTTTTGACTTCTTGTGGTAAGCAAGCAAGCTTTTCTTCACAAGATAAAATAATGCCTCCTACTACTAATCCCATATCCAAGCAAAAGCATATTTTGTTGAGGCTTCTCAAAGCTTGCTTGATTACTCTTCCTTCTCCAGCACATAAGATTTTTATAGAAATAACTCCTTTTGTGCATATCATCAAGTTCATGGTCATTCTACTAATGAATGTTAGGCCTTGAGTAATAAAATACAACAACTTAGTGATTATGGTGCTCTCCCATATGTTGATGCACCTAATCCTTCTAAGTAATAATGATCTCTTCTATGGTGTTGCTCCTCACTATGTAGCATTTTTAGCTTCATATGTTTGCTCATTTTCATTCATGGTAGTGCAATCTTAAGTACAACCATACCATTTTTTTTTTGGAATTATGTGCCTCAAATTCATTGGTGGAACCCCAACTTGGTCGTCATCAAGTCAAAATACACCAAGTGATGAGTTCAGGCCTTTCCCGCCATCTCACAACGTCTCATGGAGTGACTAGTGGTGGAGTGGTACTTACCACTACCCCGAAGAGGTGTTAGATTGAGCTTGTAGTAGTGTGTCATTATCGCCACCCTGTGGTACTTTTGTGTTGACTAGTGCAGTATAGCAATGGTTACCGCTACCCTGCGGTGATGGTCAAAGGTATTTTGTGGTGGTACGGTATAGTAGTCGCCATACCATGATGGTGTATGAGGCTTGGTGTGATAGAGCGGAAAATACAATCATTTCACAATGGGCTAGTTTGTGTATAATTATGTAACGATGGATGGTGGATGATTGGATGTCTTTGGCAGGACAGTGTGTTATTGACAGTTAAAGTATTTGTGACTGATTACCTATGGGATTTGAATCAAACTGACTCCTTGGTTGAATGGAAAAACATATAACGAATGTGAATAGGCATTGTAACATTCTAGAATGTAGTGAGTATTGTGTTGTTTGATTGGTGAACAAGATTGACCAAGGAAATTATTGTTGTAATTGACAGTTGAATTAACATATAAAAGCACAAGTCTGTAACTTTATATGTAAACATCATTTATTATAATACAAAGTGATTTTTCTTGGTGTGTGGGTTTTTCTCTCATAATGGTTTTCCCATGTAAATCTGGTGTTCAATTTTGTGTGATGGTTAATTGTCTATTATGTTACTTGTGAATGTGTGTGTTAAATGGAACTGTAATTGGAAATTAAATGAACTGTTTGTAATTATTTCTAGAGAATTGGCATTAGGAAGGTGATTTTGCACTTAGCTTTCCTTACAAGTGATATTAGAGCTTGGCCAATTGAGTTATCCTTGTGGGTGAGTCATTTTTTTTGTGTTGATTTTGTTTAGTGGGAGTCTTGTAGAGAAAACTAGTTATCTTGATTACAGATTTGAGATGCCAAGCACATCAGGAAAAATAGAAATTATGAAATTTAATGGTGGCAATTTTGAGTTGTGGAAACTCAAATGGAAGACTTTATTATGGATAGAGAACTTTGGATTGTTGTTATGGGATAAAAATCATCAAGCATGAAGCAAGAAGATTAGGACCTCGCTAACAGAAAATCCAAAGGGTTGATTAGACTCTATTCAAAGACTTTGTTCTCTTGAATGTCCATGAGGAGAAGACTACAGTTTCCTTGTGGAAAAAACTTTATGACATTTATCAGGGGAAGTCTTTGGTGAATAATTTATTCCTAAGGAAGAAGTTATACTCCTTGAAAATGGAGGAAGATGTATCTGTTGCAGACCATATCAATTCATTTAACATGATAGTTGCTCAATTGGCCTCTGTAGGCGTAAATATTGATGACGAGGATCAATGTATGCTCTTGTTATGTTTGTTTCCTGACACATGGGATCATCTAGTCATGGATATTGGAAGTACAACAACCACTTTCAAGATGGAAGATGTGGTTGCTTCGCTGTTGTCAAAAGAAATGCGAAGGAAATCTTCTAATATGGCCAAGGAGGCTCTTATTGTTTAGAGTAGATCAAAGGAGAGAGGCAAGAAGAAAGACAAAAAGTATAGATCCAAGTCAGAGGGGAGATCAAAGTCTCCTGGTAAAAATTCCAAGGTGAAATGTTGGAATTGTGGGTAGACAAGACATATCTAAAAGGATTGCAAAGAGAAGAAGAAGAAGATGAACTCTTCTGATAATGATTCTTCTCAGAGCAATGCAGATGCCTTCATTACTACCTTGGTGACCCAAGACTCAGATGATGTTTGGCTAATTGACTTAGGTGCATCTTTTCACATGATATCTCATAGATATTGGTTCATGAAGTATGAAAAGTATGGTAGTGGAAAGGTGTATTTGGCAAGTGACTCATCTCTTGAAATTGTTGGTCATGGAAGATTTAGAATTCAATTTCCTAATGGAAGAATTAAAGGAATTGATGATGTAATGCACATACCAGGTTTGGCTCGTAATCTACTTTTTGTAAGTAAGTTGAATGATGTTGGCATGCAAGTTTCCTTCTCAAATGGTGCTTGTAAGATGACTAGAGCTTCTATGGTGTTGGTCAAGGGTGCACACATTGGCACTCTATACAAGCTAGACATGCATGTTGTTTAATGTAATAGTGTCTCTACAAAGTCAACAAAGTTGCTCATGTAGGGAAGAAGAACATTGTTTCTCTAGGTGCAAATTCCTTGGAGGTGAAACTCCCAATAGAGATTTAAACCACATGTTGTGGCATCATAAACTTGATCACATAGGAGAAAAAGGTTTAAAAGCCTTGAAAAATAAAATCCTAGTTGAAGGAATCGATGATTGTAACCTTGAGTTCAATTTTTGCAAACATTGCATTTGTGGAAAGCAACACCGTGTTTCTTTTTACTCTTTCCCTCATAAATATTATAGTATACTGGATTATGTTCACTCTAATGTATTTGGTCCAATGAATGTTCCTTGGTTATCGAAGTCTAAATATTATATCTCATTTATAGATGATTATTCAAGAAGAGCATTTATGTATTTTCTAAAAAGTAAATCGGAAGTGTTCAGTTGGTTTAAGGAATTTAAGTCCTCGGTAGAAAATTAGACTGACAAAAAAATTAAATGTTTGAGGAAGAATAATGGTGGTGAATTTTTTTCTATAGATTTTGAAAGGTATTGCAAAGACCATGGGATTAAAAGGAATAAAACTAAACCTTACACTCCACAACAGAATAGATTTGTTGAAAGGTTAAACAAAACACAGGTAGAAAGGGCGAGAAGTATGTTGAGAAGTGATTGTTTGGAGCAGAAGGTTTGGGCTAAGGCAATGGCTACAACATGTTACTTGGTAAATTGATCTCCCTCTTCGATGCTCGTGGGAAAAATGCCTATGGAAGCATGGTCTAGTAAGAAGCCCTCTCTAAGACATATTTGAGTCTTTAGCTATGAGGCATATGCTTATGTACTAAATGAGAAAAAATCTAAGTTGGAAAACAAGGATGTAAAGTGTATCTTCATTGGTTATAGAATCGATGTGAAAGGATACAAGCTTTGGAATCTGGTTACTGAGGAGGTAGTATACAACAAAAGTGTAGTCTTTCGTTAGTTGAAACCTTCTATAGTGCATCTACAGTTTGAGATGAAAGAAGATAAGAAAAAAGATGTGGTTGAAATTCCTCTAACTCCAAAAAAAGAGGAATTACAAACACTGTGTGTACCTAAATCTAAGGAGAGCTCAAACAGTTCTGAGCACTCTGAACAAGAAGAACCACAACATCAGCGTGTGAGGAGGTCTACACATGAGAAGTAGCAACTTAAAAGGTATGGATATTCCATTTTGGATTCAAGTCAGTGCCTATGCTTTGATTACTAGCACTGATGAGCCTAGGACTGTACAAGAGGCATTATATATGTCTGATTTAGATTCCTAGTTAGAAGCCATGAATGAAGAAATGGCATCATTGAAAAAGAATGAAACCTAGGATTTGGTACCTTTGCCTTAAGGTTGAAATCCTATTGGTTGTAAATGGGTATTTAAAAATAAGATTGATCTAGATGGCAGTTTTGAGAAGTATAAAGCTAGGTTGGTGGCAAAAGGTTATTCCCAAGTAGAGGGAATTGATTATGGAGAAATATTTTCTTCTATAGTTAAGCTAACATCTATCAAATTTCTATTGTCACTTGTAGCAATGTATGACTTAGAGATTGACTAGATGGATGTGAAGGCGGTGTTTATTCATGGAGATTTAGAAGAAGAAATTTATATGTCTTAGTCAGAGCACAACGTTGAAAGAGGTAAAGAAAATATGGTTTGCAAGTTAAAGAAATCTCAGTATGGTTTAAAATAATCGCCTAGAATGTGGTACCAAAATTTTGACAGTTATATGTTGTCTTTGGGATTTTTGAGATCAAAATTAGGTCATTGTGTGTATTTTAAATCTGACAATGGTTAGTTGCTTGTTATTTCCCTGTACGTGGATGATATGTTATTCTTTGGAAATAGTAAGGGTATGATTTCTAATTTAAAATCTCAATTGTCAACACAATTTGAAATGAAACATTTAGGTGCAAGTAGGTTTATTTTGGGGATGTAAATTAGAAGGGATAAAGGAAATAGAAAAATTTGGCTCAACCAGAGTAAATATATTAATGTTGTCCTAGAAATATTTAACATGATAGATTGCAAGTAGTTAGTTGTTCTAGTGTTGCAAGGAATGTAACTCTGTTGAAAATTGTCCAAAATATCCTACTAATATGGAGGACATGACCAGGATGCCTTATGCGAGTGCAGTTAGCAGTCTAATGTATGCAATGGTCTATACCAAGCCAAACATTTCCAAGCAGTGGGAATACTTAGTCGGTTTATGGCTAATCTAGGAAGGTCGCATTAGGATGTTGTCAAACAAGTTTTTAGATATTTGAAAGGTACTTCTCAATATGCTTTATGTTATCATGGTAACTTGGGTGGTTCACAAAGATCTATTAGCATTCATGAATATGTGGATTCTAATTGGGAAGGGGACATTGACATCAAAATATCCACCAATGGATATATTTTTACGTTATTTGGTGGTGCAGTTAGTTGGATGAGCAAGCGGCAAGTTGTAGTCATGTTATCTACTACTCAGGAAAATTATATGGCAAAAACTCATGCCTTCAAGGAATCCATTTGGCTCAGACGTTTGTGTTCTGATATTAGGTTTGATGCAGGGAAAATTGTTATTTGTTGTGATAGTCAGAGTGTTATTTGTTTGGCAAAAAATCCCACTTTCTATGCCACGACAAAACATATTGACATACAATATCACTTTGTTTGTGATATGATGGAGGATGGAAAGGTTAATCTGGAAAAGGTGGATACTCTAGAAAATGTTGTTGATGTATTGACGAAGTCTGTGAGCATAGATAAGTTCAAGTGGTGTGATAGTTTGATAGGCCTTGGGACCTATGATTTACAGTAACTTCATGCGTTGGAAGGGGTTCAATGAATTCTTCATCAAGTGGGAGCATGTTATAATTATGTACCTCAAATTCATTTGTGGAACCCCAACTTGGCCATCATCAAATCAAATTACACCAAGTTATGAGTTCAAGCCTTTACTGCTATCCTACAGCATCCCATGGAATGACTGTCAGTGGAGCAATACTTACAGCTACCTCGTAGAGGTGTTAGATTGAGCTTGTGGTAGTGCAATGTTATCGCCACCCTATGGTGCTTCCATGTTGACTAGTGCAATATAGCAACAGTTACTGCTACCTCATGGCGATGGTCGAAGGTATCCTACAATGGTACAATGTAGTCACCACCATACCGTGATGGTGTACAAGGTTTGGTGCGGTAGAGCGGTACATACCTCCATACCGCGATGGGCTATTTTTCGTATAGTGGTGTAGCAGTGGATGATGGATGACTAGATGTCTTTAGCGGGACAATGTGTTTTTGATATTTAAACAATTTATGACTGATTTCCTATTGGATTTGAATCAAATCAACTCCTTGGTTGAATAGAAAAACATAGAACGAATGTGAATAGGCATTATAACATTATAGAATGTAGTAAGTATTGTGTTGTTCGATTGGTGAACAAGGTTGACCAAGGAAATTTCTACTGTAATCGACAATTTGAATTAACATTTGAAAGCACAAGTTTGTAACTATGTATGTAAACATCATCTATTGTAATATAAAGTGACTATGCTTGGTGTGTGATTTTTTCTCCCATAACCACATAAATCTAGTGTTCAATTCTATGTGATAGTTAATCTTCTATTCTATTACTTTTGAATGTGCACGTTAAATGGAATTGTAATTGGAAATTAAATGAACTTTCTATAATTCTTTCTTGAGAATTGTCCTTAGGAAGGTGATTCTGCACTTAACTTTCCTTACAATTTTCCATGGTAACAACATGATAACTTCTTTTATGTGGTTTATTTTCCTTTTACACTTGGGGGAAAGGATAACTAGTCTTGGGAGGTGTGTATTATTTTCAAGGATCCCCTCTTCGTCTCTTGTTTCCTTAAAATATCAACATAGAAATTATGTTGATATCTTAAGGGGGTCATCACCCTATCTATTTCATAGATGTCTTGTGATATTTAACTTATTGACATACCCCTTTGGTGGTGATGTTGTTTATAACTCCCTCTAAGTCATGGATAAAAATTCATCCCCTGTGATGTTAAGCATTAATTCATCCCCTACGATGTTAAACTTTTATGTGCTCCCTGAAGCATGGTTGATAAAATAGTCTATGAATTTGTCATAACGAAGCTTGTTGATTCATGAACTTGAGCACATTTTAACATGGCTACCTATCATAACACAACTTGCTTATCAATAGAGCCATGTGTTTCATTAGTGATTTAACATCCTTTTGATAGCACCTTTTTGTTTAAACAACACATTTGATGGATGGCGTTTATTATTTGAGAAAAATTTAAGCCTAAGGTATCTTTGCCTTACCAACTCAAATCCTTTTTAATACTCACCTTGTATTTTTGTTTTATTGTGTTTACATATATATTTGTCTTATGTCTTATATGTGTCTACTTTGTGTCTTTGGCATGTTTTCTTTGTGCATTTTATGTGTTGTTTCATGTATTTTGTGTGTTTACTTCATGCATTCTTTTTTATACAAAATGTTTGCTTTGTGTGTTCTTTTAAATTATACTTCATTGACTATCATTTAAATGTCTTATGTGTGAATGATTTTTTTCTTGTCTTATGTGAATGTTTGTCTTAACATTGTAGATTGATGAAATCCTAAGTTGGGGGCTTGCATACCCCTCAACTTAGTTTCATCTTATATCCTTAGCATTTTGATGTGGATTTTTATTTCTTTAGTGTGAGTATGAATGTAATATCATACTCTCGCTAAAGTGGGGCCTAAATGTAGCATAAAAAATTGTCACCCTTGACAATTTCACACTACCTTGACACCCTATTTTGCTTATAACATTTAATAATAATTTTCCATTTTTCAGGGAAAAATTAATAAAATACATTTAAATCATCATCATCCCTATAAATTTGGGCCAAAAAGCGTCAATCAAGGGTGTAGGGCACCCTAGACCAAAAAGAAATTTTTTGAATGTTTGAAATTTTGATTGGTAGGATTTTATGATTTGAGAATGACCTCGGGTCAGCCCCTACCCAAAAGGATTAATTAAAATGCATATATACACATGTTTTCCTCTCATTTTGAACATTAAGGATTCAACTTATGAATGAGAAATCAATTGGAAGGAAATTATGGAGAAGTATTGAGTTATCCTCTACATGCTAGCTTCAACAATCTATGGTGTATGTGAGCTAACATTTTGTAGTTCCATCAAGCATTCAAGGAACCCATCAATCAACTTGTGTGTAGTATCTCTTCTTCAAGTGATTTCACATCAAAGTAACATCATCATTTTTAATTTATAAATTTCAATCAATTATTATTGTTTTGTCCTCTTCCTATCCTAGGGTATGCCCTCTTGATCCTCATCAATCATTGTATGTGGAGGTAGAAATACCAACATAGAAATTGACTTAGGCAAGACCCTATACAACACCACCCTTTTCCCCATTTTTGATTCTATAGGTCATATCTAGGAGTTTCAACAGAAAATGATTTGGGAAAACACAAAGTAGACAGTGATTGACATCTCAAAATTTTTAGATATGAAGGAGAAACTCATTCTAGGGAGCCACATGCCCTAGACTAGCCAATTTTGGCTCAAATTTTAGTCACAGGTCCCTCTTTATTATCACTTTTTAGATATGGGTCTATAATGTTACTTTCTATTGTCATTTTTATGATAAATTACAATTTTAGATCTAGGGTTACATGTCAAATAGTCTTGTCAAATCATACATCAAATTTACCATAGCACAACACATCACAAACCTAAATCACTAGGGGATTAGCTCTCCATTGTGGAAACAATTCAATCATCAAACCCTACTCAACTTATGTTTAATGTTGACTCAAGTGAAAAGGAGATAATCTTAGTTATCCTAATTGGATCTAGGATCACTTTTCCTACTCAACAGTTTATTTAAAGGAAGATCTTCTCAAGAATCTATATCTATATTGTAACCAACAATATTTTTTATGTAATCCTTAAGGGGGGGTCACTTGGCAAGGTGAATTCTATGGTTTCAAGGATACATTTATAGGAACAATGTAATAAGGGGAGAATGTTAGCATATAATATACAAATTGTTATATTGTGTTATGTAAAAGTCTAGTTATAGTTACTATGCAATTACAAAATTATAGTTATTCATCAACTATAATCCTCCATGTATAAATCATCTCCTACATTTCAATAATATCAATTGACTATTCACCTTGATTAAGTACAAAGGATTGTCAACGAATTGTTGATATAGTGTAGCTACAATTTTTGATGTAGTGAAATTGGTAGATAATGAGACATCTTACTAAAATAGAGTGCGGGTAGGCTTGCAATCAACCTATGAACCAATGATCTTAACCTACTCTAAAAGATACAAAAAAAGGTGCAAAAAGGAAGGAAAATAACACTAAAACCTCAAAATAAGCCTAGTTGAATTCAAAACAAAATAAAGATGAAAAGAGCAAATTTTACCTTATCTTGAATTGATCTTTGGTTGGCCCTTGGATTGTTGATTTTGTGTGCTCCTTTTGATGGCAAGGTGTGATAAAAGTGGATTCAAAATGCTCTTGATGAAATTTAGATTGAAATGAGGTATGTGGGTATGTGAGAAGATGAATGCAATGGATGTAGAGAAAGCTTGAAGATGAGCAACAATGGTGGTTGAAGGTTGAGCTTGAGCTTGAGAAAAATGGTTGAATGAGAATGCATGTGTTGTTGCAAGTGTGTGAATTGAGAGAATGAAAGAAAATTCGTTCATTTTATGGAAATAATCCCTAGAAGGATGGATGGTTGAGATCTTACCACCAAGGGAAAGATGAAGGGTTGAGGTGAGTTGAGGAATCACAATCCCTCACATCTTGCCATGTAGCAGATGATGTGTCACAAGGACACATGAGGTGGAATATGACATGTGATGGGAAGGTACTTGCAAGTACTTTGGAATAAGGATGATGTGACCTCTCAATGATCACATGGAGAAGAGGAGAATCTTGGATAAATAAAAGTGAATTTAAAATTCACATGATTGGGGATATCTTAAGGATAAGACAAGGTTCCCAAGAAAGGAGGTGAGAAGTACTTTGGATAAGACAAGGTCCCCAAAAAGTAAGACTTTGACCCATGTGAGTGATGTGACTTGTCAATGATCACATGGGGTAGAGAAGATTCCTTGGAGGAATAAAAGTGAATTTTAAATTCATATGGGGAAGACAAAAAGGAATTAAAAATTCATTGGGGGATGGGAAGAGTTGACCAAGGTATTGATTAGACTAGCTAATCATTGGTTAGAAGACAGTTAGTGATTAATGAATATTAGAAGCCAACTTGCAAAATTTGGAGGATGTGACACATCCTAATCAAGGATTAGGAGGTAGATTAGGATTAAAGAAAAGTGATAGAGGATGTGACATGTGAGGAATTAATTAAATGTATTATTTATTTAATTCTTTTGAGGAAAAGGGGAAAAGGGGTAAGGTATTTAATTATTTAACTAGATACCTTAAGGATTTAGAGGACTTTAAAGGTATTAATTAAATAATAGTGATATTATTTAATTAATGAGAATAAGGGGATATTTAGATGACAAGGGATAAATTTGGACAAAATGGAAGTGTCAAAATTTGGATGTCTACATTTTGCCCCTCTTTGAGATGGTGTTATGAAGTAGCATCATTTCAAAGAATATTAAAACATAGAACCTAGAAGAAGATGGTTAGATTGGAAAAGATGCCCCAGTCATCAAAGGAGTAACTAGGAAGAAAGATGATGGGGGTGAAGATGAAGATTAGGGATGAAGGATGCCCCATCGAGAGGACATACAAGTTCAAGACAACACAAGTGTGCTCTCGAAATGGATGAGATAATGCAAGGAGTAGATGAGGAAGATGATGCAAAGTGATGGATAAGAGAGAATTAAGTGATAGGAGATTGGGAAGCACAAATGGATTGAAGGACAAAGGTGATGTTGCCCTAGCCAAGCTACAAGCCAAAATGGGTTGATGATGGATGGAGTGTTGTCAATGAGGGAATGATATATCTCGAAACAACACGAGGATAGGGAAAGATACATCCTGATGATGATGATGATGAAAGTGTTGTTGATGAGGAAAGGATACATCCCAAAAAAAAACGAGAATAGGGAAGGATACATCCTAAAACAACACTAAAGGATAGGGAAGGATACATCTTGATGATGACGATGGTGATGATTGGATCAAGGCTTGTAGCAAGGCCGGGAACAAGACCAAGGATGTGATTAGATGATTTGTGCAAGATTGAATTGAGAAGGATTGGATTGGGATGCAAGATGGATGAAAGGAATAAAATTGATGGGGGACAAGATGCGTAGAATAACCAATCTATATTATTCTAAGAAGATTGAAGAGATGATGATAAGAGATTGGATGGATAGGGGAGGGAGATTGATGAAGGATGAATGGATGGGGGGGGGATTTTTGATAGATGAGAGGATGGAATGGGAGATGAAATGCAATCCTAATGGAATTTTCCATTTTTGGAGCACTGATTTTTGCTATAGCATAAGACACAAGATGTCAGGGTATGAAGAACCAAGGCCTATTCATGTCTAATGCATAAAAAAAACACAACAGACAAGAAGGCTATCCCAACACCCCAAAGTCACGAAGACCTTGGTTGGGCCAGGCATTGGGATAACCACAAGCACAAAAGGATGCCCTAGCATAACACAAGACCCCATGGGTCTTGGTGGGTACTACATGGGACAACCCAAAAGATAGAAACAAAGCAAAAAGTTCAAGATATGCCCCTATGTTAACCAATCAAAACACACCATAATATGATAGATCATGGTAGCCTTGACAAGTGATGATAGGAAGCTCAAAGAATAAACAAAAGCTAAAAGTATCAAAAGATCATGATCAATTTCAAACGTCCTTTTCCATAGGATCAAGAGGATGGATGGGATTGATGAGGTCTATTAGGAAGGATGCATCCTATTGAGACCGATGATGGATACTAAACTACAAGATCAATATGATGTGGGATACTTGGAACCGATTGGATCTGCTGATACTAGTGGATCTCGTTTGTTAAGAATTGGCTAGATAAGGGCATAGCTTGATGACACGACACAAGGGAGACAAGACACGAGACTGAGACACGCTAAAAACCTAGGGGCTCGGGGGCCAATCAAAGATTAGCCTTTCCTACATGAAAGAATAGAGCCCTTATAGTTTAATAAAAAACAATGGAAAAAATTGAAAAGAGGACAATGAAGATCAATGATAAATGACAAAGATAGGATGGAAAAAGGGAGCCCCAAGGTGGATCAAAAGATCGACCTTGCCTACGTGAAAGCGCAGGGGCAACGTAGTTTGACAAAAGGACCAAAGAAAAATGATGGATAAGGGATCATGATAAGATAACCCTGATAAGAGGATAAAAAGATCGATCAAAATGAATTGGGAGGATGATACGATGAAGGGATGGGTGATGAGAAATGATAGGAGATTGGAAAGATGTGTGAAAGAAGGGGAAGAGATGATGATGAGATAGATGGCATTGGATTGTGTGGAGGGAAGCTTATAGCTAGATACCAATGAGAAGGGATTATGAGATGAGATGAGGATAAAGATAAAGGGATAGGAAGATAAGGATGGGGAAATGAAGGAGATTGTTGGGATAAAGAGGAAGATAAGGATGGGGAGATGGAAGGAATTGTTTGGATAGATAAGAAGATAAGGATGGGGAGATGAAAAAGATTGTTTGGATTGGTAAGGAGATAAGGATAGGTGGGAAGATAAGCATGGCGAGATAAGGGAGTAAGATGGATATGGATAGGATGTATGGATAAGGAAGGGAGATGACTAGCAAGCATGACAGGTAGATAAAGAAGATAGATGGATGTGGATAAGGATTAGGATAGTGTATGGATGAGGGGAATGTATGCCAAGAGGTGTCCAAATCATGTTTATATGTTTTCCCCTATCGATATCAAGATCACAAGGAGGATGGAAGGATTGGGATAAATGGGATACGATAGGAAAAATGTGCAAGATCGATTGGATGAAGGAGATGGGTGAAGGGGATGGAGTTGCCCCCAAGTGCAGAAGTAAATTGGATGGGGGATTTACACATGACACTTTTTTTCTAAGTTTTCATCATGGTACTTATCCAAGGCACTTGTTTGCCAAGTTTTCACCATTGGACGAATTATTTCTCTTTACTATTTCTTGATTTTTATTTTTTTTTGTATTTTTGACAATTTTTTGGATTTTTTTGGATTTTTGACTTTCTAGATAGCATGCAGATGGAGATGGATAAGGATAGGGATTTGGATAAGCATATTTAGAGGATATGTGAGAAGAGGATAGATGGACTCAAGCATCAAATTCCATATGCGGTAATAAGAGCCCACATGCAAAATGCCTATTGGATGTTGGTACAACCTTATTAGGATAAATATATTATGCAAGAGAATGGATTAAAGGGATGTGATGGGGGAGATATGTGGGATAATAGATGGGATGTTGTAAAGTGTATGGATAGAATGATGGAGTAGATGTGTTCAGGACCAACATTGGCACATATGGTGGCATATGTGAAAGGATATGAGGATCAATGGATGGAGAACCTAGAGATAATGGAGGAGATAGGATAGTGAACTTTGGGACATAAGGACCCAAAACAGATTTAGGAGATGGTGGATGAGAATGTGTAGCTTTGGTATTAGCAATTATGGATGCTGTTATAGATTTGTCATTTTAAGGAATTTCATTTTTTCTCTTTGTGATCCACATGGTTTTGATTTTCAATTTGATGGGCCTTTGTGGCTGATGGGTTTGATTTGGATTTTGGATTTGATTTTCTTTTCTTCACCATGTCTTTTAGAGGGCACATGGGGAGCTTTAGATTCATGTAGATGTTTAGATTCATGTATTGTTACTTTAGCATCCAAAGTGATTTTAATAGCAATGGGATGGGCGCAAGGAGATGGATGATGTGGAGTGATGAAGGTTGGATTTTTGGGATGATATGTGGGTGGAGGATGTGCGGGTAGGTGCCTTTGTTGATCCTAGTTAGGGAATATGAGAGTGGGATGTTGATGATGGGTGACATGGATAGGTGATGGAGATATGAAAAGATGAATAAGATGAGATGGAGGAGGTGATTTTGGGATATAAGGGCCCAAAATAGACGTAGTACCCGGAGGATGCGTGATAGCGGGTGGAGGGACATAATGACTCAAAATGGATGGAGTGGATGAAGGATGGGAGATGGTGGATGGAGGGAAGGATCCAAAATGGATGGATCAGATGAAGGAGGAATATGGATGGTTGTTTTGAGGCGATACAATGGAGGAGGTGGGATAGCAGCAAAGGATCTGGTGGAGTGATGGGAGGATCCTCTTATTCTTTTAGAAGAGGATTGTGGAAGATGTATGGAGGTTGTACCAACATTCTTGGATTGAGAGTCACAAGTAGTACATCCAAGACCTTGAGTATAGGAGTGTTCTTTGACCTGGATGGGCTCTAAAATTCCTTGCTTGTGAAGACCTAAACCTTTTCCTTGATAATTCATGTTCTTGAGCATTCGATCCATGATAGGATTTTTGTTATTCTGGAAGAATGTTGTGAGGACATTATTAGGTGGAGGATGATGTGTGGTATTTATGCTTTATTTTTCTTCTGCAAGGAGACCACCATGGAAGAATATGAGAGTACCAAGGGGATATAGAAGTGATGTGGGGATGGCATGGTTAGGCGATGATGGAGGATCATCAGATGGAGATGAGGGGGTAACAACTTCTTGATTGGGACAAGGGAGTGGTAAGGGATCAAGAGAGGGATTAGGTGACATGATAGGATCTAGATTTGTGGCAGCAGGTGATAGGGGCTCATGAGATAGAGCAATTGGATCTTGAGTGACAAGGGGATCATGAGATGGAATGGATGGGGGACTGTGATCTTGAGATGGACTAGATGTGATGGTAGGATCTTGATCAGGAGGAGGGGATATGTTGATATGTTTTGGATCAAGCTCTTGGCATGACTCATCTTGTGTGGGTGGTATGATGATAGAGTGTTGGAAGGACTCATCAAGTGGTGGAGATGGAAGGATGGAAGATTCATGAAGTTCATGGGAATGGATTTCAGTGATACTAGGAGTGGGAGGAGTGGATTGGATTTGCATGTCTTTAGTGGATTGGGTGGATCTAGGAGAAAAAGATGGTGATGGGGTTTGGTTATCTTCGATGGGTTTGGTGGCTCTCAGAGTAGGAGATGGGGGCTCAATGGATTCGGTGGGTGTGATGGTTTCAACAGTTTAAGTGGCGCTAGGGGTGGGAACAACAATGATAGGTGTCGAATGGAGAAGGGTCTCATCATTAACAACCATGGATGACGAGTTGGGATGACATGGTTCCATGACCTCGTGATGTGGAGTTGGGGACATCTTCTTTGTCATAAGTCCTTGGGGAACTTCTAGAGTGAGAAAATTGTGTACTGTAGGCTTAGATGGGGTGATGGGAATAGATGAAGGATTAGGGATTGATGAAGGATTGGGATTATGGATTGATGGACTAGGGTTAGATGGAGGAATGGGATTGGATATAGGAATGGGAGTAGATGGAGGGTTAAGGTAGGGATATTGGAATGGTGAATTAGGATAGGAGGACATGGATAGTGGATTAGGACAAGAGGATATGGTTGGTGGATTGTAGTAAGGGTATTGGGATGGCAGATTAGGATAAGAAGACGTGGATGTTGGATTAGGATAGATTGATGGGGATGTAGGATTAAGGTAAAAAGGTGTGAATGTAGGATTAGGATGGGCAGACTATGAAGGAGGATTAGGATAGGGGGACATGGATTGGGGGTTGTAATAAGAGCATTGGTTTGGCAGATTAGGATAAGAAGATGCAGGTGTTGGATAAGAGGATGATGTAGATGGACATGACGAATATGTGGATGGGGAAGATATTGGATATCCCTTGTCAAAGGTAGTACAAGGAGCATGATTAGACATGGATGAATACATAATAGGATAGCTTGAAGGGATGATTGGATTGTGGAAAGCGAGTAGAGAAAGCTTACTAGTGATGATAGTGTCAAGGGGATCTATGTCGTATACCTCTTGATCGACAAGACTTTTGTTATTTTTGTCAAATTAATTAGGGTTTCCCTTGACTACTATTGATGGAGGATAAGGATTCATGATGATGAAAGGATAAATAGGATGGATCAAAGATTTTGGATGGAAAAAGACTAAAGCTCAAATCAGGATTTAGGTCAAGTTCAGATTGGGATTAGATTAAAGCTTAGATTAGGATGATCAGATGATGTGATGGGATTAATTATGATGATCAAATTTCATTACCAAAGGATGATCTTGACACCAAATCTACTTCAAGATGGAAGTAGATTGATTGGGTCGAAGATGATTAGATAGGGATGTGATTGGATTAGATCAGACAAAATTGATTGATGAGATGATTGAAAAGATCGAATGATGGATAAAACAAGATGATGAGAGGGACTCTAAACCTAGTTCAGATATTACCCTAGGTGACTTAGGATTTCAATTGATCGAATTAAAGGATAAACTGATGATTACAGCATAGAATCCTCCTTGAGATTGAAAGTGGATTGATTAGGCCGACAATGATGATTAAATTAGGATGGATGACAATCCTAAGCAGATTTGGATGATGACAATCAAATTCAGACACCTAGTTCAATTTGGATAATAACTTGAAACAAATTTCATAAGATTTGGATTGAGAAAACGATGAGGGATGTGTAACCTAGCGTCATTTTTGAATGATGTATCAATACGATTCGAATGATGAACAAATGATCTTGAGAGAATGCAAATGGACTAAAGCTCAAATTGGAATTGGATCAGAGGACATGATAGGATTGATTCTAAACCAAGTTCATGGGTTTTAACTAGAGGACGTAAGATGCTGACAATTAGATTTTTCCAGATTTGGTAGTTTTCAAAAATTGTCAATTTTTCCATTTTAGGTAACTGCACAGGCATATCATTGACAGTCCAATTTTTTCCCAAAAAATTCCTAAAATTGTGATAGGATGAATTGCCAACTAACATCTTAAGTTCAAGACATGCATTTTGAGTTATTGACAAAAATAATTTTTCAAAAATTGGAAAAAAACACTAAATTGCGATTTTGAGGGTCAAGATGAAAGTTTGAGGCCCCAAAAATGTGCCAAAATAGGGGCCAATTGATTTTTGATTGGTTGGGAATCCACATGCCACATCATAACGCAACCACCCATAAAATTTAAGCCCAAACGGACACCTGAGTCAAAAGTTATGGCCTCTGGAAGTTTTTGCCTCAAAATCAAAATCCTCAAAATGAAGTCTAGGTGATTGGGATGGATGATTTGATGATGGATATGGACGCTAATGATGTTCTACCATGCACCTATGTGGTTTGGTTGATGAAATAATGACTTTCAAAAAATGTTGATGGATTGAAATGCAAACTATGTGTGAACAGAGGATGCAAAATGACTGAGGGAAGGTTAGGTTCGCTTATTGAAGGTCAGGTTCGCCCAAGGACAAGGTAAGGTTCACCCAAAAACTAGGTCAAGTTCACCCAAAAAATAGGTTAGGTTCACCCCTTGAAGGGCAAGTTTGACCCTTGAAGGTGAGGTTTACCCTTGGAAGGTCAGGTTCACCCCTTAAAGGTCAGGTTCACCCCTGGAAGGTTAGGTTCGCCCCTTGAAGATCAGGTTCGCCCCTTGAAGGGCAGGTTCACTTATCTGCTTTCAAACCCTTGGAATAGGTAAACGGACTCTCAATACGGGTAGATGGACTCTTGGAATGGATAGACGGATTCTTGAAATGAGGAAACAAATGCTTGTAATGTGTGAACGAATGCTCAGAGATAGATGAATACTTGGAACAGATGAACGATTATTCAGAATGAGTAAACAATTGCTCAGAACAGGAGACTGACCCTCGGAATGAGGAGACAAAAGCTCAAAATGGATGAATGAGTGCTTGAAATGAGGAAATGATTGTTCATAAGGGATGAACGAATCTTAGAATGAAGAGACAAAAGCTCGAAATGGATAAACGATTACTCGAAACGAGGAAACAATTTTTTGAAAGGGATGAATGATTCTTGGAACGAAGAGATAAAAGCTCAGAATGGATGAATGATTACTCAAAACGAGTGAACGAATGATCAAAATGAATGAACGATTGCTTGGATGGAGAGAATGAATATTTGGAATGGATGAATGAAAGCTCAAAACAAGTAAATGATTGATCGAAATGGATGTGTAGACACTAAAAAATTGACCTAGGCCTGCAAGCTCCATTTCTCGCCACTTTCGTCCTAGCATAATTAAGATACTTAATTATGTTATCTAGTCCATTTTCATCTATTAATTAAATAATTTTAATTATTTAATTAATTCATGTCTATTTATTCTATCCTGATCAATTAAATAAACTAATTACGTCACTAATTTGTTCCTCTTCTTCAATAGTTAAATAAATTATTATTTATTTAATTATTTTGTCATCTTTCATCTATAGTTAAATAATTACCATTAATTATTTATCTATTCATGGTCCTTTAATTCTTCCATAGTTAAATAATTATTAAAATCATTTAACTATCCCATGCCACCTTCCCTTTTAAATAATTAATCTAAATTAATTATTTAAGGTCTAATTTTCATCTCTCCATTTAATTAAATTAATAAATTTAATTAAATGCTCCTCTTTTCATTTTTTTCAAGTAAATAATTTGAATAAATTAGTTATTTTCCACTTGTCCATTTCCTCCATTTTCAAATAAATAATTTGAATAAATTATTTATTTTCCACTTGTCCATTTCCTACATTTTCGAATAAATAATTTAAAATAAATTATTTATGCACCACTTGGTCAAAGATGAATCCCTATCATAACATTCATTTCCTGTCATAGTCTGCATGTCTGTCATAGCCTGCATGTCTTTGCATGTCTTCCTGTTATGATTCCTCCAAGAATAGCATATTCTTGGTGCATCAATTTTGGACCGTCGATTCGACCTTCAATCTCATCTGTCCATTCGAAATTTCCTTTTCTTATAAAATGGAAATTTTGAATTCATTTGGTCTTCTTCTTCCTCTCTCTTCCTCAAGCATTCAAGCAAACTTTTGATCTTCATTTTCATAACACATTTTCATGTATACTTAGAATTCTCTTAGGTACTTAGAGTCATCTTTGCATAGTAAAATCCTTCAACACTTGTGTAGGACATGGCATAGTCTTAAGTTGCTCAAAGAATCTGAGGGCACTCTTCAACTTGCAGCAAGCTAGAAGGTGTAATGGAGGTCAGCCATGGAGATTGAAGATTTGGGTAACTTTGTTTTATTTATTTTCATGTTTTCTCCTTTGCACTCCATTATTTTCTTTGGATTTTTAGATTTAGCAATTCTAACCTAATCAAACATAAATTTCCAGACATACAGGATGAACAAATGCTTGGATGGGGAGACTAACTCTCATAATAGATGAAAGGATGCTTGTAATGGGAAGATGGGTGCTCAAAACAAGGCGAACGATGCTTGAAATGTGAAGAAGGGTGCTCAAAATGACTGAACAAAGGGTGAAATCAGTTGTTTGAGGGGCAGGTTCACCCCTCTATAGGTTAGGTTCATCACTCTATGGGGCAGGTTTTCCTATTTAGTGAAAAGATAAACAATTTTGACAGAAACAAGCTAAGGAATGACTAAGATAGAAGGCAGGTTCACCCCTTTGTAGGGCAGGTTCTCCCCTCTGCAATAGACCTAGACTTGACTTAAGTGAAAACAGCTATGGCAAGGATGAAAAAACATAGCAAACAACAAGCAAGAGGCAAAGATTGACTCAACTAATAAGATATGCACTAGTTTCGCACGAAGAAGACAGTTCAAGCAACACAATCCTGAGATTAGTAGTAAGAGGGTATAGCCAACACTATCCTTATTCTAGGATGAACAAGGCAACTAGGGAGTCCTCAATATACATTCAATATGTAAGACACAACTATGAACACTAGCACGTCTACAAACATGAGTTGGGAACCCCGGTGAGATATTGAAGGGCTCGGACCAACTCTTCATGTTTATCTAGGTATCAGCCTAGCTTTGATGCTCCACTAGACACAACATAACTGGATTGAGGTATAGCTTTCACTCTCCCCCCTTTGTATACCCCGCTGGTATTTGGGATCGTCCCTTGGGGTGATGAAATCTCCAAGTAGGTCCCGCTAAAGAAGAAAACACTAACCATTTTCGGCTACTCCCCAAGCTCACACGAAGTGTAAGTGGAAAGCTTATATAGAATAGTGTCTCCTTAGGTGACACAAATGGAATTTTGAAGACACAACAAAAAAAATATTTGACTCCCCCTAATTAATCTATGTTCCTAAATTGATAAGCAAAAATGATAAGCAAAACGATAAGCAAATTAGAAAAACTAATCATCCTATAAGAAAGGTGTTAGTTGTTTTGATCTTCATTCTTCTTCAAGCATGAAACAAGTTGCACAAATGTTAGCAACAACATAGACACACTCACAAAAAGATGGTGTTAGGGTGTTAGGACCTCAAAACGATAAAAAAATAGAAGCCAAAACAAAGCTTAAACGACTATTTTACCTCATAGAAAGCTCTGTCTGGGTAGGTTCACCCCTATCTAGGGAAGGTTCACCCCTTTATAAGGGTAGGTTCACCCCTCCTATGGAAATTTCACCCTTTTGTAAGGGCAAGTTCACCCCTTTGTAGAAAATAATGAAGAAAAAGACAAAAACTGAACTATAAACTATTGTTTTACCTTGTAGAAGCCTCTGTTTTGGGAAATTTCAACCCTCTTAGGGTAGGTTCACCCCTCTGCAAGGGTAGGTTCCTCTTTGAGGGCAAGTTCACCCCTCTAAGGGAAGGTTCATCCAACTGTTGAAAATAGTGAGAAAATAGGGGGTCTGATGCTCAAAAGGGTGACTCTGCAAGGTAGGTTCGCCTCTGTTGAGGGCAGGTTCACCCAAGTTAGGGAAACTTCACCCCTCCTTGGGTAGGTTTGCCCCTCTACAAGGGCAGGTTCACCCAACTATGGGCGGGGTCGCCTTTCTCTTGGGTGGAGTCGCCTGTCTGCAACCTGAACTTGCAAAAACCTAAACAACAGGAAACGTAAAAGATAGGGACCCATTTGTGGGTCCCACCGGGTGTGCCAAAAATATGAACCATTGATCTTAACCTACTCTAAAAGATGAAAAAAAAGGTGCAAAAAGAAAGGAAAATAACACTAACACCTCAAAATAAGCCTAGTTGAATTCAAAACAAAATAAAGATGAAAAGAGTAGATTTTACCTTGTCTTGAATTGATCTTTGGTTGGCTCTTGAATTGTTGATTTTGTGTGCTCCTTTTGATGGCAAGGTGTAATAAAAGTGGATTCAAAATGCTCTTGATGAAATGTAGATTGAAATGAGGTATGTGGGTACGTGAGAAGATGAATGCAATGGATGTAGAGAAAGCTTGAAGATGAGCAACAATGGTGGTTGAAGGTTGAGCTTGAGCTTGAGAAAAATGGTTAAATGAGAATGCATGTGTTGTTGCAAGTGTGTGAATTGAGAGAATGAAAGAAAATTCATTCATTTTATGGAAATAATCCCTAGAGGGATGGATGGTTGAGATCTTACCACCAAGGGCAAGATGAAGGGTTGAGGTGAGTTGAGGACTCGCAATCCCTACATCTTTCCATGTGGCAGATGATTTATCACAAGGACACATGAGGTGGAAGATGACATGTGATGGGAAGGTACTTGTAAGTACCTTGGAATAAGGATGATGTGACCTCTCAATGATCACATGGGGAAGAGGAGAATCTTGGATAAATAAAAGTGAATTTAAAATTCACATGATTGGGAATATCTTAAGGATAAGACAAGGTTCCCAAAAAAAGAGATGAGAAGTACCTTAGATAAGACAAGGTCCCCAAAAAGTAGGACTTTGACCCATGTGAGTGATGTGACTTGTCAATGATCATAGGGGTAGAGAAGATTCCTTGGAGGAATAAAAGTGAATTTTAAATTCACATGGGGAAGATAAAAAGGAATTAAAAATTCCTTGGGGGATGGGGAGAGTTGACCAAGGTATTGATTAGACTAGCTAATCAGTGGTTAGAAGACAATTAGTGATTAATGAAGATTAGAAGCCAACTTGCAAAAGTTGGAGGATGTGACACATCCTAATCAAGGATTAGACATGTGCACATCCTAATCAAGGATTAGACATGTGCACATCCTAATCAAGGACTAGACATGTGCACATCCATAATGATGGGATTAGGAGGTAGATTAGGATTAAGGAAAAGTGATGGAGGATGTGACATGTGAGGGATTAAATAAATGTATTATTTATTTAAATATTTTGAGGAAAAGGGGAAAAGGGGTAAGGTATTTAATTCTTTAACTAGATACCTTAAGGATTTAGAGGACTTTAAAGGTATTAATTAAATAATAGTGATATTATTTAATTAATGCGAATAAGGGGATATTTAAACAACAAGGGATAAATTTGGACAAATGCAAGTGTTCAAATTTTGATGTCTACACAACCATACCAAATTTCTCAAGTAAATCAAGACCATATATTAAAAAATAAAAGGCCCTAAAAAATGAACTTAAGGTTAAAAGCACACACATTTTATTAATCAATCAATTAGTTATTCATAGAGGTAAAATTAACAAAATAGGGGTTTTACCAAGGAAAACTCTTATATTTCAACTTATTTCCTCCTCATTGTTATGATTTTACAAGTTCATATCCGAAGATGATAAATTACAAAGTGAAACATCACAGTTCAGACCTATATGTTGCATGCCAAAAAGTTACAAATATAGATTTGCACTTCTCAAAGAAGGGAACTAGCACCCCTAACCTCCCATTTTGGCCTCAAAATTGTAGGATAAGTGCACAAAATTCTACCCTTCTCATATTTTTCTTCATTCAGTTGATATTTTATTTCATTTGTGTGAATAAATTAAGTTTTCATATTAGGTTTTATAGTTAATTAAATCAATTAAATCCACATTAAATCTAATCAATTTTCAAGACAACAAAACAACCAAGTCCATGGTACATTGGCTCTCCTTTTAGGTTGTTAGCCTATCTTACCACCTTGTTGGCTTGCCTTCTAATATTGATGTGAAGAAAGATTGATCTTAGTAATCTACTCACCAAGTCTAGGATCTCTTTTTCCACATCATATTTTGGTGAACTCGACATATCCTACGCTTGGAAAAAAAATTGATTCATTGTTCCTTAGATCTAAATTTTCAATCACAATAATTTCTAAAATTAAATATCTTTATGTTTGCCAAAAAAAAGGTTTTTCATTGAAAAAGAAGTATGTTTCTTTAATTTTTGTAAAAGAAAATTGAAATATTGTTCATTTGAATTTTAGTAATACATCATATCTATAGATAAATTTAATAGTTTTTTGAATTAATGCATAAATTTGTGGAAAATAATAGAATTTTTTAGCATATTGCAAACCCTAGTTAATTGTATTAAAACACATTTTATAAAATTTGGAAAAATTACAAAACTTTTTATATCAGACTTGGACTATCACAGTCTCAAATATATGTTTACTTAGCATTTGTCAATTTTTTAAAATTTTCAAAAATCTCATACCTCTAGTCTAGGGTGCTAGCACCCTTGACTTGCCTATTTTTAACCAATTTTTAGGTACATATTGATATATGTATTTTTTGTACAATCTTGGAACCTGAATCTGAAAATTATCTCTATAATAGACCTAGTTTTTGTGTTTTATCATAACTCGTCTTAAGAAGCATAAACATAAAATTGAACCTAATAATTAATGTTGTAATTAATCTCATGGAAAAAGTGTTGCAATCCAATCATGTCATATATCTTTCTAAAAGTTTTCTATACATATGATGAGACTTTTAGTAGTGATGATTTTGATACGTTTGATGAAGCCCTTAATGATTTCATCTCATCTAAATCAGCCACTAAGACTTCAAAAGCTTCAAAAATTAAACATTAATAAATACAATAGATTAAATAACACTACAATTTATTATTTACCCTCCTTAATATAAACCTCCACCACAACATCAACCTATGCTTATTATTGGATCACCTTAAAATATATATATATTGGTCAATCTTAAACTATGTAAGACAATTGACTCAACGTAATCACATACAACAAAATTCATCACAACAACATTATTAGGTCATATCGTTTGTTGTACATACAACACAGTAAATAATAAACAAGAAAATAAAACATCGATCATTTCTTTGTCAATCCCATTCTCAAGGCCTATTCTCCCCCTTACACCTCATTTTCCTCAAAATAATGGTAAGGAGTGTGATCTTGTTAAGAAGCTTTGTACTAATCTAGTCAATATTTCATTGTGGAACTTTATTCAAACCTCACCTACCTATCATAACATGCTCCAAGAGGCTTTAAAAAATATTTTTATGCCACCTTATGCTAAACCAAATGATGTAACAATCTTACTTGAGGGTATGAATTCAACAAATTTAAACATTATCTTCCATCAAATTGAATTACTCTCCATCGAAACTCAAAAGCAATATGATTCCTTAATGATATTTTTGGTCATTAATAAAATTGGGTTAGGTGTACTCTTATTGATAATGGGTCAAGTCTTAATGTTTGTAGCATTGACCTTTTAAATAATCTTGGTGTGGATAAATCTCTTATTCAACATGATTCTTTACCTATTCATGGTTTTGATAATGTTGGTAGGAAACCATTAGGAACAATCACATTACCTATTAAGGTAGGTCTTGTAGTTTTACCTACCTTTATCCACCCTTCACCGTGTAATAAAGTATACATATAACAAGGTTTATACAATGAAAATTGATCATAAATACAAAAGTTTTTTATAAATACATATAACAACAAGATTTATATGGTGAAAGATGATCCTAAATCAAAAATTTGTTAATAAATTGAAATGGGACATAAAAAAACCTTTTAATACATTTATTCTATCCTCAAAAGTTGAACCTATGTCTTTCAATAATAAGAACAATGATGGTTGTGACTCACCCATGACTAAACTCTTTGGTGATGATTAGGTTTTAAGCCCTAAACCCTACACTCTTAACCCTTAACCCTATACATTATACCCTCAACCTATACCCTAAAACTTATACTCAATATCCTAAACCATAATCCCTATACCCTACACACTAAATCTTATACACTCAACAAGCTAAACATTATCTCTAAACCATAAGCCCTAACCCTCAACCCTATACTTAAGCCCTAATTCCTCAACCCTCAACCCTATACCTTAAACCCTAAACCCTAAACCCTACACCCTCATCCCTATACCCTATACCCTTAACCTTATACCCTAAACCTTGAACATTATTCCTCAACCCTATACTTAAAACTTAAACCATACACTCTCAACCCTTAACCCTATGCCTTATACCCTCAACCCATACCCTAAACCCTATACCCAATATCCTAAACCATAATCTTTATACCCTACACACTTAATTTTATACACTTAATGGATTGAACATTATCCCTCAACTTTAAACCCACAACCCTCGACCATATACCCTATACCCTCAACCCAATACTTAATCCCTAATCCCTCAACCCTATATCTTAAACCCTAAACCCTACAACCTCAACCCTCATTCCTATACCTTATACCGTAAACATTGAACATTGTCCCTCAACACTATACCTAAACCCTAAACCCTAAACCCTAAACTCTAAACCCTCAATCCCTCAACCCTATACCCTAAACCCTAAATCCCTCAACCCTCAACCCTATACTTTAAACTCTAAACCCTACACCCTCAACCCTCATACCAATAAGCTATACCCTAAAACCTACACCTTCAACCCTCATCCCCATACCCTATACCCTCAACCTTATACCCTAAACCCTAAACCCTAAACCCTAAACCCTAAACATTGTTCCTTAGTCTTATACCCTCAACCCTATACTCAAACCCTAAAACCACACTCTCAACCCTTAACCCTGTACCTTATACCCTCAACCCATTCCCTAAACCCTATATCCAATATCCTAAACCATAATCCCTATACCCTACACAATATTATACACTCAATGGGTTGAACATTATCCCTCAATTGTAAACCCTCAATCCTCAACCCTATATTTAAGCCCTAATCCCTCAATTGTCAACCCTATACCTTAAACCCTAAATCCTACACCCTCAACCCTCATCCCTATACCCTATAACCTCAACCTTATACCCTAAACCTTGGACATTAAACCTCAACCCTATATTTTAAACCTAAACCATAAACTCGCAGTCCTTAACCCTATGCCTTATTCCCTCAACCCATAACTGAATCTTTATACCCAATATCCTAAACCCTAATCATTATACCCTACACACGTAATCTTATACACTCAACAAGATGAACATTATCCCTTAACTGTAAACCTTCAATCCTCAACCCTATACCCTATACCCTCAACCCCATACTTAAGCCCTAATCCCTCAACCCTCAACCCTATACCTTAAAACCTAAACCATCAACCATCAACCCTCATCCCTATACCCTCAACCTTATACCCTAAACCTTGAACATTATCCCTCAACCCTCAACCCTATACTTAAACCCTAAACCCTACACTCTCAACCCTTAACCTTACGCCTTATACCCTCAACCCATACCCTAAACCTTATACCCAATATTTTAAACCCTAATCCCTATACCCTACACACATAATCGTATACACTCAACCATGAACATTATCTCTCAACTGTAAATCCTATACCCTCAACCCTATACTTAAACCCTACACCCTCAACCCTCATCCCTATACCGTATACCCTCAACTACTCTAAAACCTGAACATTATCCCTCAACACTATACTTAGACCCTAAACCATACACTCTCAACCCTTCACCCTATGCCTTATACCCTCAATCCCTATACCTTATACCCTCATCCCTGAACACTATTCCTCAACCCTCAACCCTATACCTTAAACCCTAAACCCTACACCCTCAACCCTCATACCTATACCCTATACGCTCAACCTTATACCCTAAACCTTGAACATTGTCACTCAACCCTATACTTAAACCCTAAATCCTACAATATCAACCCTTAACCCTATGCCTTATACCCTCAACCCATACCCTAAAAGCTATACCCAATATCCTTAACCCTAATCTGCATACCCTATACACTTAACCTTATACCCTAAACCTTATACCCAATATCCTGAACCCTAATCCCTATACCCTATACACTTAACCTTATACCCTAAACTTATACCCAATATCCTTAACCCTAACCCCTATACCCTATACACTTAACCTTATACCCTAAACCTTGAACATTATCCCTCAATCATAAACCCTCAACCCCATACTTAAACCCTAAACCCTACATTCAACCTTGTACCCTAAACCCTCAACCCTATACCAAATATCCTAAACCCTAATCCCTATACCCTATACCCTCAACCCTAAACACTATCCCTCAACCCTACACCCTATACCTTAAACCCTAAACCCTACACCCTCAAACCTCATCCCTATTCCCTAAAGCCTCAGCCTAATACCCTAAATGGTATACTCTAGAACTTCAAGTTGACCATTTTGGTGTATAAATTTGACACACTTTTTAAAGCCACTTTAAGAACCCTCCTAATGGTGAATACCCACTCTAAGGAAATGGATTCCATAATAAATACATACAAAAATGTATACCTTCATATATACGCTCATACATATGTACATATATACAAGCATACATTCATACATACAAACATATGTGTACATACATTCAAGTATAAAAACAAGCATACATACATGCATACAAGAATATATACAAATATACATACATACATACATATATACATACACACATACATACAAGCATACATTCATACATACAAACATACATACATTCATACATACATATATACACACATACATTAATGCATACATACATACATATAAACATACATACATGCATCCATGCATACATACAAGCATACATACAAACATACATGCATACAAACATATACATACATACATAAAAATATACATTTATACACACGTACATACAAACAAATTAAAGCAAGGCATAATGCGAGAATGTTATAACACACTCGTGTTTTGGCCTTCTTTGGGAATTCCCAAGTCTTTGGCTTGGATTTTCTTTGTATTTGTAACCCAAAGACTTGGACTACGTTTCCAACGTCCAAAAATGTGTTTTTTCATATTCTACCAAAATTCACATAATCTTGTTTGTACTCCTCATCAGGTTTGAATGTGTTTCAAGGTCAAGTAAAACAAATACCTAGGTAATTTTAAGCTCTCTCTTAACTATCTAACGATACAATTTTTTCACATTTTTACTATGTTAAGGATTTCATCTTTAATTTCTTTTGTTGGTGTATCTATTTTTTGTCAAAAACCAATGTTTTGTATTTTTTACTTTAATTTTAACCGTTCATTGAAATTTCAAATAAATTATATTTTTATTTAAACTAGACTCCATTCTACACATATTCAAAAGAAAATCAATTAGTTTTCAAAAAAATTAGGGGGAAGCATGGTCAAAATTTTATTTTTTAGGATGTGTCCAATTTGAAAATTAGTAAAAATTAATATATTTATTAAAAATTTATCAAAAAAAATAGGGATAAACTACATGTTGTTAGCTAATTTCTCACTGAAGCGATTTTAAAAATACTTTAAAAATTTAACATTTTAGGGGGCAACAACAGACACTATGTTTTTTTTTTTTTTGAAAAAAATAAGACCAATTTATATGGTCCCCCTTTTTGAACTCCTTAATCTTTACAATTTAAAAAAAAAATAGTAGTTTAGAAAGTAGATTCGAAGCACTACGACCCTTGTTTTTGTTGCATCTTAAAATTTTGAGTGTAACTATCCTCAATTTCTCATCCAAGGTCAGTATTTCCTAATTTTAGAAGAAACAAAAGTGGCCACTTAAGACCCCTTTTTGGCCCCCATCTCTGTGCACTTACCCTAATATCCTCATCGCCCAAAATAGCTACCTTCTTCAACTCTTCTAGTCCCATTTTACTCAACTTCCTAAGGTGTTTTAGGTCTTTCTTAATTTTGCATCCTCATCCTTTAGGTTATCTATATATTTAAGTAACTCATCTTCTAAATTATATACTCTTTCATATTGTTGGTAACCAGAGACCAACAATTCCTCTATTTCTTTCTTGAATTTCTCAATCCATTTTCCAAATTTTGAGATTTTCTTTTCATCTCATTTAAGGAATTTACTTCCTCATGGGTCATCAAAATGGGAGCCTCAAATTTTGTAGCCTACTCAGTCATAAGAGAGACCAAACCCTTCAGGAATGCCTTTATTTGCTCTATTTGTGCCTTAAGCTCATTTTTTTTTCTTATCTTTGGTCATTCTAGCATTGACTAAAACAACAACTAGATCCAAAGATGTTATTTGTTCTCCCCTTGTTTGTTTCCCTAGGTTGATTATAGACAACTAATAATTTGTCTCCTATATTTCCCTATTGTCTTTGTCCACAATGGGAGTAGAAATTTCTACTATCATTTTCCCTAACTTGTTCACCTTGCTTGTATGTGTTACAATATGGTGTTGTACACCATTGCATAAAATTTTATATTATTTAATGTTAAAATTAAATAATTATTTAAATGTGGTGCACCCAGGATGCGTGTTTAGCCACATTAGATAATTATTTGGGGCCACTTGTAAAGTTGTATTGTAACATTGGTTTATTATTTAATGTGTGGGAGACATTGGCTAATAATTTAATATTTGGGGAAAGAATTTAATAAAGTGAAAACTTAGTACCCAATATTAAATGAGGGGTCAATGGTTTTGTGTTCACATGCTTTTGTGGTGCATGGTTGTTTAGCTTACCACTTGGTTGTATTTTTGTGAGCTTGTCTCTATAATAGAAAACATGTTTTTAGTGGTTAAGGTTGGCTAGGTGAGTGGGTCATCTTTATTGAGTCTTTCTTAGGAGTGCATATGTGAATCATGACATGGGATGTGTAGATTCATGCTTAGACATAAATAGGATGCATTGGAGAGGCTTGACACTTCAAAAGTATTCATGGTAACTCTAAAAGTCTATGTATTATTTTAATGTTGAATAATAGATGGAGTATGGATGCCTTTGGAGGCTGGATTTTTTCCCTCTTTAGGGTTTTACTAGGGTATATCATGTGTTATCTTGTGGCTTGTCTATTTTGATCTATGCATTATGGTTATTCTATAAGCTTGCATGCATGCTTTTCTCTCGTGGTGATATCTAGGAAATGGATTGAATGAACTAGGTAATGATGCATTATTTCCTAATAATATGAAATATCTTTGGATTTTTCTTTGGCTTGGTCTTCTCCACCTCTTCCACCATGTTATGCCAATTGAGAATTTGGATTATCACCTACTTCCTTTTCTCCAAATTTAATTTTAACCAAGATGGCATCATCAACTGAGTGCACACCTATTAGTCATCTGACTACCTTTCATCTTGAATTTCACCAAATTGTTCCTTTATTTCCAACTCTTTATCTCCTATTGTTGATGAGGAAGCTTTATCCTTCTTTTCTTGTTGCTTTGCATTTTCAATTAGCTCATATTTCTCCTCAAGATTTAACACATTATATTCCTATTTTCTCCTAGAATCAATGGATTTTCTTGCTCAATATGGGTTTATTTATCCTTGGGATCTTGTTTCTTTTGTTCATGTTGTTGTTCATCTACATGATCATCTTCAAATGCCTTCATTCCATCTAGATGGGTATCATTACATGGAGAAGGTTCTATATCCACCTGATCACTTCTTTGGTTCCCCTCACTTTTTTGCAAGGGTGTTTGTTTTTCATGTTATGAAGGTGTGCAAGAAGGAAGGTTTGTTAAATTTACCTGTTGTCACCTAGAAATGCACCCTATGCACAATTTGTAAGACTAAGCTTTCTAGTGAAACATTGGATCACTCCAAGGCTGTGGGTCACCTGAGATTGGATTGAACCTCCAGAGAAGGCTGGCTTCCTTTGGGTATCACCTAAACTATTGTTTCTTTGAGAGGAAAGAGGGAAGAGATGTATAAATTAAAGAACTACACTAGGATGATACACATAACTGATAAGAAATCATGAAATGAACACAGGAAGAACATACACTTGAAAGCCTAATTTCTATTCTCAGAGCAACTTCTTTCAGACTTAATGCTTTAGTCCTAACAAGTTTGGCCCACATACACATCTCAGGAAGGAAAGATTAATTTCACAGCTCCAAGATATGAATACAAAATTATAAAACACAGTTAAAGACCTGCATTGTTCAAAAGAAAGATATAGAAATGAGAATCAATACAAACATGGACGCAAACTTCCAAGGTAAACTCTGTGTTGTATTCAGGATTCTAGTTGAGTTACAGAAAAACATACATTGATTGAGAAAGGATTGATTAAAAAAAATCACTAACTCTTCAGAGTTTGTAATCAAAACTCCCTACAAAAAGGCAAAAAAAATGCCTTATATACAGACTGATATCAGCCCAACCCATTAGGGCTTACAAAAATATTGGAGCTCAAAAAAAAAAAGTATCTACCCTTAGATCTTTTGGATGAAGTTAATGTTGAAGCCTGTGTGTCCCTACTATCTGTGTCAGTGAAGAGTTACCCTCGTAGAATCCTTCTTCAGATATTCTTCAGCTACCGCATTCATTTGATCCATCGTGTCCGGCTGAGCTACTTCGGCTGCATCTTGAATGCTCTGAGCCTGCAACATATACATGTTGCCCTTCATCCTATTGATGTTCTTCAAACTGCCATGGTTTATCTTCAGATTTCTCTGATTGGCTAAGTGAAATCCATGCAGCTTCTTTGGGCATTCAAAACTTCCCCTATTGAACCGCATATCGGTGAGACACTAATCGTGTCTCCCCGATGCGGTTAAATCTTTTCGCAACCATTGGCAAAACACGGAGCCATCACTGAGAGCTCCTAGTGAGCCCAAAATATCATACCAATGCTACTGGAGCCATCGGAAAGATACCGTTTATCACCAAGAGATCAGTGGGTTGACGAGTCACATGGAGATCCCTTTCTATCGCTGACACCACCTGTGGTCAGTAAAACATCCTGTCGAAAGCCCCATAGTCAAACCGGGTTGTCTTTTGTTGAATTGCATCTCGGCGAGACACTGAAAGTATCTCACCAATGCGATTAGATGCCTCTGTAGCTATCGCCATATCATAGAATAGTGGGTGAGATCTTATGGTGAGCTCATTTTATTTACCTCAAGCTCTCTCTTCTACTTCGGGCTCGAGCTCCTTTGGCTTTTTGGTGAGACCTTACTAGGTCAGCAAGATCTCATCCCAGTGGTTTTGTCTCATGGCAAGCTCCCTTGCAGTCGGCAAGACATTCATGTGTCAGTGAAATGTTTTACCGAAGGAAAAACATCACCCTGAACTCTCTTCATCTTCGGCAAGAGTTGATTGAGGTCACCCCAAACACAGGCCACTCTACCGAGCTATGCATTCCTTTCGCTAAGACTTTATCAAGTTAGTAGGACCTCATGGCGATGCCCCATAGTCATACCGATATCTGCTTTTGTCGCTAAGACACCCTCCATTCACTGAGACCTCTTGTAGACTTCCTTTTCCTTTGGTGAACTCCTTTTTCATTCTGAAGGCTTCATTGTTTGGAAAGACTCCTACCGATAACACCTTGTATGCCACTAGGACTTCCCATTGTCGGCAGGACCTCTGGGTGACATCTTCAATTGGTGGCAAGCCCTTTCATGTTTTGGTGGGGCCTCCTTGCAATCGGCAAGACCGTCTCTATTCGCCGAGACTCTATATCGAGCTCTATGACTCTTGTCGAGCTCATTTTGTTTCGGGTGGATCTCGTGTAATCGCTGAGACATAATGCATCTCCCACTGATGAATCTACCTATCCCAAGTGTGTCGTTGTAGCTTTGATCTGTCGGGGAGATCTCACATAGACTGCATTTGCTACACCGAAGGTCTCAATGCATTTTGAGTCACCGAGACAAGGCAATTGTTACGCCAACAAGGGTCCTTCGTTATTTTCCATTGGCGAGACCGAAGGTCACTCGCTGAGACCTTACGGTGATCGCCCCAACCTACACCGATGAGCACATCTTTCCACCACCGATCGATGAGACAAAAGTGAACTCATGCTGAAAGAAAATCATATACATAGTCGGGGAGACATGTTGAGATCGGTAAGACACAACCCGACAGCTAAGACATATGCCGATAGAAGCTTCCACAGTCGCCAAAACAATAGAACCGTCCTGCTGAATGAAGAATGTAGAAGACCTGTGATCACCGTGACACTCTTGGGGTCTTGGCGACTCTGTCCTTAGAAGATTTTCATGCCAAACCATAACAAGGTAGGCTTCTTCACTGAGTTCCCCGTAACCTAGCATCAGATTCATGACCTTAGCCCTAGGCAGAATACTTCATTTGGCCTTCTTGAACCTGTTAACACAGTTTTCTTTGCCTAATTGAGCCAGATGGTGAAAATTTAGGCAACAATTATGGCAACCTTTGCGAGATGTTTTCCTACTAAACATGAGAACCAGTGACTGGTCTTGTCCATTGGGCATGGAGTCGTTAGAAGGCTCAGAAAATAAAAAAAATATCAGTTTTGCACATGGCTTCAACTTCATGAGATCCACAGGTCATAACAGGTTGCCAAAAATGAAACAAGGGAAAATGACAGAGAGAAGTACCTTGTCAAAACAACATTCCAGGAATGGAGCAAAACAGAAAACAAACGAACCATAGTGCGAAGCACTTATTGAAACATAGAACCTAACTAGATATGTAAAAGAAAGGCACTTATCAAGCCTGAAAGCAGGGTTTAAGGTGTATCCCATTGACTGGGATAGGAAGCAAATCCCCTTCTGTCGTAGCCATCTAATAAGCATTGTGCTCCTTACAGCCTATGATAATAAATGGACCAGTCCACATATTGTCGAACTTAGTGTGATGGCCAGGCCTGCTTTTAAGAATGTCCCACCTAAGCACGAGGTCTCCCTCCTTAAAATAATTTGCTATAGCCCTTTTGTCGAATGTCTTCTTTGTTTGGAGCTGATGATACTCTAAATATTTCATTGCTCTGTCCCTTGATTCTTCGAGCTCCATGAGCTCTGCATACCTTACAGACATTGGGTCCTGTCCCTCAAGCATCTCAAACTGATGAACAATGTCTAGAGCCGAAAGCTCCACAGATAGTGGAAATCTCACCTCCTTGCCATAGACCAACACATATAGCGAATTACCAATAGACCTCTTAGGGGTCACTCTATCTGCCCAAAGTGCATTCTTTAAACTACTAGGCCAGGTCCTTTGGTTGTCCCCTATGGTTCTTTCAATAATTTTGATGAAGTTCTTATTCGTGCTCTCAGTTAGGCCATTACCTTAAGGGTAATAATTTGAAGATGTGCTCAAATGAATGCCATGCTTAATGGCCCAGTCGGTTACCCTTAGACCCGTGAATGCAAGGGCATTATCAGATATGATGGAGTCAGGCACTCCAAACCTAGTGACTATATCTTCATAGAAGTTCAACACTGAGGATTCTTTTGCTACCTTCAATGCAACCGCTTCTATCCACCTTGTAAAATAGTCAGTGGCTGTAAGTACCCACTTGTGACTAGCACTGGAAGGTGGGTTTATTGGACTAATGAAATCAATGCCTCATCTAGTGAAGGGCTGCTCCACTTTAATTGGATGTGGAGGCATAGCGGGCAGTCTTTCCTTTCCTAAAAATAGAGCACATTTGATGCACTTTCTTAACCAGGCATACGCATCCTTGAACAAGTTGGGCTAGTAGTAACCAGCTCTCATGATTTTCTAGGCAGTAGTTCTGGGAGCAAAGTGACCTCCTGCAACTCCATCATGAAACTCATGAAGCACTTTTTCAATTTGATCACTGTGAATGCATCCTAACATGACACCATTCAGATCTTTTTTAAAAAGAACATTGCCCATCAGCACATATGGTATGGACTATAGTCTAAAGTATCTTCTTTTGGCCCTATTTAAACCTGGTGGACACTCACCAGTCTGCAAAAATTAGGTCATATCTTGAACCTAATTAGTTATCCCCACAGGCACATTGTCTTGAGCATTCTGAGGCTCACTTGTATTGGAAAGGATAACATCCTTTTCTAATTAATTTTTACTACTTGACCCTGTAGCAAGTTGCTCACAAAGACCCTTACCCCTCACTAGTTTGGTGATCTTGATATCTATGTCATACTCCATGACCTTGGTGACCCATCCTGCTCTTTTTTCATTCAAATCTTTATTTAGTAGAAACTCCTTCACACTTGAGTGCACTACCAGAATATGAATTTTATTGTGAGAAATCAAAGGCTTGAATTTCTTCAGACTTCTGATCATAGCAAGGACATGCCTCTCCACAAACGAGTATTTTTGTTCGTAGTCGACCAAACCTTGACTGAAAAATCCTATTGGTTGTTCTAAATTCTCTTCATTTTTTTGAACCAATATTGCAGAAATGTTTCTTGTGCTACCATAAGCATACAGATAAAAATCTTTGAAAAAATTATGATTTATCAGCGTGGGAGCTACTGCTAAGGCCTCCTTGACCTTTTCAAAACTATTCTTGGCATCCTTCGTCCAACTGAAGACTACATTTTTCTTTAACATAACTGTTAAAGGTTGTAATAGATTTGCAACATCAGGGATGAATCTTCTTAAAAAGTTTATCTGGCCCAGAAAGCTCTATAGACCCTTCTTGTGATTAGGTAGTGGCAACTCGAGTATGGCTTTGACCCTCTCAGGATCGATAGTAATTCCTTGCTTTGACACTATGTGTCCTAATAATTTCTCTTCATGAACAACAAAGATACTCTTCTTTGGATTGAGAGAGATACCAAACTCTCTGTATTTTTCAAACACTTGCCTAAGATGTAACATATGTTCATCAACATTCTTGGAATAAATTGTGATGTCATCTAGGTAAATTAGTATAATCTTGTTGATCAAACTTTGAAACGCCATGTCCATGGCTCTCTGAAACGTGGCACCAGCATTGGACAAACCAAAAGGAATCCTTTTGTATGCCATGGTGCCCCATTTAGTTGTAAAAGCAGTCTTAAACTGATCTTCCTCTTTAACTAGCACTTGATTATATCCTGAAAAACCATCTAGTAAGGAAAAGCTTTCAGAACCAGCAACCTCTTGCAAGATTCATTCCATGGAGGGCAGCGGGTAGTGGTCTTTCAAAGATGCTCGGTTAAGGTCCCTAAAGTCTACACAAATTCTTATTTCACCACTTTTCTTCCTAACCGGTACAAGGTTAGAAACCCACGAAGTGTGCTTGATAGGAAATACAATACCCCCCTCAACTAGTTTAGTTAGCTCATTAATCATTAGAGGATCAAGTTTAGGATTAAAAGGCCTTTGTTTCTGTCTTACTGGCTTAGTATCAGGATCTAACTCAATTGTGTGCTGAGCAATGTGGGGATCAAACCCTCTCAAATCATAATATTCCCAAGCAAAGACATCATGAAATTCTTGGCATTAAGCAACAAAAGTTTATTTATCTTCAGGTGAACAAATTTTTCCTATCTTAAGGAGCTTACCTTTGAAGATCTCCAACTCTTCATAGTGTTCTTGTTTGATCTGCAAGCCAACTTTACCCTTTTTGAGCTAGTCATCAGTACTGAAAATTGACTCTAAGTTAACAAGGCCTTTGGGTAATTTATTTGTCTTTAGCTGTATGACTTGATCACCATACTGCTGCTTGAGTTTTGCTTGATTCACCATGGAGAACTGATCTTCCTTGAGCAAGAAAGAAAGGATCTGCTCATCACTGTCAAAAACTTGCCAGTGTATGTTGTTGTCAAGAATTGATGGTCTGACTACAACCTTCACATACTGCTGCACTTTCTCTTTTCTAATGTCATTTGGAATGTCAAACTACACCCCAATGGTTGTCAGCCTATCAGCATGCTTGCTCTGATTCCTTGGAATAGATACTAAATCAAAGGCATTGAATTCCTCAAGCATGTTCCACACTCTATTTCTATAAGACTTTAGTGTGTCATTTTAGCTAGATTCAGGCCCCTTACCTGGTTGACAACTAATTCACTATCCCCATAGACTCTCAAGTTGGTTATTCCTCTCTTCCTTGCCCACTCTAGACCTTGAACAAGGCCTTCACATTCAGCAGTGTTATTGGAGCATGCAAAAGCAAAACAGAAAGCAGCATAGTACTTATCACCTTGAGGAGACACAAGCATTGCACCCCCTCCAGCACCATTCTTACTTCTGGAACCATCGAAGAACATCTCCCAAAGTCCATTTAGTGGTTGCAACAACTAACTTGCATCCTTCTCTAAGTTTGGAATCTCAGTGTCAGGCTCGAGAATGATATAGTTTCTTATACCAGCATCTTGGATGAGGTCTTCAGGGCTATCTAATACATTTTCAACTGCCCATTCATGTAGCAACATGTCAGGAACAGCTTCTGATTGGAGTTGTTGGGCAACAACCAGCTCATTGTCAGTAAAAGCAACATAATTTGCATTTGCAGCAGAGGGAGCAACATTTATGGGACTTGGGTTATATGTCTCAATGTGATCCTTGGCCAACCGCTCAGATTTAATGGTGACCTTGGTCCCATATCTTGTTCTAAATAGCATATGTGACCAATCAGCTGACACATAACCACCTATCTTAGTTGTAAAGTCTCTTGACAAGCATAAGGAAAAGAAAGATGGAAGGTCTATGACACATATGTCTTGGGGAACTAAAAAGTTAGGAAAAGCATGGAGGGTGAGATTCAAATCCTTGATAATACCCAAGGTATTAACTGAAGTACCATCCAATTGGATCACTCCCTTCTCTAAAGGGTGATATTTTAGTCCAAGTTTGTCAGCAATCTGCTTTGGCATCACAGAGCTACTAGCTCCACTATCTACCATACAGTTATGGACTAATTTATCACCAATAATCACAGACACGTAGAAAGGGGGTGGTTTAACTTGTTTTTCAGTCTCTTTACTAGACTGTTTATCATCTACCTAAGCATTATTTGTCAAAACAGCCCTATCTTGACCTAATGGGGATTCAGACTCACCTGATAACTTAAGATTTGACAAGGCTGGACATAGAATATCCTTTTGACCAGGGATGACCAATGAATCCCACATAGCCATTGTCACATTTGTCCTTTTCATGCTATCAAGAATGTTAAAAGGTACAACTAGGTTTACTTTATTATGTACCTTTACGCTGGTGTGATCAGCTTGTAAGCGTGGCTGCTCTTTAACTGGGAGTTGTTGATTTCCTTGCCAACCACTAGTCACTCAAGAGGTAGATGGTTCCATAATTGCCACCCTTCCTCTATCAGCTACTTGGTCAAGCTCAAATGCTCTCTTCTTTGCCCTGGTGGTAGCTGCAACTGGAGAGCTATCTTCATTCAACCCACATAACTCTTGACCTTGCCAGTTAAGCAGGGTTGTATCATTGTTGAATTGGTCCTGATGTTGTGGAGATGACTCATTAGGTGTATGCAGTCATGAACTTGATGCATTTTGTACCATCAGTGCTTGATTGATGAGTCCATTTGAACAAGTGGCCTGATTATGAGGCTGGTTACAAGGGTAGCACCACTCATAATCAGCTGCTAAGTTGTTTTGAGTGGGAGCCAGGTCCCTGGCTGCACTAACAAGTGCTGGAGCATAGGCCCGAAAAGGCCTTGTGTTCACACTCTATCTTGGGCCCTGATAATTGCCTTGATACTGCTGTCTATTCACTTGGAATTGCTGCTGCTGACCTTGAAAAGGCTGACTTGAGGCCTGATTTTGTTGTTGATAAGACCTGAAATAGGTCTATTGCTTTTCCAAGTTCACCAACTTGTTACCAAAAGTTTGTAAAATACTTTTGATCTCTTGTAACTCATTTGATGAGCTTGTAGCAACACTTTCTTGCTTATTAATGGTTGGGACAATAGCTGGTAGCATTGGTATAGCTGGTAGCGTTGGTACAGCTGGTAGAGGTGTGAAAGGAGGTATCTACAAAAGAATGTTTGCATGAATCTCTGGGAATATTGGCATTGGTGGCCTGGGAGCAAGCTTGCTAGCTTTTATTAAGCTTTTTTCAGCTTTGATAGCTATTTCAAAGGCATCTAGCAAGGACACTCCTCCCATTAACTATATCATGACAATTATGTCGTTGTTCGGAGCCCTCAAAAAATACAAAAAGGCGTATTCTGGAGGTGGCCTCACCGTTGCAGGTATTTTATCCTAGCTTCTCTGAAATATGAAGTTGAAGTCATTCATCTGCTCTTGTGGAGCCCTCTTAATTGTAGTCAATTGCTCCAGTAGAGAAAAGTTGTCAGACCTATCTTGGAATTGCTTATGCAATTTTTCTCCAAAATCGTCCCATGTTGCGATTGAACTGACTAGCAGGCTCCTATACCATTGCACAGTGCTTCCTTTCAGTGAAGCAGCTAGCAATCTCACTACAACATCCTCTTGTGTTATGTGGTGGACTCCGCATAACGAAGCCACATCTCTCATATATTCAATTGGAGTAGTTTGGTCTTCTCCCGTGAAAATTAGCAGACTCTTCAAATGTGCCATTGGAATATCATTGTGTTGCGCCAAGTTCAAAGGACTCCCTCCGTTGAAAGTAACAAAGGGTTGATTCCTTGGAGCGGCCATTGAAGGTATCTGAGGTGGATTTGTTGGTGCAACAAAATGAGACCTTACAGGTGGAGGAGTGGACTGAGTTCTTCTGGAATAGATGATTGTTGTTCTCCACCTTTCCTCAACTCTGCCTTGTCTTCTTGGTGGTGACAGCTGCAAGTATTTAAAAGGGCCTGAGCTGCTTCTTGTTTGAATTCTTTTCATAAACTATAGAAGGCATGGATTTCTAGAGTTCTTCCTCTTTGTGGAGTCACCAGGTATGCAAAAAGGCTTGTATAAAGTCTTATAATTCACTGGGTGCATACCAAACCAGTAGTTAAAATAAATTCCAGTCCCACTGGGCGTGCCAGAAACTGTTGTCACCTAGAAATGCACCCTATGCATAGTTTGTAAGACTGAGCTTTCTAGTGAAACATTGGATCACTCCAAGGCTATGGGTCACCTAAGATTGGAGTGAACCTCCAGAGAAGGGTAGCTTCCTTTGGGTATCACCTAAACTATTGTTTCTTTGAGAGGAAAGAGGGAAGAGATGTATAAATTAAAGAACTACACTAGGATAATACACCGAATTGATAAGAAATCATGAAATGAACACAAGAAGAACATACACTTGAAAGCCTAATTGCTATTCTCAGAGCAACTTCTTTTAGACTTAATGCTTTAGTCCTAATAGGTTTGGCCCACATACACATCTCAGGAAGGAAAGATTAATTTCACAGCTCCAAGATATGAATACAGAATTATAAAACATAGTTAAAGACCTGCATTGTTCAAAAGAAAGATACAGAAATAAGAATCAATACAAACATGGACGCAAACTTCCAAGGTAAACTCTATGTTGTATTCAGGATTCCAGTTGAGTTATAGAAAAACATACATTGATTAAGAAAGGATTGATTAAAAAAATCACTAACTCTTCAAAGTGTGTAATCAGAACTCCCTACAAAAAGGCAAAAAAAATGCCTTATATACAAACTGATATCGGCCCATTAGGGCTTACAAAAATATCGGAGCTAAAAAAAAAAAAGATCTGAGGAGATCTTTTGGATGAAGTTAATGTTGAAGCCTTTGTGTCCCTACTGTTTGTGTCGGTGAAGAGTTACCCTCGTAGAAGCCTTCTTCAGATATTATTCAGCTACCGCATTCATTTGATCCATCGTGTCCGGCTGAGCTACTTCTGCTACGCCTTGAATGCTCTGAGCCTGCAACAGATACACGTCGCCCTTCATCCTATTGATGTTCTTTAGACTACCATGGTTTATCTTCATATTTCTCTGATTGGCTGAGTGAAATCCATGCAGCTTCTTCGGGCGGTCAAAACTTCCCCTATTGAACCACATATCGGTGAGACACTAATCGTGTCTCCCCAATGCGGTTAAATATTTTCACAATCATCGACAAAACATGGAGTTGTTGCTGAGGGCTCCCAGTGAGCCCAAAAGATCATACCGATGCTACTGGAGCCATCGGCAAGATACCATTTATCGCCAAGAGATCAGTGGGTTGACGAGTCATGTGGAGATCCCTTTCTGTCGCTAAGACCACCCGTGGTCAGTAAAACATCCTATCGAAAGCCCCACAGTCATACCGGGTTGTCTTTTGTTGAATCGCATCTTGGCGAGACATTGAAAGTGTCTCACCGATGCAATTAGATGCCTCTGTAGCTATCACCATATCATAGAACAGTCGGTGAGAGCTTATGGCGAGCTCATTTTATTTACCCTGAGCTTTCTCTTCTCCTCCGAGCTCGAGCTCCTTCGGCTTTTTGGTGAGACCTTACCGAGTTGGTAAGATCTCATCCCAGTGGTTTTGTCTCATGGCGAGCTCCCTTGCAGTCGGCAAGACATCCGTGTGTCGGTGAAACGTTTTACCGAAGGCAAAACGTCACCCCGAACGCTCTTCATCTTCGGCAGGAGTTTATTGAGGTCACCCCGAATGCGCGCCACTCTACCAAGCTCCGCATTCCTTTCGTTGAGACTTTATCAAGTTAGTAGGACCTCATGGCGATGCCCCATAGTCATACTAATATCTTCTTTTGTCGCTGAGACACCCTCCATTCGCTGAGACCTCTTGTAGACTTCCTTTTCCTTTGGCGAACTACTTTTTCATTCTGAAGGCTTCATTGTTCGGCAAGACTCCTGCCAATAACACCTTGTATGCCGCCAGGACTTCCCATTGTCGGTAGGACCTCTGGGAAACATCTTTAACTGGTGGCGAGCCCTTTCATGTTTTGGTGGGGCCTCCTTGCAATCGACAAGACCGTCTCTATTCGTTGAGACTCTATATCAAGCTCTATGACTCTTGCCGAGCTCCATTTCATTTCGGGGGGATCTCGTGTAATCGCTGAGACATAATGTATCTCCCACTGATGAATCTACCTGTCCCAAGTGTGTCGATGTAGCTTCAATCCATTGGGGAGACCTCACATAGACTGCATTTGCTACACCGAAGGTCTCAATGCATTCTGAGTCACCGAGACAAGGCAATTGTTACACCGACAAGGGTCCTTTGTTATTTTCCATCAGCGAGACCGAAGGTCACTCGCTGAGACCTTACGGTGATCGCCCCAACCTACACCGATGAGCACATCTTTCCACCGCCAATCAATGAGACAAAAGTGAACTCATGCTAAAAGAAAACCATATACATAGTCAGGGAGACAAGTTGAGATCGGTAAGACGCAACCCTGATAGCTAAGACATATTCCGATAGAAGCTTCCACAGTCTCCAAAACTATAGAACCATCCTGCCGAATGAAGAATGCAGAAGACTTGTGATCGCCGTGACACTCCTAGGGTCTTGGCAACTCTGTCCTTAGAAGATTTTCATGCCAAACTAGAACAAGGTAGGCTTCTTCACTGAGTTCCCCATAACCTAGCATCAAATTCATGACCTTATCCCTAGGCCGAATAATTCATTTGGCCTTCTCGAACCTGTTAACACGGTTTGCTTTGCTTGATTGAGCCAGAGGGTGAAAATTTAGGCAACATTACCACCTCAATGATTGGTGGTTCTACTTTAGTTTCCTTCTCTGGCACTTTCCTTGGGGTATCCTCTATGGGGGAACTTGTGTAATAGGAATTATACCTAATTCTGATATTACCCCTACTTCTACAGCCTTATATTTTATTGAGATTGTCTTGAAGGCTTATGTTACCTTCTCCATCATCTCTTCAGTGCTAGAGACTTCTTAGGTTTCTACATTTTCTTTCCTCTTTTGCCTCTTGTACCCTACTCAAATTGATGAGGAAGATCCCTTTTTAGTCAATTGTTTCTTCCTTTTAGGTTGAGTTTCTTTACCCCCAAACATTTTGATCTTGAAATTAACCCATGAATTGCTTTAGATGATGATTTTCTCAAAAACAATCAATAGAGGGGTTTTGTTTCTCTAACCAATCTATTAGATGTTTTATTATCAACCTTATTTATACCATACATTGGGTCTAAGGTTTTCCAATCACTAGATAACCCTTCTAAAATATCATCCTTTATCCCAAATTCTTTCATTTGAAAGATTTTTAACCTATCATAGCTCTTTATGAACTCAAATTCATCTTGGAGGTCAACCTAAAAATCTTCAATATTTAGCTTGTGAAATGGGAAAATAGAGGGATTGTGAGCTTTCATTTTTCCTTTTGGATTAAAATTTTCCCTAGGCATATAGGGATTTAAATTTAGTTCTTGTAGTTCCTCCAAGGTATTCTTAGCAACTACAATAGAAGGACATCCATAAAGGCCCTATTGAAAAGGGTATTTTTGTAAGGAAACTTGCAACCATCTAATGACAATTTCCACATAACTCAAAAGAGATATTTATGCAAATAAGTACTCAAAATTCACAAGGAAGAGAATAGACAACATACCCATCAAAGATGACACAAGATATGCCCCGGGAAAACCCTTAAAAGGGAAAAACCTAACCTCCAAAAGCATCCATACTCCATCATATTAATGATCCATAAAGCAAATACAAGAGTTACAATGAACACCTCTAAAGCATCAAGCCCTCCAATGCATTCCCATGTGTCCAAGCATGAATCCACACATCCCATACCATGCTTCACAATTGCACTCCTCAGAAAAACTCAATAATGACAGCCAAACCACTCAGCCCCCAACCTAAACCACTACACATGTGTTTGCTTTTATAGACACAAGATCACACAAAATACAACTAGTGGTAAGGTAAAACCATGTACCACAAAACAATGTGAATATAAAACCACTAACCCCTTATTTAATATTGGGTACTAACACATCACTTTATTTAATATTTCCCCAATATTAAATTATTATCGCATGTCTCCCACACATTAAATAATAATACAATGTTACAATACAATATCAAGTGGTCCCCAAATAATTACCTAGTGTGATTAACCACACCACCAAGGTTCGTCACAACTAAATAATTATTTAATTACAAAATTATAATAAATCATTTTAAGCAATGGTTTACAACACCATATCCAAAAATTCTTCCACTTGTTGTACATACATTGCATAAGGGGTCAATACATGAAATACATCATCATAGCCATACATGAAATCGCATGAATCTCCAACATGCTCTCGTGCTCCATTAAGATACTTGCAATAAGAAAAAAGTGACCACCATCTCAAGAAAGAACTCCTCTCATCCTCCAACATGCCACCTATGGAAGAAAAGGAACATGCCAAGGTGAAGATGCACCAATCCATGAGCACAAGCATCAAATCCAAGTGATAACATAGGCTCTAACCAAGCTGCTATCAATTGAAAAACCCACATGATTAGAAATATCATCCACAACACATGTTAATACATCCAATCGTCCATACATCCAAGGTATCAATACATCAACAAACTCATTTCAATAACATATGCAACTTGTAAATTGCAATCTAGCTCCCTATATCAAACCTGTCAATGAAGAACATATATATATCCAAGAACTCCCACTAAATAGGTAATGTCAAAGCATATCAAGTCTACCGATCAACACTATACATCAAGGTGTGATAAGTAAATCAAAGCATGAAGTACCAAGGACAATAACAAGGATCCACACATACAACCCAAAGAGTTGCATAATCTCTCACAACATGTTGCCACCACCCTCCCTAAATCATATGAACATGAACATCCATGGAAAGAACCATGAAGAGAGAAACCTGTAAACCATAATGTCCTCCTATCAACACCTCAAAAGTGTATTGTTGTGTCAAGTATGATCTCCTATCAACCCCAAATGAAAAGCCTCAACAACACCCATGACACTCAATCTCATAGACCAAGTACAACATATGAATCAATGTAACAATGCCAACATGGATGTAAGCCTCTCTATCAAGAAGATCAAACTCAAGGTAACCATCCCCAATACTAGAATTCATCCCATAAACAATATCCCAACAATCCTCATCAAAGAATGATACTATAAACTCAAAAGCACAAGGAGATAACCATGCCATAACATCCCTCAAAATGAATCCTCCCAAACTAACTATCCATAGCTCAAGATCCATATCTATGGAAGATAAAGCATATAAACTAATGCTAACCAATACTCAAATGAGTATACATAATCAATCACCATGAATCAACTCAATCCCATGATAAATCAAAGCATGAAACATAACACATCTGAAAGATATAATGGGAAAATACCTCTTAAATCATAAATTTCTGAGTAGACCAAGAGTGGGGAATGAGAATGCTCCTCCAGGATAACCAAGCCATCATGACTCACTCCAAGAACAATCTCATCTATCATTCCAACATGAAATCACATCCATATCCAAGTGAAAGCTCTTAAGTCTTCCTACTGAAACCTCCAAAGAGTAAATGTCTCAAGAAAATGTCTCTAAATACAAGAGAACTCCAACCATCACCTACATCTCTAAGTATCCATGAGTACCTGTAACCAATCAATCCATGCAAAAATCCAAATGTAACATAGCACCATCATGAATTAACCAAGAAAATGATCAATGTGCCGAATACCAAGAGAACCACCATGATCAATGTCAAAGCTCCAATCATAAATTAGGAACATAAACATGACAACATGATCTAACCATCTCCACCTAGGAGATCACATGCACCAAAACATATATACATCCTGGTCTCAAGAGAACAAGTACCATGCCAAAACTCTAAACCGATATCAAGAATAAACCATGACATAATAGCAAACACTCTAAACTAAGAAACGTATCCCTAATAACATGAAGATAATCATACCAATGATGCATCCACATCACTGCCAACAACTCCCATTGAACTGTGGTACGAGCTACACATGGCATCATGGTATCCATCCTCTCCATGAAGATCATCTAGGTCTACACACACACAACTGCAATATTAGTAACATACCAGTGAAACCAAGATCTCCAAGCTAAGAAGATACATACAACTACCAATCCATCACTATCAAAATCTCCCACTAAAAGTGTATAACCAATTAATGTAACAAGATATCATGACATCATGATAACAATCTCCTAATGAAGATCAATGAAATCCTCACACAATCAAAGAACTCAAGTGCAACATGAGCTCCCCAATAAAGAAGGTAAAGTAAACCATGATCCTCATACCAAGAAGATTCACCACCATAACTTGAATCATGAACTAGTCCAACACTACTAACAATGCACCTGCATAAACCATCATGACATGCCAAAGTCTCTAAAGCATAAGAAACATCCATGACACCATGATCACCACCAAATATACCAACAACTCAACCCAATCGTGTTCCACATATCTGCATAACATAGTCAACTACATCGGTCTCATATCATGGTTGTACCTAGTAATACCATATCACCTCCTCAATATGACAACAAAACCAATAAACCATGTGACTAAATCAAGCCACCAAACTAAAAATGCATCAATACTAAAATCTCTATGGGAATAGACAACCCATGTCCAAGTCATAGGTGCAACAAGTATAGACTACCTACAATGGTACTCAACTTGTAGATACAATAATGAAGCATACAAATCCAACCAAATACTAATACCCATGTCAAAAAGAGAATAATCTAAGATGTACAACTAAGCATACAATGAATCCAACATCAAATCTCTTAGATCTAACAATCTATAAGCTCACAGTATCACGATAGTCAAAATAACCCATAAATTGCTCAGGTTAGAATATTAGAAAATAAATCGTTTCTAAACAACTCCAAACCTAATCCACTCTGTAGTGCTCTGAACAAGCTTTTCGTCAACTATTTGAAGTCCAAATCCAACTCCATATGCACCTGATATGACCTCTCGAAACTCAAAACAAACACCTAACTTCCAGCTATCAACACACTATCAAAACTATAAAATATCATAAAATCACTAGTAGCACAACATAGAGCACTGATTCAACTTTCCAACGAGTCCAAGAAGAGAAAAAATGGACAATTTGAGTGAAAGTTATGCCCCCCAAAAGTAAAAACATAGTTTGAGTATAAGGCAAAAACTTTTAACCACCCTTGGCAACTGGGCGGTGGCCCCACCTGGGCGGCATCACTCCCCCTAGTGATGGACCCGAAGTACATATTAAATCAGATTAAATTTTCAAATATTAAATTTTTGGGCTCCATTTTAAAATTTATACAGGCGGATTTAATTATTTAAAAGGCAGATATTAAAAAGTTTATATATTAAAAATTTAAAAGGTTTTAAAGACCCCACTTGAGGTGGCAGTAGCTGGGCCCCGCCAATGGTCAACCTACTGGCAGGGATAGTCGGTAGACTGACAACCGATAGGGTACAGTGGGGGGGACGACCTCCCCCCAAAATTTATATATATATATATATATATATATATATATATATATATATATATAAATTTTTTCATATAAATTTTCAAAAGCCAATAGATAATGATTTTTAATTTTTGATTTTTTTAACATTTTGACTTTTATTTTGCAAGGACAAAAATTTTGACAGGAATTTTTTCTTTGAATTTTTAATTTTTTGTATAAAATAATGATGACTATACAACAATAAAAGGGGGTTTGATTAAAAAAAATTGCATTTTTTTCCAACTTCACCAAAATATATCAAATTTTATATCAAAATTCATCTCTCAACCAACCTGAATCCAACCATGAGGTTCATTTTGTCCCAGGAGGTCATTTATAAAATTTCTCCCACAAAACCCCCATTTGAATGCACAACCAAGAAACACTTTTTAGCCAAAAAATTTCACACCTCAAATCTACAAACAACCCATCATAACAACAAACCCAAAACCCTTAGATTTGCAATAAAAAACCTAAAAACACTCATATCTTGCCATGTCTTTCATTCTCTTATGCATTTCATAGATTCAAACTTCAAGCAATATTTTATCAACCTGGGGTTATAACAAAAAATATTCAATCATGAAAGATTTGATACCACTTGTAAGGAAACTTGCAACCATCTAATGACAATTTCCACATAACCCAAAAGAGATATTCATGCAAATAAGTACTCAAAATCCACATGTAAGAGAATAAACATACCCATCAAAGATGTCATAATATATACCTTGGGAAAACCCTCGAGAGGGAAAAATCCAGCTACCAAAAGCATCCATACTCCTTCATATTAATCAGCCATAAAGCAAATACAAGAGTTACAATCAACAACTCTAAAGCATCAAGCCCTCTAATGCATTCCCATGTGTCCAAGCATGACTCCACACATCCCATGCCATGCTTCACAAATGCAATCCTCAAAAAGACTCAATAATGGCAATCAAAATACTCAGTCCCCAACCTAAACCACTACATGTGTGTTTGCTTTTATAGACACAAGCTCACACAAAATACAACTAGTGGTAAGGTAAAACCATGTACCAAAAAACCATGTGAATAAAAAACCACTAACCCCTTATTTAATATTGGGTACTAAGACATTACTTTATTTAATATTTCCCCACTATTAAATTATTATCACATGTCTCCCACACATTAAACAATAATACGATGCTACAATACAACATCAAGTGGTCCCCAAATAATTACCTAGTGTGATTAACCACACACCAAGGTGCATCACAACTAAATAATTATTTAATTACAACATTCCAATAAATCATTTTATGCAATGGTGTACAACACCATATCCCAACAATTTCAACCCTGCTTTGTGCTTACCAAAAAAATTTGAGGTGTACTTCCATAACCTGCCTAGCAAACTCAATCAAGACCAATTTGTCATTGCAATAAATGGGTAGCAGGTAGGGTGCTTTATCAAAACCATATATGTTGAATTGAGGAATTGGATGAATTATTTTCCTCCTCTTTGATCAAGGCCATAGTTTCCCTAGACACTTTGAACCCTACATCCCTAGTGAGTTTCTTGATAACCGAGTATAAGAAAGCATTGAATTAAATCTCTTGAAGTGCTTCTCTACTTCTTTTAGTTCCAATTATAGACATATTTCCCTTATTTTTCTTTATCCAAGAGCTTCTCCTCCTCTAATTCCATTAGTTGTTAATCTTGGGAAATTCCCTAGTTTAGCTACTAGATATACCACATAAGAAAACATGAAGAATTATTATGTATCCCTTACTTTGGTCAACTGAGAATGAACGACATCTAATGTAATATATACCCAATTCAAGAAGACTTACCCTTTCAATATGACATGAATAAAATGAAATATCCAGGTATCATATGTTCTTAATTCTTTTTTGCCAAAATCTCTACACAATAAAGTGATTATGTCTCCCACCTTTGAATAGAAATCTAACCTTGTGATCTTTTGTGAAATCTTAGCAACAAATTTCATCTCATTTTTGAGTCATCTTTTATTAACATGTTTGAGATTCCCATTTATATCACTCTTATACAGGTGCCCAATTACTTTTATTTTAGTTGCCCGATGTAGGGAGGGAAGTCAAATGTTACTTGATCATAGGTGTAGACAATTATATTATCTCGATGCCATAAGGGTCATAACACTTCCTATCTAAAGGGTTGTAATGTTGAGCTGCAACTAGTATAAGTTCTAGGAATTTCACTACCACTAAGAAAGAGGCCACATGTGCTAACCCTTAATTAACAATGTTTTGATCCATAGGGGAGGCATCTTGGGTAAATGTTTCTTCTTTGAAAACCTTCATGTTGATGTGTCCTACAGTTTTGTATCTATGATCTTCATCACTTCACAACTAAATATTAACACACTTGGGACTCCTTGAAACTTTTATTTCATGGTGATAAGGAGTTTATCAACTTAAAATATCTTCTCTTTTCTCTGTCGCCTCTCCTCTTGGGACACTTCCTCTCCAACAAAATCTTCACTAATATAAAACATAATTTATAATACTTACAAGAAAGATAAACACTTTAAGCATCTATTCGGTAACTAAATTTTGGGTAATTTTTATCATTTCACTAGCATTCTTTTGTTTGAGGAGGATTTGAGACAAGACTAGGTCAAGATTCTAGCCATAAACAAATTGAGACTAATGGTCTTATTAGGATCCACAACCCCATAAGAACTTGAGAATTTTCTGACCTTCTAGTGATTACTTGTGAGAGTTGGGCCCAAAAATAGACCAAGGATCTTAATGCATCCAATCAAGGTTTGAAACCCCAACTAGACATCAACTATTATGAGGTGGGAAGTGAAACTACAAGTGAATACAAGTCCTTTAGACCTTTTCAATGGATGTCTAGTCGAGGGTAAAAATCTTGTGGGGAACTTTTGGTGCATTACATGTTGTTATCTTAGGGATGGAGATAAAAATCGTACATGAGACCTTACTTAGAATGCTTGATCAGGGTTTGAAACTTTGAATAAAAATTGGCAATTTTGTGGTGGAGTACCATTTAGGAAAGGACCAATCGAGACTAAAATTCTTGCTCAAACCTTTGCGAGTGGATGTTGGATCTTAAAATGGATGGACTTTGGATATTTTCAAATATGTCATGTTGAGAATTAAGAACCCAAAGGGATGTGTAGCCAACAAAGCAATCGGGGTTGGAAACTCTGACAAAATCTCTTAAAACCAAGGAATCTTTCTAGTAGGATTCAAAACAAAAAATATATTTGGGACACTTGATTTTGAATTCCATAGGGTTGAATGGGATCTCAGATCTCGAATGATAATTTCAATACACCCTAATCCTAAATCAATTTTAAATTCCACAATCTCATTGACATGGAGTGATGAGGGAAAAGGATGAATGGAAAGCCAAAATTTGAGAACTTGTGGACACCACAAAACTCTACTACCTAGGGAACAAACTAAAAGCCTAAGTCATGGACCAAAATAAGAACTAGACCATGGGCCAAAACAAAAAAAGGACCAAGAAAAGCCCAAAAAACCAAACAACAATGTTCAAAAAACAACAAAGTGAGAACAAAAAAATGACAAAGAGACACACAAAGAAAACAACAAAAGAAACAACACCACTAACCTTAAATACAATGAAGGAAGGTTTCCAACCACGATGCAAGCACAAAAAAAATGACCTTTTCCACTATTAGAGACAAAACCTAACCAGTTTAAGGTGTTGTAAAATAAATTCCTCAAGATCATAAAGTGTTAGATTAGCACAATAACTTGATTAATGGCTTAGGTATATATACAAGCATTATTACACATAGGTGTAAAATTGTCATTAATGTAGTAGGTGGAGTGAGATCATGGGGTGGAAACATATTTTAGAACCAAAACAAGAAAGGTCCAAAATTAGTTGGGAACTCCAAACTCCAATTGCATCCAAGAAAGGAGAAGAGAAAATTAGGGTGGAGGGGGAAAGGAAACCAAATTTTGGCCCACTTTGAGATGACAACTCAAATTTAAAAAGTTGATTTGAGTCTTGACACCCAACAAGGAAAGAATGAGTCAAAATCAGAGATTTAGGAAGAATTCAAACTTTTGGTAAAATTTCTAAAATCCTTTCAAAGTTTTGAAACCCGAAAAGGAAGAATGAAAATGGGATTGAAGATCTAGGAGGAACAAATAATTTTGGGAAAAAGTCTAAAATCCTTCCAGAGTTTTAAAACTCAACAAGGGATAATAGAAATAGCTCATGGAAGCAAAAACCCTTGGGACAAAATGAAAAGAAAGACTAAAGGCAGAAAGAAAAGAAACGACAAAGCAAAAGACAAAAAAAGGGGGACTCCATTTTAGCCTAAAAGGAAATGGGGTGTGTATGCAGGGAATAACAAATGGGTCCTACATATGATATGAGGAAAAAATCACTACAAGATAAATTAGAACTTTATCCTAGAAAATAGGAGCCTCTTTTATTTAGCTCTCATAAATTCTACAACTCATTGTGGGGTGGGGCTAGAAATTTTCCTACAATTTAGATGTTTTAGATGGAATTAGTTGAAGACATCTAATATTTTCATTATTCTCAATTAATTTTTTAACATCAATTGGTATATAGAATTTGTAACAACAAGGCCCCATGTCATCACTTTGCTAAATTATTTTAACATCTATTGGCAGATGGTCAACACTCCCCTTAGAATTCATGACATGGCTTAAGTTCCTCCCATGGATCCGTTAACTCTAGTAGTTGTATTAGGCATTAATAGGTTGAGCTTTTGGCGCAATGACAATTGTGGGGCCAAAAATTGGTATCAAAACCAAAGGTTTTGGGTTTGAATCTCCTCAGGTAATGTTGAGGGGGAGATTTTTGGCATATGGTTAGTGCTCCCCTTAGGATTCATGACATGGCTTAACCACCTCTCATGGATCCATTAACTCTAGTGGTTACATCGGGCATTAATAGGTTGACTTTTTGGAACAACAAAAACTGTGGGGCCAATAACATCAGCCTTTCAATTTGATTACGAGCCTTTTTATTGGGATAGTGGTCCCATAATTTTTATATGTTTCTTCTTATTTGTGTTTTTTTTAATAAATGCACCATAAAATTTTTATGTTTTCATTTAAATGGGAAGATATTCTTGGAAATAAAATTTACAGAGAAATGAAAAATGTGTATCCATGTGATATATTTTTTACTAAATAGTTTCTCTATAATTTTGATCCCTTATACATTCACAACTAAAATTTTAATTCCCAAACTTTGCCTCAATTCCCTATCATTTTAATAAAGGATTCTATATTATAGATTTATTAGTTGATATGCTTATTAAAGCATTCATAATTTGAATTAAGAGCCAAAAAATTGTCTCACATCAAAATATAATGGGACACCATAAAGTGGATGAAAACTATCATAATTTAAGTTGTAGCTATTTGTATTCAAATGAGTCATGCCAGTGGCACACACTTTATGGTTGTAGTTGTTAGGGTGGGAACACTATTATACATGTTTCTTTTGTAGGGAGGTAAAGGCCATGATTCAAAGAGCTTCAAGGTTTGTTAGAGGTTTCGAGTTTTGGATTTGGGTGTGCAATATTTTATAATTTCTCTACAATTAATTTCATAGAGGAGATAATTATATGTGGTTAGCCACCTTTATTTTTTTTAACAATTCAAGATTTTATGATGTCTAGAACTAAGATTTTTATTTTGTTTGGATGTATACAACTTTATTTTCTTGAATTTGTTAGCAAAACCCTTTCTAATCCTTGCAAATTCAAAAGAAACATCATATAATTTGAAAGAAATTATATGAAATAAGGCTAGATACGGTGTGAATATTATTATATTTGAAACACCAAAATTTTACTTGTATCCCTGAATAACATGGACTCATTTTGAGTATAGAAAAAAAAAACTAAATTTGTCCACAAAGCATAAAGGCTTGCTTTGATCCTCTTTTTAAATTAAATTTATTTTATTTTCTATTAGGAAAGCTTAAGATGCGTCATGTATTTTATTTGAATTGCTAGGATTTTGTGCCTAAGTTTCCTTATATCATGCAATTGTGATAAAATCTTATGTAAAAAAGAACAAGCAAACATCATCCTATATGTCTAGTGTTTCTTGTTATTTCTACCTTTGTTGGGATGGTTGTATAGAGCATTTGCAGTAACATTGATTATTACTATAGTAGATGATTTTGATTGATTACGCTATATCTTTGAGGTTGGAATAAAGGCAATCTTTTAGAGAATATAGGTGAGGGTTAAAATATAGGTTATTATTTTTCAAAAAAGAAATACTCAAGTACCTTGTAAGATAGATTGGGTTATGATCAAATGGGTTGTGTTCCATGGTTTTTGAAGTGGAGTTAGATCTAACTAACATGGTGATAGATTTCAATGTTGTCTAGTTGAGTTTGGAAAAGAATGGGATGAGTCATATATAGCTAAAATTTGGAGCAGATGGATAATCTTTATCATAGTTAAAAAAATTAGACTTGGCAATAACTTGGTTGACCCAAAATTTTGGAAAACTTGAGACTCGAGAAAAAATTGACAACTCAACAAACTTTTTGAACATTAAATAACACATAAATTTATACAAATATTTTTGAAAACATAGATTAATAAATTTAAGAAACATATTATTGATTTCTTTTATATATAGATCATAATTAGAGTTAATACACATCATAAAACAAAAAATAATTTTAATATATATTAACTTCAATTTTCAATATGATTTCAATTCACTACCCTAAGTGCAAAGAATGGAAGAAGGAAAATATTTGTTACTCATGTTAATTTATCAATTCATGGAGAAATGAAGGTGTTAATCAATGATAAGTGAAGACATTCAAAGACAAACATGGTTAAATGAAAGGACCTGATTTGTTGAAACTTGAATCATAACTTACAAAATTCAACAAATAGAAGCCCTACACACAATAATAATAATTTTGTTCATTCTATTAGAACGTTGCAAAATAATACAACTTGCAAGCACATTTTGTTTGAGCTTTTCAAATAATTGTTGGAATTTGAAAAGGCATCAAAAAATTATGGGAGAGATTTTCAAATAAATCACAAAGTTTTTGGTGGTTTTCATCTATTATTGTGAGTGTTTCAAAGATAACCATAACGATTTTTACCTATTACTTGGGGATACATTTTTTTAATACTTGTCTACATCTTTTTAGCTCACAATTACTTATAAGTCTTGTGATATCATGTTAGTTGAAGGTTGTGATTAAATTGGGAATTTGGACAAGGCTTGGCATCACTATAGTTTTTTAAAAAATTCATAGAAGCAATTGGCATAATATACTGCTCTATTAGATCAAGGTTTATTTTTAGTGGTTGCAAAATAGAATTACATTCCAAACATCCCTTCTAAGTGTGGAGAACATAGTTAAATCTTTTGAGATTTTATATTTCTAGTTTAGATTATAATTTGTTATTTTTTAATTTTAGGGATTAGTTTATTTTTAAAATAATGAAATTAGCATATCCATGCCATTTCAAATTTAGTTTTGTGTCATAATTTAATGGGAATGTCTTAATACAATAGCGGGTAAGTGCACCAAGATGGTCGCACTTTTGTGGCCACAAAAGTGCAAAATGAGACAAAACGCGTTCTCGTTTTGTCTTTTTAAAAGCAAAAAAAAAGGAACATTCTTCATTTCTGTTTTTTCTGATTTCCATTTCTGCCCGCGGCCAAAAACCCTACACTACGCGCTCGCGTTGTTGAGGAGGTGACTTCTTGACACTTGATCAACTTGAGTTCAATTTTCTTCACAAATATGGCACCCCGACGATGAAGAGATGCAAGAGGTAAGTTTTGTTTGGTATTTCTAATGAATTTTTTTGTTTTAAATTGATTTTGTTTGTTTTAGTTTAGAAATGAATGATTTTTTTTTTAATTTGTAGGAAATCCTCAACAAGAGGAGGAAAATCCTCACCAAATCAACCTCAACAAAATCAACCTCAACAACAAAATCAACCTGCCCCACCATTCTCTCAATACCCTCCGGCACTCAAGAAAATTTGAGGAGTGAAATTGAAAACAACAAAAAAGAAGTTGAAGATCTTATTAGTAGGTTGAGTGATCAAAATTCTTCAACCACAGAAAGGATACATCTAGCAGATTCATTGAAAGATTTGTTAAAAAATGTGGATGCAATTACCCAACAAATATCTGGATGGCAAAATAGGAGGCAAACATCAAGGGCATATTATGCAGATAAATTATCATATAAACAAGTTAAAGATTTAAAGATTACTAAAGGCGATTTGTGCTCTCTATTCACTGACCCTAGAACAAATCAAAATCTCACCCTCAATGCAAAGAGGTTTCCTATCCATTGGTGCCACCACGTAGAGATTAGGAACCGCTTTTATGACAGATGGTATATGGTCTTTGATTACCTAATCGCGCAATAATTGTGGAAGTCCCCAAATTTTCTTAGAAAATTATACCGGTGAGTTTGTATTGAACCAAATCCCAAATTATTTTGATATGAAGGAGTTTCAGGGAGAGGTGGGGGTCAGCACAGGATAGGCCTGGTGCACAGCCAGATCCTACACGACAGGGGAGACGACCTCTCGCTAGGCCGCCTCGTGAGCAGATTGCGATGCCGGTAGTTGCAAAGGAGAGTGCTGATGTAGAGACTTTGCAAGCGATCACATCCTTGACTCGGAGTGTCATCCACCACACTAGCCCCATTGTGCAGCGCAATCCAGGGGAGTCTTCAGGTGGTGGCCTTCAAGGCCATGTGTGTCGATCTTGCGGAGCCACTTGTTCATATGACCCTACCGGCCCTCAGGAGGGTGCTACACAGGATCCATATACTTCTACGCAGCCTGATCCGTATGCATCTACGGGGATGGAGAGGGCGGCTGACATTCTACGATGCATATGGTATCGAAGGGCCAGTAAAATTGAACATGTTCATTGAATTTAGTTTATTAAATTTTAATTGTCAAATGCAAGATTAACTAATTTAGTTTCTTTAGCTTATTTTAATAAAATTAGGTCATTGTTGACCCCGGTACACCAAATAATCTACTTATTTATGCAGTACACCTATCAGTGGGGTATGTAAAGTTAGTAAACAATTATAAATCGATTACATATGTTAATAGCATTTTTTTACGAATGGTATTTTAATATGTGATTTTGGATGTTGAACAGGGTGTTGTTGGAGGTTTCAAGGAAACACCTCTCAGTGCAAGTACATTTGATCAAACTTTCCCTGAGGTAATATAGAATAAATAGAACTTAAAGTTAATGAATTCTAAGTTTAATCTAAATTTGTGTATATATAGTCATAAGAGTATATGGGTTCACTAGGTTATTATTTGAAATCTTTTAAGAATGGTCCCACCATGATTGTTTGTCTTAGAATTCCTACACTAGCAAGCTATATATAATAAAAATTTAACATGGAACTAACAAAGGTAGAGCTACATTCTACTCATCCTATATAATTTTTTGTGATGTCAATGTAACCAAGAATAAGACTATGGATGTCCTACATGATGTCAATGTAACCAAAAATAAAACTTCTATCCTCGAACCTATCTATCAGCCAAGACTCCTTCAATATCTCCTAGA